>OX465587.1:34396652-34834152 GCA_950022655.1 Alentia gelatinosa
AGGCATAGTTCTGCGGAAATCAAATTCAAAAAGACGTATGAATCAGAATCCACTACCTCTACATGTATTAACATTCTCATTTTATATGAATAAGCCTACAATACGTACACAAGATAGATCACCCATGTTGGGTCAAGTGTTTAGTCTATTAAAATTAATTAAAAACACTAGTTTAAGAAAATCGAAAAGGAATCGGAGATGAGAATTAATGTAAGTCTACACATCTATTCGATGCAATGTTATTAGACTTTGTAATATTAGAACTACGAATCAACTTCAGTATCCAATAGGGATAATGCCTATGGTAATTATATATGGTCAATTCTCACGAAACGTTAACATGAGGGGCAATTAGTGGTCAAAAATAAATATTAATATATACTCAAAAAAACTATATAACAATAAACCTTAGGTATCGAAGAATGCATGACAAAATTTGGGTACACTAATCTCAGAAACTCTGTCTCTGACAACTTGTTAAAGTTTTTTTTAGTCCTGAAGCCTGTTATCGTCCGAATGCAGTGTGAGTCTGCACCTTTAATGAACAATAAAAGATAATTATATTCTATGTAAAGATTTATTTTATTTTCCACACAAAAATATACACAATTAGCCAAAATATGATAGTTCAGGACACTAGGATACACTTTTGTCTATTCATATTGATGCATATACAAAATTTAAAGGAAATGCTGCATTCGGACGATAACAAAAAACGTTATCGTCCGAATGCAGCAATTTCTTGAATTAAAAAGCATTCCCATTTATGAACAGTAAGAAATTAAAAGCACGATATTTATGCTTAATGTCTTGGTAGTTTTTAGAACAAATTCTATCATTGGGGAAAATATCTAAGTCAGAGTTCTGTTGTTATGCATTCGGATGATAACTGCATTCGGACGATAACATTTACATTCTTTGGGCACTATCTCCTATACTTATCAGGGTATACTTACCAAATAAACATCCGTAGATACCTCAAACTGCGGAATACACAATATGTAAATATGTCCCACTAATCTAGAATATCCACTGGGATTGAACAGATTTTGCTGCATTCGGACGATAACAGCAAAACTACACCAATCATGACTTTCTATCCAACAATATAGTTTCCAAAATTAACTTTTTGGAAAAGATGTTTGATGGATAAATGCATGGCACCTAAAGTCTCTAATGTATTCTTAGGAGCTATAGAGATTACAAATTTATTATTCTATACTGAAGATCAGAGGCTTTTACTCTTGCATTCGGACGATAACATTAAAACTACCCCAAATTTTAAATTGGAATAGTTGCCTTAATAATTGTGATAGGAGCTTCTTTTTCTTTTATTAATAGGAATTACTTATTACAATAAAAATATCACATATACAAATAAGTTACAATGCATGTGTTTTTTTCCATTTCAGTATTTTCTGTGAAATTTACGATTTGTCCACTTTAAAAAAGGCTGAAAATGAGAGGTGTTTGGTCTCTAGTTTACAAAATATTTGATATAGCCCTAGAAAACCATATATCCCACTATAGCTCTAGGTAAGATGTTCTCATGTAAACTGATAAGAAGAAATAATTCCTTGAATCTAAAATGTTAGAAGCTGGAACATACATGTAAACGGTTTGTGAGAATTGACCATATATTTATTTGAGTATAAAAAAAGATACTTAAACATTAAAAGCTGCACCTCAGCGAGATGTTTGACATTTAGGCCCCCTGGGGTCTCTACTGCAAAGCAACTATCCAGATGCGACGAATGAGTCCGATGTTGAGACTACTGGCCAATAATCTTTCTCAAACAGGTTAATTTAACACACATATATATAATGTACATAGTGTGGTGAGTATGGGTGGCCGTGCCGGTGGTGGTGGGGCTGAGAAGAGGGCCTGTCGATCGTGGTACTCCGGAGTATGTCCCTCCGGTGGGGGTGCAGGTGACAGTAGTGACCAGCGCCTCCGGTGGAAGGCCACTCCCCCTTCCTGGGGAGGCGAGGCTCCGCTGGCAGGGACCGTTGGTGCACCATGTACACTGGAGAGGGCCCTCTGGAAGATGTGCCCCAGGGTGCTCTCCAGAGGCTTTCCACTGGGGAGGATCCTCCGGTGGATGTGCCCCGGAGTGGGGGCCTCTGGAGGGATCTCACGAGATCCCGCGAGACCCTTGATCTTACATCATGGGCACCTATATAAGGAGAGCCCGTGAGCATCTGGGGGGCATTCTGATGATCCAGCTCAATGAGCGCCGACGTCTCCACACCACCCAGCTAAGCCTGCCCAGAAACCCACCTCTTCCTGAGTTCTAGCTAACTTAGCCTAGCTTAGGGAACTGCTGATTACTCTAGCTGGTGTGAGTAGGCTTATGGAATAAAACCCTTGGAGTTAACCTCGTGCAACTGTAATTAACGTGTTGTGTCATCGCTACAATATATATCTAATACTTGTAAAGGATCCATTTTTTAAACAATATAACACATGTTATTTTCAGGAGAATGTCAAGCCGTCTGAGTCCCTAGAATCTGTTAAAGGAGAAAGGACCAAGAGGGATATTTTAAATCTTATCAGTGGCGTACAGAGTGAAGCAGGTACCGAGAGTGATGGACGGATTCACCAAATTGATGCAGCTCAGCTGTCCTCAGCAGATATCTCAGATGATAAAGTATCAGACATCGACTCATCCATCAAAAACATTACAAACTTGCCAACAAATGATGTTAGTGCGGCATCAGGTTTCTCCAAACCACTTAGAAATAACGTGATCTCAAAGAAGGCGTTCCGGAGTCCCCAAACAGGGGGCGCTCGGAGCTGCTCAGCGCCTCAAAGCCTCGGGTTGGAGAGTAACTCGTCCGGTACTGGAGTTCCCAAGGCTGAAATACCTCGAAAGCCGATATTCAATAAGGGGTCAGTATCAAAGAGCCAAGTGAAATTCCAACCGCCTTCGAGAAGTGGACCAGCTCTGTCAGAGAAAAATAAACCCGGTATGTACAGGTTTATGAATCTATCCCGTACACAGCCATAGGGCTTTCCAGGATACCAGGCTCTATCACATCTGGAGAGTCATTCTTGAGTTCAATGTAAATCCGAGAAGAGAATTGGGAGGAGGGGTCAAAATCGCATATCTTTATTGTGGTATATGCTGCAAAATCAATAAGTTGACAATTAAGAAAAGTCCATTTTGTCGCATAGTTGAAGCCGAAAAGCGCACGATAAAACTGAAAAGACCCAGAACTTGTCTATTCAAAAGGAGCCCAATTTACTGTGGTATGCAAAATTGGAACGAACTACCGGCTTCGGTCCAGAACGGGTCTTTAAATAGCTACAAGAAGCACATAAAGTTAAAATTCTACGAACACTACATGTGATCAAAATGTCCTGGTCTATCTAAATCGGTTACAGATTGATCATTAAACTGGGTTCATCGTTATCTACCTCATCCTGTGCATACATACTTCATAACTCACCAATCATGCTGTATATATTTCATGTAAGCTGAGAATTGTCTATGACAAACCATATCTAACGTTTGAATAGAGCTCGCCTGAAAATCTGCTATGCAGAGGCATGCTTAATGTACCTCCTTACAGTACAATAAAAAAAAAATTATAAAAAAAAATTCGCTTAGAAATAGCTGAAAATTCAGCAGGGTCCAGCCCCCCCCCCCCCCCAACGGGATCCAACAGGCCTGAACCACATAGGCCTATGCAACCGCCACAAACCCCAGCCATTTTTCCGGATTATACCTATTTCCAAATCTCATGCCTTAATAAAAACGAAAGTAAAAATCCAAATGATGTACTTTTCAAAGAAATATTCGATACTGCATATCTGTACTATTTGTAGGAGTAAATTACGATTTGATATTAAAAATTATGTTTGAATTGTCTTAGTGTTACCTTGCCTGATATCGCATTGCCATATTGTGTTCTTTAGGTGGAATAGAAAACACAGATGAACCTAAAACTTATTACTACAATGTAGTGTGGTGCAAGCTTTCAAAGAAGAAGGTAAGTACTGCAATACAAACTTGAGTTACATATTTTGTAGTGTTGTAAACTTGTTTATCTATTTTTTCACAATTGGCATCTCTATTCTGAATGAGAGTACTTTGATGTTTGTTTTTGAAGAAAAATTCGTCGAACGTAAATACATTTTACACATCATAATTAACAAAAGAATTTATTTTTTATTTTTTGCAGCACAAGAAATGGGAAGGAGATGGTGCGTTGCTTTTCCTCTATTTTAGTTTCCAGTCTAATTTGACAGATTTTAACAAGTCTATTGGCGACAGTTTTTGGCTAGTAAATACTTGGTCAACCAATTGGGCATGGGGTTTTCCCGATTTTGTACATCCCAAGAGTCATTCTTTAGATTAGTGTAGGACATTTTCTAGCGTAGGGTTAGGGATCAAAACGAAAACATGAAAAATGGTGATTGCTGTTAGCGCAAGTCAGCTCTAATTTATCACTCAGCTGAGGCCAGAGGCCAGGAATACACATAGAATAGCTGAAAATACTGGAGATTCTGGGGCCTTTGCCGCCTGGGCCGCCAACCAAGACACGTTGGACCACGTTGGGGGCCTAGGCTACCCCAAAACCACTGCCGATTTTCCCGTTTTTTTCTTTACAATAACCCAATGAAAAAAGTGATTACTTTGATTTATCTATAAAAAAAAAATAAAAAAATAGGAGCATATTCACACTAACTCGGCGATGAGCTGGATCCGATTTCCCAGTATTAAATTGATTATAAGACATTTATTTGCCAAGAAGAGGAAGAATTGATTCCAACTTGTGTGTTGTATAATTTCAGCTATTTTAAAGGCCAAGGGCCGGTCCGTCACTCTTGTTGATACTGAAGGCAAAGAGTAAGTCAAGTAATAATGTGTTCTTTTTTCTCATTTGAATAATAGAAGCTACATGCCATAGGGAGAAATTGGACCCCCACCCCCTCTTCACATTGTACGCAATAGATAAAAGAAAGGGACGTATGCAAATTTCCCGAAAGTATTGACCCCCCCCCCCCCCTTCACTATGTACTTATTTTATGGATGGTTCCTTACTAGATCTTGCACATATTGACTTGTAACAAGTAACAAAACCTATATATTTCTTGTGGGCATCTTTTTTATGTGATACATATTATTCTCTTAAATGCCACTACATCACAATACATGTACTACTATTCGGGCAATAATATCAATATTCATGTCAGATCTGTCTTATGACAAAATTGAATTAAGTTCTGAATTTTTTTAATCAATATTTATACATTATTGTAGAACCGAAATTTCAGTCTCCATTTACAAGAGTTATTACATGATTTGTATGAAGGTAATTGTTAAGATTAAAGACTTTATTTTTTTAATTCCTGTCACGAATTGTCGCCGTGTAAAGGATCGGACGCGGGAGTGGCTACAAAGTAACGGAACTGGCGTCGATGGCAGAAGGACATACGCTCGCTGTGGGCGGTAAAGAAATAGAGGTATCCTCAAATCTCACCTTATTCTAATGAAATATATATAGCATATCCCAGTTTTTTATTAACTTTTATGATATATATTCATTTTTGTGAGCAGGACATTGGCTATTCTTTTTAGACAATTGTGTTCGATATGCAGTTTTCGTAACCAATAAGTAAATAAGGCTAATACCTCCTGCCAGGTCTTTTTTTCATATTTTCTCAGAAGTGAAGATATCGTTGAGGTTTTGCAAGGCCATGTCTGTGTTTGTACTAGTATATCTCCTGTGTTTGTGCTTGTATATCTGAATAAAAAAGAATTGCAGAATTGTTCAAACTAGATGGCTTAAGTACGGAAAACTAAAAGTATTCTAATGAAATATCGATTAATTTGCTCGGAAGAACAATGCCGGACATTGAAGACAAGTCTTAAAAATGTAAAAATAGGCTGAGTTTTTTTTCTTATTTAGACGGCAGTGTCTATTATTATATACCTGTGCCAGTATGTTACACAAATACCAAACTCTGCTAGGGTATTGGTATTAAATATATACCGGCACAGTATGTGGTATAAAATGACGTACCACCCTACTTTGAATACAAATTCTGATTGGCTGAAAAAAATTGCATTGACCTACTTATGAAATGCTGGCAGTGACTTGCAGCACTCCGCTAATTTATGTGTGCAAAGGATCACAGGAGTTGAAGGGAAAAAAAGAGTAAAAAATGTGCTTAGAGCATATTCTGTGCTTGACTTTCACTAAGATGTCAACAGATATACCAGCACACTTTGAATCCAGCTTGGACAGCAGATTTCCTTCTGTAATTCATCAAATACTTATACTTGAAGGTATATAATAAAATAAAAATGTATTACCTTACTGGTACATACTCACATACCTTGTTTCTTTTGATAAAAATATTCCACTCGCTCTGCGAGCTCGTGGAATATTTTTATCAAAAGAAACGCGGTATGTGAGTATGTACCAGTATGGTATATACATTTTATCTTATTACCTCTTATTCATAAAGTAATACAACACATATTTATACATAATGAATAATTCAAAGCCAGAAATCGGCTTCATTTAGGCCATGTGAAAAGATATTTTTGTAGCTATTTTCACATAAAAGTCGACATCATGCAGTAATGTTCCCTCATGAATTGCTCGTTCTTGTTCATGTAAAATACTCATCGCATATAGATAACTAAAGACTTAGCTCTGGGTGGTGGGACTTCTGAGGTTTTCTTTACCCCTTATTAGCAAATACAACCCAACTTCCCCGCCCACTCGGACAAACCTCCTGGTGATGTTATCAACCCTGTAGGGCACCTTCGGTCACCATGCTTGAAAATAGTATGTTAGAAGAGTTCCCTGGTCTTACTCTACTGCTCCCCCCTTACCCTAATTACATGTGGTCACCAGGAGAGAAGAGATCACCCACTGAGCATGACCAATCAAAAATAAGCTGGTGACATCCGCCCCCAAATGTGCCTCCAGAAATGTGTGACTCTTTGTCTGTTCTTGATTTACATTTCAGGGATGGCAGTTTTACTATTTTCCAAGGAAATCCTTGTTTTCATTTTCAGTTTCCTTTAAAATGCCTTTTTCCCATGTTGAACAAAGAATAAATTGGGGTTCATTCACACCAATAAACAGTGGCTCAAACCTCTCCCGACACCCCAGCCCCATTGCATGGAGAACGACCGTGTGTTTTTCATGATTTCTCAGTCATTCTGAAGCAGTAAGTTCCACATGAAAAATATTTCCTCTATTTTTTCATGACTGCAACTGATATCCTTGTTTACTGTACTGTGTCATTGATGTTTGTATTGTTCAGGTGATGAGTGTATTGAAAGAAGAGGACTATACGACTGGAAAGTGTTTCCAGACTGCGGCTATGGTAACAACCAAGACTTTGACGACACAACCTAGACCAACCGGTAAGTGTATGCAGGTCTATTTCCATGGTAACAACCAAAACTGTGACAACACAACTTAGACTAGCCGGTAAGTGTATGCAGGTCTATTTCCATGGTAACAACCAAAACTGTCATGACACAACTAGACCAACCAGTAAGTGTCCGCAAGTCTGTTACTACGATAACAACCAGAACTGTGACAACACAACCTAGACCAACCGGTAAGCGTACGCAGGTCTGTTTCTATGTTAAAAACCAAAACTCTGACAACACAACCTAGACCAACCGATAAGTGTATGCAGGTCTATTTCCATGGTAACAGCCAAAACTGTCATGACACAACTAGACCAACTGGTAAGTGTCCGCAAGTCTGTTTCTATGATAACAACCAGAACTGTGACGACACAACCTAGACTAACTGGTAAGGGTACGCAGGTCTGTTTCTATGGTAACAACTAGAACTGAAGTCTGCCTGGACATACCAGCCTTCTTTCAGTCTTCTCAGTTTTCATTCATTTTTTTTTGTTCTCCTTTGTATTTTATGTTGTTATATCCTTTGTATAATTCAAGAATATTACCTCTCTTTCAGTTGTCGCCAAGCCGTTTACCAAACCTCAACAAACTGGTGTTATTCAGGTAGTGTACTTTACCAGTAAAGAAATGTAAATTTAGTAAATCTAATGATATATCAGCTGTCCATCCTACAGATTTTACAGAATTTATGTCAGGGTGATAATTTTCAATCATTTTTTAGAGGACACTGACAGTACCAGCAATTTAACAAAATGCCCAGAATCTCAAGGCCAAGTGTGTCTGTAGCCCCCTCACTGCGCACCCCTTTATTTTAATTCCAATCTAGTGAAATCCAATATAGTTAACCCCCAAGCTAGACTTTGGCTCAGCCCCATGAAGTAACTAGCATTGGACACAGTATGTTTTGTAACTCATTGACTAGGCTCAGCCCCGTGAAGTGACTAGTATTGAACACTGTGTGATTTGTAACTCTCGTTCACTAGGCTCAGCCCTGTGAAGTAACTAGCATTGAACACAGTGTTTTGTAACTCGTTTACGAGGCTCAGCCCCATGAAGTAACGAGCATTGAACACTATTGTAAATCGTTGACTAGGCTCCACCCCGTGAAGTGAATAGCATTAAACACAGTGTTTTGTAACTCGTTTACGAGGCTCAGCCCCATGAAGTAACGAGCATTGAACACTATTGTAAATTGTTGACTAGCCTCAGCCCTGTGAAGTGACTAGCATTGAACACCATGTGTTTTGTAACTCTCATTCACTAGGCTCAGCCCCAGGCCCCTGTCGCTGTGCGACCTAAATTTAACCCCGAGGCACCTGATGCACTCGTGATGCCGCGCCCGAATAAGAATCATGAGGTAAGACCTTCAGCAAGTTTTGCAAAGTAATCTCTCGATTTTCATTGTCTCATAAAGGAATTTGAAATTTATATACCCTGCATTTGTATAGCGATACATATTTGTGATCTACCATCATATAAACCAAAAAGTCAATTTCAACCATATTTGTGATAGAGATTGTGACTGCCTATTAGAGGTAGAGTACCCAAAGTGAAACAGCAGATATCCGTTCACAAAACTGTACTTATAAAGACAACTTCAAACGGGACTTCAAATTCTTTTTTATTTATTTATTTATTTTTGAAATATTTTCAAACGAGACTTTAGTACTTCTATGTGGGGTTTGAGACTCTTTTTTTTTTTTTTCAAGAATCAATTTTTGAAAAACCCCGGTTATAAGCCGACCCCTGATCTTGGCAAAAATTTATAAACTTATTTTTTCAAAAAATCCCTTAAAAAATCGGCTTATAAGCGGGACTTTACGGTAATTACTATGCTACTTATGTACCCAGTGGGAACACAACAGGCAGCGCCTCCCAGTGGTAGACGTGGTGGTCGACCCCCACGTGACCCACCACCTGCGTCCCCACCAGAGAGCGGGAGTCGTCTTCCTCTACCAGTGCATCATGGGAATGAAGGACTTCACCGGAAACGGCGCCATCTTGGCGTGAGTAGGTCGGTTTTTATTAGGACGCCAGCAACAAATCTTCAGAAAAAAATTCAGAAAAAAGATTTGACTGAATGTAGGATATATACATATATTCCTCTTAATCTTTATTTGTGGAAGATCAATTCGCGCCTGCACTTACTTGGTTTCGATATGAAATATTTCAACAAAGCTCTCGATGTTAACTCTAAACTAAGTTTATTTTTATCTATTGCCTGGTAGGTAACTTAGTTCTACAGCTGTAATTGCAGAGTAACTGGACACATCTTTCAATGGAAATTCTCGTTTTTCATTTTCTTTATATTAAAAGGGTTTTCTTGTGTAAAATTTACATTTTCATTATATTAAAAAGTTTTTTTTGTTTAAAATTAAGATGTTTAATTGAGTCTATTCACTTCAATAATCCAGTGGTTTCCTTTATGTCAGAGACGAGATGGGCCTCGGGAAAACGCTGCAGTGCATCTCACTGATTTGGTGAGCATTTTGTTTTGACAAACTTTTTTTATTGGTTTCATTAATTGAATAAATCATGGTACTTTCATAGCTTGCCCTTTTCTAACTGAATTTTGAATACTTGTTGAGAAAATAAAATAAAACAAGTATAACCTCAGAACATTTATGTTTTTGATTAGATACTTTCCTGGACTGGCCTAATCATGATTTCAAATAAATGTATATATTGAATTGTAAAAAAACCCATTATGAACTACCTCCCTGGTTTATGCATTTCCCTGGTTTGTGTACTGAATAATTGATGTTTCAAGAGCACTTAGAATATACATCGAGTCTTGCCATTATATGTCAGGGATGTGTGGTTGTTGATGTACTGTATGTTTAAGAGGACACTTTACAAGGAGGGCCCGTATGGTGGTAAATCAGTGATATGTAGAGCACTTAGCAAATACATTGAGTCTTACCGTTATATGTCAGGGTTGTGTGGTTGTTTATGTACTGTATGTTTAACAGGACACTCTACAAGCAGGGCCCGTATGGTGGTAAATCGGTAATGCTAGAGCACTTAGTGAATATATCGAGTTTTACCGTTATAAGTCAGGGATATATGGTTGTTGATGTACTGTATGTTTAACAGGACACTATATGAGCAGGGCCCGTATTGTGGTAAACCGGTGATACGTAGAGCACTTGGCGAAAACATTTAGTCTTACCGTTAGATGTCAGGGATGTGTGGTTGTTGATGTACTGTATGTTTAACAGGACACTCTACAAGCAGGGCCCGTATGGTGGTAAACCGGTGATACGTAAAGCACTTAGCGAATACATTGAGTCTTACCGTTATATGTCAGGGATGTGATGGTGGATGTACTGTATGTTTAACAGGACACTATACAAGCGGGGCCTGTATGGTGGTAAATTGGTGATATGTAGAGCACTTAGCGAATACATTGAGTCTTACCGTTATATGTTAGGGATGTGTGGTTGTTGATGTACTGTATGTTTAACAGGACACTATACAAGCAGGGCCCGTATGGTGGTAAACCGGTGATACCTAAAGCACTTAGCGAATACATTGAGTCTTACCGTTATATGTCAGGGATGTGATGGTGGATGTACTGTATGTTTAACAGGACACTATACAAGCGGGGCCTGTATGGTGGTAAATTGGTGATATGTAGAGCACTTAGCGAATACATTGAGTCTTACCGTTATATGTCAGGGATGTGTGGTTGTTGATGTACTGTATGTTTAACAGGACACTATACAAGCAGGGCCCGTATGGTGGTAAACCGGTGATACGTAGAGCGCTCATCATAACACCAGGGAGTCTCGTTAAGGTAAGCTGTCTCTCTTTGTGTAAGCTCTATGAAATGATAAACATGTTTACATATATACAAATAAAAGGGGAAAATCTCCCATTATGCCAAGCATGCAATGTACCCATAACTGTTCAGCATATCCTGCTGAACTGTAAAAGGGTACAAGAAAATAGAAGAAGGTACTTGAAAAAAAGTAACAACGTGAAAATGTTGTTTGAAACTATTCCAAAGAAAGATATCATCATGTTTTTGAAAGAGACAAATCTCTTTGATTGTATATAAAATATTTGAAAACATTTCAAAGAATTGACTGAAATAAGTCTACCAAAGTGAAAAGCTAAATCATTGATGGTCCCTATATACCCTCAGGGTCCCCTGGGACGTTAAACCACAAACAAACAAACCAACAAAAACAATGTTTCACCGATTGTTACCAATCCTATGACCGAAAGGAATCGGCTGCAATCAAGTCAATGCACGATACCCTCATCCATCAACCTGACATCACAAGAGTTCTGCCATGGGTCAGGTCGGACCTGGTCCATGTGACTCTATATCAAGGACATGCGAGTAATAACAGAAAACATGCTTACTCAGTCCATACGGGTGGCATTTGAGGTGTCTTGTCCCATAAAAGACATCCGGAGGCGGAGGGACATTTATGGGATGAAGGCGAGGAACGGAATCCCTACGGGTTCAGTCACTACGTTCAGACGCTTAAAAAACGTCATTTTATATACTTACAAATTCGCCGATTCACAGCATGTTGAAGCTCATTCCCTACATCTCAGTGAGCCTGACCATTAGTCATACTGTACCCCTAGCAGCAGGTAGTATTCATAGATGTTCGGCCAAAGGAATAATAATGACTGATTGCAGTCCGGGCGTCTTATTACCCAGTCTGTGAAGTGCATACATTGACAGAAACATTTATGACCGATTGAGACAAAGTCTGCCTGACCATTTTGTTGGTGAATATTGATGATGTTTTAAGGGTTTAGAAGTGTTAAGGCCAGTCTCCACTGTGCGATTCTAGGTACATAGGTATGCCCAGTCTGAGACTGGGCGTACCTTCAGGATCACAATGCGGCAAAACGCACAGTGTAGACTGCAAGTTTCCCGCTAGTCTGAGACTAAGCGTAGCCGGTGCACCCAGTGTCAGACTGGGCGTACCACATGTACCCCGGATCGCAAGCGTTTTTGAATATCAAACATGTTTGATATTATTTACGCCCAGTCTGAGACTGGACGTACCAATGTACCTAGAATCGCAAGCGCTCCAGTCACAAGGGGGGTAGTCCACACACAGAATCGATGTTACCTTGCGATCCGAGGTACATGCGGTACGCCAAGCCGGTACCTCCAGTCTGAGCCTGGAGGTACTGGATCGCAAGCCCCCTAATCGCACAGTGTGGACTGGCCTCAAGGTGTTGTTTGTTGAGCAGCTATCACTTGAGGAACTTAAGTTCCTACCAGGTGATGAATGTGTTTTATACATTGACTAAGATATGCCAATGATTTCCCGAAGAGAGTATTGAATTCAGGAAATCATTGCCACATTGTAGTTAATGTATCTATCATATTCCCCTAAGATGGCATTGGTTTTAAGACACCCTCATATTTCTTAACGCTAGTGATCCTGTGTGATGATATCTGACTTGAGATGTGTCTTGTAGAACTGGGTGCGAGAGTTTCGGAAGTGGCTTGGACCTGAACGTCTCAAAGTCTACGCAGTCGGCTCTGACAACAAAGCTCAGGTAATGTATCTTCTTATGTTGATATCATTGTCTCCTCTGATATACCATGTACACTGGTGTATACCACAGAGCTGGTCAGAGCTTGTGAGCATGTTTGTATCACTCTAACTCTAGTCAGAGCTTGTGAGCATGTTTGTACCACTCTAACTCTGGTCAGAACTTGGAGCATGTTTAAAACACTGTTAATTCGTCATAATGCTCCATCAACTTACAAAACGTCTAGTACGCTCTCACTCAGAGTGTCTGAGTGTCCGCCCTAACAGTGTACTTAACCCTTTAAGGACGGCTGCCTGGGGCCTAGCTACTTCCATAAGGACGGGTGCTGGTGGCAGTCTGTTTGGCTAGATAACGGCCACATAATAGTTAAAACTGATATCCAAGTTTGCAATCATGCAATATGATACATAATCATAAATATTTTATTTCTTTTTAATAGAAATACTAAATATGATGTTATATCTACATTTTCTGAAGATTTCATGAATATTGCTCTATTATTTCTGTGTTAAAACATTTTTGTTAATATTGGGACAATGATGCCTCAAGGCATCATGCGTCTTTAGTGTGGTGATGCCTCCAGGCATCATGCGTCCTTAAAGGGTTAAGTGAAATTATAATACATTTATCAAATCATAGACATTCTGTTCCAAAATAATGTTGTAAATGTTTCTTTTTTTATAAGGATTTTTAATTTACAATTTTCCCCTCATTCCCGACTTTCATTCTTATTCATTTCAGGACTTCGCTAGCTGCACCGTCTATCCGGTCATGATCATATCATACGAGATGTTCATCAGGAACATCGAAGCCGTTAAAGCTGTCAATTTTGACATTGTTGTGTGTGATGAAGGCCACAGACTGAAAAACACCAACATCAAAACTACCTCGGTATGTACCTGCTGCTGTAACTCTAGGGCACATTGATAAGTCTCGGTCAGAAGAAAATAAGACAGAAATGAAATATCCTTCGTTGTATTTGTTGTATTTTGCTGTTTGACTCATGATATGGGGTATTTTCCATTGTTATTGTCCTTAATCTTTAGCTTTACATTGGTATACCCTTATACCTTCACACTGTTACCTTTTTCTACAGGGAATCAATGTAATTATCATATTGCGGGTAGGTAGTTAGTATAGGGGTTAATCCCAAGGTTATTTGACATTGTGGGTTGAGTCCCACTGCAGCCATTTTTCTCCTTCACCCCCAGCAGTGATAGACTTACCACTATATACAAGGCCAATCCTTCATATGCTATGTCTATGTGGTGAGGGAAGTAGAAGAACTCTAGCTTGGTAAATGTATAAAGGTAAGATTTCTCTCTGAATTCATCATATAGATTCGATCACTACCCTTGTGGTGTTAAAGAACCTTGAGAAAGTCTGGTAAGGACCTATAATGGTTGACTGGATGTTTAATCAAACCAACAAACAAAACAATATTTGTAATATCTGGCGAGATTTGTATGTGAAACAACAAGGTGTCATGACAAGATTGTTAATTTGATTTTATTAATGAGGCACAAACCTTTGTAAATCTTATGTTATTTTTACAATCTTATTGGTGCAGCTGATGCTTCCTTTCAAAAATAATATAAATAATCATTTCAGTTTATGATGAGTCTGGCCACACGTAAACGAATCGTACTGACCGGGACTCCAGTACAAAATGATCTCAAGGAGCTGTTCTCCGTCGTCGAGTTCTGTAATCCTGGAATATTAGGTGAGTCATATCTACAATATGCTCGAGTTGCCCTTTAATTCCATACTTGGACCATGTTAGGCCACTAAAAAAAACCAACTTGTTTCTCATCACCGCGCGCATCACAAAAAAACGATTTTAGAAGATTTTTTCTTTTAAATAGATGAACCTTGATAGAAAGTATGAAAGGTATGTGTATTTAGTATCAAACTAAAGCTCCTGATGTCAGGGATGCATTAAATGTATAGCCAGTAAAAATCTGGAAACCCTGATATAGCAAAAAAAAAAAGAAAAAAAAAGCGCCCTCGTCATATTTTTCATGGCTTGTTGATGAGAAACAAGTTTGGTTTTTTAGTGGCCTTATAGTAAACCCTGCATGTATGTTACTTCACAATCCGTATCGCTTTCCAACATTTGTATAAGGTGCTCATCCCCAACTATTTTATTGTAACAGAGATGGCAGTTTTCCTATTTTTCAAGGATATTGTTGTTTTCATTTTCATTTTATCAAATTCTTTTTCCATGTTTAAAACAAAGAGAGAATAAATTGGGCCTCATTCACACCAAAAACAGTAGTGCAAACTTCCACGTACTCCCTGGCCCTATTCCATGGCCAATAACGATGTGTTTTCCATGTTTTCTTGGGTCTCTCTGATGCAGTAAATTCCACATGAAAAATATTTCCTCTCTTTTTTCCTGACCCTATCTGACCTAAAATATTTATATTGAGGTTATCCTTTAATTCCTTTTTAGGACCGTTTGTAGTTACATCATACGTGTTTCACAAACGAGTGGCGCTTTCTATCACATCTACAAGGCACAGATACTGATGTATTTTGAAATAGGATAACAATTTTACTGTAGTAATAGTGGTGATACTTCAAACTTTTAATTCCTCATTTGGACCATGTATAGTTAACCCTTTAAGGACAGGTGTTTGCCGCCGGGCGACCCCTTAAAGATGGGTACTGATGGCACTTTATTCCGCAAGGGGACAAGCACCTATTCGTCAATACCCATAGTTTCTGTGTTTAGTCACGTGATACCATATATAATCCTAAATATTTCATTTTTTTTAATAGAAATACTAATTCTGGTGTAAGACCTACATTCTGTGAAAATTTGATGGATATTGCTAAATTTTTCCCTTGCTAAAAACGAATTTGTACATTTTTGAGAAATGATGCCTTAATGCATCATTAGCCCTGGGCTGGTTGATGCCTCAAGGCATCATTCGCCCTGGGACAGTTGATGCCTCAAGGCATCATTCGCCCTGGGACAGTTGATGCCTCAAGGCATTATTTGCCTTTAACGGGTTAATAGCTTGTATCGTATTACAGGGACGAGTAGTGCCTTCCATCATGTCTACGAGGCGCCCATCCTGACATCTCGGCAGCCGAGCGCCTCACCAGCCGAGACACTTCTCGGTGAAACACGCGCCCAGGAGCTGAACCGTGTCACGGGCATGTTCATCCTGAGGAGGACCCAGGACATCAACAACAAATACCTGCCCCCGAAAGGTGAATACCCTAAATATATACGCTCTCATGGGTTTAGCTTCCTTATCCCATGCTTAGTATAGTATTGCCATATAAGTAACACTAAACTTTTATTATGCACCTCATACAAAGTGTCCATAGAAAACACATAGGGAGTGTGTATCACCATACCCGGAGCATACAGATATGTTGTATGATCCGTGCTGCAAAAGCCGGCGGATACAGAAAAATAGTGCATATGAATAAATAGTACATACCTAAATGAACTAACATCAGTACCCTATTGTCAGGAAAAGGAGAATAATGATTATTACATACCTATGGCCGAACGTCTATGAAATACTAACCGCTACTCAGGGTACAGTATAAGTAATGTTCGGGCGCACTGCGCCCGTAGTAAATATTCGGGCGCACTGTGCCAAAGTGAATGTATCAGATCAATAGCTACATAAAATAAGTATATAAATTGACGTTTTTTTAATATTTAGGTATGTAATAATAAGAAAACGTAGTAACTGAGTCCGTAGGGATGCCATTCTCGGCCTTTTGATGCCATAAATACGTCCCTCAGCCTATGGCTTCGGGACGTATTTATGGCATCAAAAGCCCTCGAACGGCCAACCCTTCGGGCTCAGTAACCACGTTTTGTCTTAATACAGTTCTTTTTCAATTACACAAAAAACCACACAAGCTGATTATACTATAAATGTTTTATTGGAGGATTCAGTTTGACATCAAGATAGGGGAGGGGATCAATAACATTGTGCAACGTTTCGTCCCAATTAATGTGACTTCTTCAGGCAATTTGGTAATAAATACAGTAGAGACTGGTTTCAGTTGATTGTATACTCCTCAGAGTTGCCTCTGCACAATATCCTCGCATGTGCTCAGATATTACTACGCATCAACTTCTTAAAGCATACAACTGCTTGTATCCGAAACCAGTCAATATTGTGTATGTACTCAGCACATTCAGTCAGATGATAACGCAAACCCTCGCTGATTGTTTTCAGTGGTGGTGCTGTTGTTCTATTTATAGTGGTAATTGAGTATTAATTAACTGGACTTTTACTCGGTAACGCAAACCCTCGCTGATTGTATTAACTGGATTTTTACTCAGTAACACAAACCCTTGCTGTTCGTTTCAGTGGAGGTGCTGTTGTTCTGTTTATAGCGGTAATGGCGTATTAACTGGACTTTTACTCAGTAACACAAACCCTCGCTGATTGTTTCAGTGGAGGTGGTGTTCTGTTTATAGCGGTAATGGCGTATTAACTGGACTTTTACTCAGTAACACAAACCCTCGCTGATTGTTTCAGTGGAGGTGGTGCTGTTTTGCCGTCCGTCTGAGCTGCAGGTCCGTCTGTACCGCACCATTCTGTCGTCCCGAGCCGTCCGGTCCTGTTTTAACAGCATGTCCACAGGAGACCCGGCCCAGCACCTCATGTGTATCTCCGCTCTGAAGAAAATCTCCAACTGCCCTAGTCTGCTCCATAAAAATGCCGTAGATGGAGCAGCATCAGAGAACAAAGACCCGTACAGTACGGAGCCAGAGGTAATGAACTTTAATCTGAACTGTGATAAAACAATATTCAGGGTCTGGTATTGTGGTATATTAAACCACAGAAAAACGTGTTCTCATACAAATCACTGACACTTTATGGCCCTAAGATCTGATTTGTGTTCATATTGACACAGCTGTACCGGGGGCTGCTGCCCGTCTACCCCACAGACTACGACCCAGCTCAGCTGGCTTTAGAGCACTGTGGGAAGTTGAAAATTGTCGCTGCGCTTCTTCAGGCTGCTTACAATACTTCCCCGAGACAGCGAGTCGTCCTTGTATCAAACTACACACAGGTATGCGTTCTCACTCCCATTTTATATTTAGATGCGAAGTTAGCTCATCATATGGGTTAAAATTCTGACACTTTTTATGCATATCCTAAGTTAAATGTTTTTGTGCAATTTACTCAAAATTGATATTTTAGGATAATTTGGTTCATAAAACAAGTCGAAGTGAAAGTATACACTCTATTGATATCTGTATATGTTGTGTATAACAGTTTATCCTACCCCTAATATAAAATCCCATAGGCTTAACATTGGTTTTCCGTATGCCACGCTGACTGGCATACGGAGTTTTATATGCCACTAGTGGCATACAGCATTATTATCACGTAATATTCCAAAATCGAGGAGATAGGGTAGGATAAAATCAAACCTGATTCAGTTTAATCTTGGCCACTGCATTCCACTCCTGAAGTTTTGGCTCCGGACTTCACTCGGCTTTGTCTCATGAAGTCACTTTGCCAAACTCCAGTCGTGGAATACGGTGGCCAAGATTGAAACTCATCCAGTTTTACGATAGTAAGGCATCCTGTGCCATACAGAAATTATATGGTGTGGCGAGAAGTGGTACGTAATTATTGAAAATATGTGCATTCTATATGATAAATTACAGTTCCTCAGTTAATTGTTTTGTTAATCCTGACGATGCCTCACCTTGCAGACCTTGGATGTGTTGGAGCGTCTGCTGCACGATGCCTCGTACACCTCCCTGCGCCTGGACGGTCAAACTCCTACTGGGAAAAGACAGCAGCTCGTCGAACGCTTCAATAGTAAACACTCGGATGTCTGTAAGTACTACACCTACTACCAAACGAAAGCAGCTTGTCAAACATCTCTGTAACTAGTAGCACATGGTATATTCATCATTGATGTATGAGCGTGCAATTATGAATGAATAACAATAAGAGGTTTGAGTTACATTCAGTCTATGGATAATTTTCTGTAACCCACTTGCACCCATTCAACATCTCATTTCTGCAACGTTCTGAGTCTGAGCCAAACACATCAAGCACTAGTGGGTCAATGAGGTATATCGCTCTCTAGTGATTGGTCATGGTCAGCTGGGCATGCGTCTGAGACACTGGCCCTCTGCTCCTTTCCCGCTATCACAATGAATAGCACATAGATAGTAAAGGGGTAGTTTTCTGGAAGGACGCTGGAAGTGTATATGTGATCACTATAACCTTTAGGCAATGTATTTAGTGCGTACAAGCACGCTCTAATAAACACTTTGATGTCTGTAAGTACTGCGCATACTGCTAAATGACAGCAGCTTGTCAAACACTTCAATGAGTCTGTTTGACTGTAAAAGTAGCTGAAAAAGTAATTTGGGGAAAATGTACGTTGGAAAGTGAAAGAAAATAAAATCCACCGATGATTTTTGTACCATAAAACTATCTCTGCATTTTAATGTGGAGTGATATGGATTATTCAAAATACAAATTCAAATTTTACTTTTTAAAAATTTCAACATTGTTGCATATCAAATGGGGAAAAAAGGTTTTTTACTGAGAGTACCCATAGACTAAAAAAACAGGTTCCATGGTGTTATATATGAATTATACACAGAAATGTATGTTTTGCGTACCAGTCGTCTTCCTGCTGAGCTCCAAGGCAGGTGGAGTCGGTCTGAATCTGATCGGTGCGACACGACTCATCCTCTACGACATCGACTGGAACCCGGCCAACGACCTGCAGGCAATGGCTCGTATCTGGCGAGACGGGCAGCAGCACCAAGTCTACATCTACAGACTCCTCACCACCGTAAGTAGACAATTCTACTCCTCAAGAACCTCACCCCCGTAAATAGTCCAGGGATGTCAGATTTCAGGGAAATCCCAAAATCAGGGATTTCTATAAAACACAGAAATAATGTTCTCAATATTTTAAAGCCTTAAAAACCTGTGTATGTCGACTCCATATTATTTCCCCAAAACCCTATACCTGACTTCCTTCTCAATGTGCATTATTAGCAGGTGGACGGTTGGTCTTTAGGTTATGGCTATAGCCTACTGTAGTACAACTGCTTGTAGAGTCACTAAGTGACCTGACCACATTTTTACCTTTTATAGCTAACTAAGTACAGATAGGAATATAATTTACTGTTTTGGACAGAAGGTTTTATGGTGGTACAATGCCTTACAGTTTTGATATTTAGTATTTTGGTATGGATTTTAAAATAATAGTGAATTCAGTTTGGGGGGCACTTCTGTAGTCACAGGTCCATTTTTAAAAACTCCTTTATTGACATATTTCTACCCCTTAAACTGGTTGAATCAGAATATGATATGCCTCATTTGAAAGAGAATAAAAAACAGTAGGTGCTAGTAAGTGGAATTTTCTAGGTGGATTCTATATTTACTGAGATATTCAAGTATTTGTTTAATGTGGGGGGGGGGGGGGGGTTTCAGTGAAATAGGCATACTCAAACACATGTTTACTCAATATTGATTTACATTCAGCATTAGTGTAACATTTACCATCCCCATACGTGGCACTGACAGTTGGTTACACTCTAGGAAGTGTCATTATTTAGGTGAAATGTATATTTGATGTGCTTTTCATGTATTTTTGCCAAATCTCATAATGGGAGGGGGAAGGCATCAGGTGTATGAGAGGATGGTTTATTCAGCATATTTACACATAAACAGGAGTCAAAATGGTTCATAACTTTGTTGTGGGAATCAGTCAAGACCTAGTCAAATGATATTGTTTTGTAAAATCATTTGTAATGTCATTAACCACCAGATATTGGCTTGACCTACTTTATTGGTGTACATAGAAACATGGCTGGGGAGCATGCAGACAGGTCTGTGTGCACTCATCCATGAAGGATCACCATGTAGCAACACAATTTATATATAGGTATGGCATTAGTGAATGCCAATTCAATCCCCTACAGGTAGCTAAATATATGTGTGCACTGATCCATGAACTACTGAGTTCACAATCAATGCAGGCCCTTCCCTATTCATGGGCTCCCTCCGTCCCCCTCCCTCTCTCCCTCTCTCCCTCTCTCCCTCTCTCCCTCTCTCCCTCTCTCCCTCTCTCCCTCTCTCCCTCTCTCCCTCTCTCCCTCCCTCCCTCCCTCCCTCCCTCCCTCCCTCCCTCCCTCCCTCCCTCCCTCCCTCCCTCCCTCCCTCCCTCAGTTAGAATTAAGATATCAAAATAACATGTGTTAAGCTACTTGTAGTGAGTTTTAAATGCGTCCACCTGCTTATTTGACCTTTTAAAGGCCAATGATTCTATTTGGAAATGCACACTTATCTCTTGTTATTTTCGATGCTTGTAGGGGTTTCTGGAGAAGATGTAGCAGTACCAAGTTACAATAATTTGACAGGTTTTATTTTCGGTGCTTGTAGGGTCTCTGGAGGAGACGATATACCAGCGACAAGTTACAATGATTTGACAGTTTCTATTTTCGATACTTGTAGGGGTCTCTGGAGGAGAAGATGTACCAGCGACAAGTTACAATAATTTGACGGTTTTTATTTTCGGTGCTTGTAGGGTCTCTGGAGGAGACGATATACCAGCGACAAGTTACAATAATTTGACAGTTTCTATTTTCGATACTTGTAGGGGTCTCTGGAGGAGAAGATGTACCAGCGACAAGTTACAATAATTTGACGGTTTTTATTTTCGGTGCTTGTAGGGTCTCTGGAGGAGAAGATATACCAGCGACAAGTTACAATAATTTGACAGTTTCTATTTTCGGTGCTTGTAGGGGTCTCTGGAGGAGAAGACGTACCAGCGACAAGTTACAATAATTTGACGGTTTTTATTTTCGGTGCTTGTAGGGGTCTCTGGAGGAGAAGATATACCAGCGACAAGTTATAATAATTTGACGGTTTTTATTTTCGGTGCTTGTAGGGGTCTCTAGAGGAGAAGATGTACCAGCGTCAGGTGAGCAAGCAGGGTCTGAGCGGAGTTGTCGTTGACGCAAAGGCCACATCCAAACTCAGCTTTTCGCCAGAGGAACTCAAGGTAATCTTTGTTTTTTATTATTCTGATACACATTGTCTATAGAAAACACATATGGAGTGTTTATCAACATACCCAGCGAATAAGGATAGTTGTATGCACCAGGTGGCAATAGAGCACACTTCATAATCTCATTCGGGCCAGACTATGTAATATCTTCGCATTTGCTCAGATATAACTACATGTCTAGTCCTTAGAGATTATGGCCACTTGTATCTGAAACCAGTTAATATTATGTATTTAACCTGTTCCTGATACAATTGTGCGTATCCTCTGAGCCGTTGATGCTTAGAAATATCCAAGCAAGGTAATCTCCACCAAGTGAATTACACACTCTCTATAGGTTTGCTGTTGTCAGTATAATGTGACCGGCGGAGTGTTGTGTCAATGGTCTGCGGCACAGCTCTTCAGTGAGGCAGCACTAAAAAATGGGCATAGGGTCCCACTGCCACAAACAGAACCATCTTGGAGTTTGTATACTTTTCTTTCACCAGAACCAAATAGATCAATCAATGAGTCAGTCTCAAAAGGATGTAACTAGCCTACCCTGATGTGAAACTACACAAATAAATAAACCCTATAGGTTTTCCATGGAGGCTTCGTATTAGGTGGGTAATGACTTGATGTGTGTATGTATATTAAAGAAGAAATCAACAAGTTTTGATCAAAGTCGTCGTTCTCCACGAGTTTGAAGTGGAGTGTTATAAACGAGGGGAGAGCCAAGTGAATATCATGTAGCATTCAAACAAGTTTGGGAACGATGACTTTGACCAAAACGAGTTGCTTTCTATATTTATCTCACCCCTGTACGCACGAAATAACGGACAACACACAGGATATAGACCATGGAGAACGGACTGCAATACTCATAGGGGCATAGAGAACAAGTTCCCAATGTTAAACCTATGGGACACAAATACCAGGGGCGAGATAAATGTATATCTTACACCAGCAGTGTTGTTACTTAACCGGGAGTTGATCTGATTGTGTTTACAGGACTTGTTTTGTCTGCGGGAAGACTCTCTCTGCTGCACACACGACTTACTCAACTGTGACTGCGGTGACGAGGACCGCCGGACGAGCTCTGCGGTGGACGATCAAGGCGAGCGGGCGTGCCAGCTCCAGCAGACTGCTCCCGCAGCCAACCAGGTACAGAGACGGGGCGTCGCGGGGTGACCTTACGTCAGGGGTGGGGAGTTAGCTCAGTGGTAAAGGCACAGGGACCTGTTTCACTAGTTTCGTGACAAAAGTTTTAGACAGACATTAAAAAGTGGCACCAACAGTGCAAGCAATAACGGACAAAATGAGGTCACGTTTCATAACACATGCCACATCTATTGTCGCATGTTGTGTCACAATGTCGGTGTTGCGAACAGTGACACTACAGCGCCACTTGTGCCAGCACTACTTGTGTTGTCACGAAACTAGTCAACCCCAATATGTCTGTATGGTGTCACAGACGCCATCTAGATATGTCACAAAACTAGTGAAACAGGTCCCTGGACTTGTAACCCCAAGATTGTGGATTCGAGTCCCACTGCAGCCACCTTCTCCATCATCTACAGCAGTGGTAGATTTACTGCTATACCAAAGGCCAATCCTTCTCATACCAAGTCTATGTGGTGTGGGAACTAAAAGAACTCTCACCTTGGTAAATGTGTAGGGGTGAGATTTCTATCTAAATTCATTACATAGATTCGATCATCGCCCTTGTGGTGTAAAAGAACCTTGAGAAAGTCTGGTAAGAACCTGTAATAGATAAATCAAACCAACCAACCAAACAACACGTCAGGGGAACATCAAGGACAATTTTATTAAGTTCAGTGAATGGTCAGAGAAATTTGAATTTTGTAATAATTCATGGAAAATTGACTCTTGTCAGGTAAAATTTGAATTTTCATATCGATGCATGAAGAACTGGCCAACTCTGACACTTTTGAATCTGTTTAACTCTAAGGAAAGAAAATCTTCCAGATGTTTCGAATGAAATGGGTATAAGTTTGAGCCGGTGTCGTCACCTTAGCTACAGAACTAGCAAAAATTAGATTTATGGTATTTGAAAGTCTGGTCCTAAAAACAAAATAAATGATGGAAGATACAGCCATAAAGATTAATTTAAAGATTTCCTCGTTTCACTTGTGAAGGAGAATTTTCAGGAAAATATCTGGAAATTTTGAATTTCCACATTTGTTCTAACTCTGCGATTCCACCTTTTAATGGAAATCACCTTTTCCAGTATAAGGTCCCATTTCCTTGTGTAAAACAGATAATATTAATTGAGCCTCATTCACACTAAAACTGGTTGTTAAACCTTGAAACTCTAAGTGTTCACAGTTCACTCATCGCGTCGTGCTGCTTCTTGCCCACTGACATTCTTAACCCTTTAACCGCCGCATGATGCCTCCAGGCATTCCCCTGGCTACCGCCGCATGATGCCTGGAGGCATTCCCCTAGCTACCGCCGCATGATGCCTCCAGGCATTCCCCTGGCTACCGCCGCATGATGCCTTGAGGCATCATAAACTTGGATTTTTTAGAAATTCACTTTTTTAATCGATTTAAGCATGAAAGGGTTAAGAAAAGTTCCATATATAAATAAACATTCTGAAAACAATGTATTTGTGTGTTTCGAGTCTATTTAGTGACATGGAGATGGTTATTTGCGAGTAGAACACTGAGAAAAATAAAACAATGCACAGATCGACTTGTGCCTATGGACGAGTTGAGTGCCTGACAGACCATTTCCCGATACAGTGAAATGACGAACGAGTTTATATATATTTAAAGCCTAAGGAATTGGTTGTCTTGCTCGCACAAGTTGAAAATAGTCATATACTATCTAATTTGCGAGTTTTTAGGCAGTCTCACCCCTTCGTTTTCACTATTTTGCGAATTTTCCGCCGATGTTTATATTTCTTCGACAAACGCAGCAGTGGAGAGTTACACTTCCGGTCGCCCTAGTTTTACGTTCCCGCCTGTACCATAACAAAGCTGAGACAAGAGAAAGCACCAAAAGCTCGTATAATATTGTAAATATAAAGAAAAGAATCATTGACACAGCGAGAATATTAAAAGTATGAAAATATATTATGAATCTGATCATAAAAAAACCAACAACATAGTTCTAACATGTCGCAGCAGTCGCTGACTGAGCACGCTCGTAGCTAGTCCGAGAAACTCTGACATGTCGTAATTGGCACGTATGGTGCACCTCTAACATACTGCCCCTCCACCATACTGCCCCTCCACCATACTGCCCCTCCACCATACTGCCCCTCCACCATACTGCCCCCCCACCATATTGCCCCTCCACCATACTGCCCCTATACAGGTACTATACTGCCCCTCCTTCATACTACCCCTCCATACTGCCCCTCCACCATACTGCCCCTCCTCCATACTGCCCCTCCTCCATACTACCCCTCTATCATACTGGCCCTCCACCATACTGGCCCTCCACCATACTGGCCCTCCACCATACTGCCCCTATACTATACTGCCCCTCCTTCATACTACCCCTCCATACTGCCCCTCCACCATACTGCCCCTCCTCCATACTGCCCCTCCTCCATACTGCCCTTCTAGTTCTATCATACTGGCCCTCCATCATACTGCCCCTCCACCATACTGCCCCACAACCATACTGGCCCTCCACCATACTGCCCCTCCATACTGCCCCTCCACCATACTGCCCCTATACTATACTGCCCCTCCACGGTACTGCCCCTCCACGGTACTGCCCCTCTACCGTACTGCCCCTCCACCATACTGGCCCTCCACCATACTGCCCCTATACCATACTACCCCTCTACCATACTGCCCTTCCTCCATACTACCCCTCCACCATACTGCCCCTCTACCATACTGCCCTTCCTCCGTACTACCCCTCCACCATACTGCCCCTCCTCCATACTGCCCTTCTATCATACTGGCCCTCCATCATACTGCCCCTCCACCATACTGGCCTTCTACCATACTGGCCCTCCACCATACTGCCCCTATACTATACTGCCCCTCCTTCATACTACCCCTCCATACTGCCCCTCCACCATACTGCCCCTCCTCCATACTGCCCCTCCTCCATACTACCCCTCTATCATACTGGCCCTCCACCATACTGGCCCTCTATCATACTGGCCCTCCACCATACTGGCCCTCCACCATACTGGCCCTCCATCATACTGCCCCTATACTATACTGCCCCTCCACTATACTGCCCCTCCACCATACTGCCCCTATACTGACCGACCGACCGACCGACCGACCGACCGACCGACCGACCGACCGACCGACCGACCGACCGACCGACCGACCGACCGACCGACCGACCGACCGACCGACTCACCGACCGACCCTTGTGGAAGTATATTGATCAGAAGTGGTTAGATTGATTATTAGATCGGAGACAAAGCCCCCAGGTCCGACCACGTCGAGTGCCAGACAGACACTGATCATATTACCTTGATGAATCTGAAATAAAATATAACTGCCTGTGTAAAGCTAACCTAGGTACATATTGTGAATACGATGTCAACTGCTGCACCTGGAAATGTATCAAGCCTTGTCAACCTGTGTATATATATATATATATATTGAACAATATTGCTGAATAATTGATCTGAAAAAAATACATACACAATATTTAAATATATTATAAACCTTACTTCACCTACCTTGTCTCCTTTTCCGCTTTTCAGAAGTATTTGTCTGTAGAAATAGTCAATCATTGTCCAGCAATCAATTTAAAAGTTAACTCCTCCTGGAGATGTCAATGCTTAATAGGCACAAGTCGAATTTTCCAAATTCAATATATCAGCCTGGACATTAAATCTATATGTAGATGATCCTTAGAGTGTGGGAGATAACCACATATAGCCTTGTAATGATCAAACTCCATTAGAATCCGTAGGCGAGTCCATAGTATAATCAATGGCGAAATAAGCCAATATAGTCACTGCTCGAATCTAATTTTCAAAAATCAATATCTAAGTCCCAACTTGTCCGAAATGGTCGAGATATATATCAAATGAAAGCTGAGAGTATCTTATTTACGAATATTGATGTCTCCAATCATATATTTTAAGTTAAAACCTATTAAAAAAAGATTTTGAAAATCATGTCCTGACCTGAGCCCTACTACTGTACCGCTCCTATAGTAAAGCCTATGATAGAAGACCTTTTCTGTTAAATCGATTTTAAATTCTTCGCTGGTTCAAAGTCAATGATATTTCATATAACCAAACCTCAGACAGTGTAGTTTACCCTGATATAAGTCCCCGTTCATAGATTCAATGCTGAAAGCCTCAAAGAAATCATTTTGAAAAAGATGTCTTATAACCCAGCTATGGCGAAATAAGCCAATATAGTCACTGCTCGAATGTGATTTTCACAAATCGATATCTAAGTCCCACCATGTCCGAATTGCACATTATATATATCGAAAGAAAGCCCAGAATCTCTAATTTACGAATATTAATGTCTCCAATCATATATTTCAAGTTAAATCATGAAAATAAATGATTTTCTAAATCGTGTCTTGCCCAGCGCCTAACATCCCTACCGCACCCATAGTAAAGGCTCAGCTTAGATGACCGTTTTCGTTAATTAAATTCTAAATCATCCCCTGGTTCAAATTGAATGATATTTCATATAAACAAACCTCAGACAGTGTAGGTTATGCTAATCCAAGTCCCCGTTCATAGATTCAAGGTTAAAAGCCTCAAAGAAATCATTTTGAAAGAGATGTCTTAGAACCCAGCTGTGGCGAAATAGGCCAATTTATTGACAGAGTACTCTTAATTTTCTAAATTCGATAACTAATTCCCACCTTGACTGAAATACACAAATCATATATCAGGAGAAAGCTAATAACCCGTAGTTTATGTATATTAATGTCTCCATTGATATATTTCAAGTTAAATCCTCATAATAAAAGATTTTCTAAACCGTATCTCGACCAGCGCCTGAATCCCCTACCAAGCCTATAGTAAAGCTTTTAATCTTCTAAATTCGATAACTAAATCCCACATTGTCTGAAATACACAAAGTATATATCAAGAGAAAGCTGAGAATCTGTAGTTTACGAATATTAATGTGTCCAGTAATAGAATCCAAGTTAAATCCTTATAATAAATGAATTTCTGAATCGTGCCTGGCCCAGATCTGCACTCCCATACCAAACCTATAGTAAAGTATAGAGAGTGCGTATGGCGCATCTTAATACTTCGATTACTTGGTCTCGAATCGACCAAAATGGACAATATTATATCATCATGAAGCTGAGAGTGTGTAGTTCATGTTAGAATATACGAACATTCATTTATCTAAGATTTAAACCCCGAAAGAGATGATTTAGTTAGCTGAAACCCAAAAATACGTAATGCTGACTTTCTTTTTTCGATTATTAATTCTAACCTGATCTAACCTGTACAATATTTACATAGAAAGGTAGCTTAGAGTGTGTAGAATAACAATATATATATGATTAATCATGAATCTAAAGTTTAAACCCGGTGCGAGCTGATTTCTAATGACAGCTCGACCACCCTAACTACACAGTATGGAAAATGGCGGATCAAGCTAGGCCAGAATTCAACGTGCGTAACTCGCATCTTAATTTACTAATATCTTGGTCTCTTCTCGTCTAAATCTGATAAAATACATACTGGAACAAACCTTGGAGTCTATAGAATGTGAAAATACACTTCCCTGTGGTTAATTCTAAAGTTTAAACCCTATCTGAGCTGATTTTGTGATCATCGTATGAAATTCGACTGAACCAGCAAGCCGACTGCGTGATACCCAAGGTTAAATTTGAATTATTAAATCTGAACTCGTCAACCCTGGACATTATTTACATAGAAAGGTAGCTTAGAGTGTGTAGAATAAGAATATACGTATGATTAATCATGAATCTAAAGTTTAAACCCGGTGCGAGGTGATTTCTTATGACAGCTCGACCACCCTGACTACACAGTATAAGCAATGGCGGATCAAGCTAGGCCAGAATTCAATGTGCGTAATGCGCATCTTAATTTATTAATATCTTGGTCTCTGCTCGTCTATTTTTGATAAAATACATACTGGAACAAACCTTAGAGTCTATAGAATGTGTATATATACTTCCCTGTGGTTAAAATTATTGTTTTAACCCTATCTGATATGATTTAGAAAAGCTGCTCTGAAATTCGACTGAACCAGCAAGCCGACTGCGTAATACCCAAGGTTAAATTTGAATTATTAAATCTGAACTCGTCAAACCTGGACATCATTTACATAGAACGGTAGCTTAGAGTGTGTAGAATAAGAATATATGTATGATTAATAATGAATCTAAAGTTTAAACCCGGTGCGAGCTGATTTCTAATGACAGCTCGACCACCCTAGCTACACAGTATAAGCAATGGCGGATCGAGCTAGGCCAGAATTCAACGTGCGTAATGCGCATCTTAATATTTTAATATCTTGATCTCCTCTTGTTTAAATTTGATGAAATGCATACTGGAACAAACCTTGGAGTCCATAGAATGTGAAAATACACTTCCCTGTGGTAAATTCTAATGTTTAAACCCTATCTGAGCTGATTTTGTGATCATCTTATGAAATTCGACTGAACCAGCAAGCCGACTGCGTAATACCCAAGGTTAAATCTGAATTATTAAATCTGAACTCGTCAAACCTGGACATTATTTACATAGAACGGTAGCTTAGAGTGTGTAGAATAAGAATATATGTATGATTAATCATGAATCTAAAGTTTAAACCCGGTGCGAGCTGATTTCATATTATAACTTGACAACCCTACGTTTCGAGCAGTGACATGGCTTCCCATAGATTCAACCTTATAGTCTAGACTGTACTCTATAGAGGCTTTGCCGATCATATTTACAAAGCATTAGGTTAATTCCACCGTGTCAAGTCTGATACCCTCGTATAGCTCCTGATCAGACGAACACGATGCTAGTTTCATTTTACACTGTTGACGCCATAGGACGATATAAATGGCAATTTTGTGGGTTGTCGAATCGACTCGTAGCAGACAGCCTAGCAGACATGGCGCTGTCACTGGACTTGACACCTATACCCCCAGGCTGAAAGATCCGAAGTTATCACCGTATTAACCGCACTGTCGTTTGGTTTTCCGCCATAATATTTACATCTTCTTGTAGGCACAAGCCTTATAATGAAGGTGCTGTGCTCTATTTCTGTTGTTAATCCGCTATTTGACGAGGGGAAATGATTTTACACAGCGTCCATTGCGAAGAGGAATCTGCTTAGCAATCCATGTTGACACTGACACTCCCACCCCCACCAACGGTTTTGCTATGGTGAGCGAGTTCAAATTTCGATATTGCTTAGATCACCTTAGGCATTGTTTTATTTCATAATACTTTAGAATTGGGTAGGTAGGGATCATATTTGAATATGTATGGGGGTTTCATCAACTTTAAAGACAATATATATTGATGCGAAGAAATCTGCTACAGTAGTATGTAGGGCCTGAGATAGGCGGACGCCATGGGCGGTTATTTTTTACATAGGCGCCTATTTTAGGCCAACTTCATTTCAGATTTAATAATATCCAACAGTTGATTTTATTCAAAAAATACATATGCCCACAAAGCTACAGGTCTTCTCTTTACTGTAATGGTCATCGTTTATTCATAAAACATAAATTTACGGAGAAAATAGAGAGATTCCACCACTACCACCCTCAAAACAATGGCCGCTCCCAAGTCACGGGAAACTGGGCCGGCGGTACGAGGGAGCATATAGTAAAAGCCTGCGGCGGTGTAGTACATAGGTTAGCGATAGGGGGCGCGGCGGTTCAACTCCCGTCCGGATTTGGCGTGCGGCGGTTAAAGGGTTAAAGGTATCATTTGTCTAGGCTTGATTGGGCTTGAATAATGAAAACCTATACATTATGCGCCATCTTAGATATTTATAAAACCTGTTAAGTCAGCCGAAATTCAAAACAAGATACATTCCATGTGACAGTTTTATACAATAGTAGATAAAAGAATGATACTAAACATCATGTAAAGACATTTTAATTCCAAATTTTTAGAACCATGCCTGTCTAGACTCTGTTGCCCAGACCTGTTTGTGTCTGGTCTTCTAAAAATGCTTATAGTACATCAGACTCCGAAGCCTCGTCACAACCTGTCATGTACAGACATTGATGATATAGTCTATGATCTTAACAAAGAAGCAATGTATTTTACTTTGTAGAGAAACTTGTCAATGGATGAACTTCTCGACTGGCGACATGTGAGGGGCCCGGCACCAGACCTGAGTCATGTGGTAAGTTACGTTAGTACATGTAGAACAAATACACAATATCATTACCCACCTAAAACACGTGATCCACCAAGAGTGAGTTAGGGCCAGACGATGACCATGTGGAGGAATTGTGGACGTCGGCCGCCCAAATCGTTCGTCAGCTCAGATCGGCTTGGACAATCTGCTTGGTGGATCAGCAAATCGGCTGGAATCAGTCAGACCCGCCCATTGAAAACCCTGTCGCCCGCACCCGTGTGGTCGTCGCCTCTGTAAAAACCAGCCGGCCGGCCGCCGCTGGCCGTCTAAGCGTCGATTTGATGGATCACACGCTTCAAACAGAGTCTCCATCCTAAGCCTGTGGAGCCTACAGATTGCTACTGAGTAGAATACGAAAAGCCATATTCTCATAGGAAAATATGTTTTTTTCGACCACCTGCACGGCGCTTGCATCAAATCTCTAATTAACAAATACACAAAATTACCATGATTTGGATCTGTGTGGTCATATTCTCTGCGCTTTTGATGCGTAGTAATACTTCGAGAGATAGCTAGGAGTGTCAACTACAAGGAGAATACGGTCACACAGATCAAAATCATGGTAATGTTGTATTAATTACTCACCTTCCGACCCATTATTAGGATAAAATCTTGTAAATAATTAGAAATTCGAGGCTTTGTATGAAGACTCCGTATTAGGGGGGTAAGTCACTGAAAACTTATTGAATTTCAACATCATTGCTTCACACATAAAACTTACTGAATTACAATACTATTGCTTCGCACTAAAACCTAACTAAATTATTAATTCACTGAAAACTTAATGAATTTTAAGATAATTGGTTCACTCTAAAAACTTTCTGAATTACAAAGTCATTGCATCACACTGAAAACTTACGGAATAACGATATCACTGAAATTTAATGAATTGCAAAGTCACTAAAAATTTAATGAATTACATCATTGCTTCGCACTGAAAACCTTCTGAATTACAAACCCATTGCTTCACACTGAAATATTACCAAAATTTAAACTGGGAATTTACTTTATCCTACCCCTAATAAAAAACGCCATAGGTTTAACATTGATTCAATGTATTTGACGGAGTGTTGAATAAAGTGTTATTAATGCACCAAGGTGAATAAAAAAACCGGACCAATCAGAAAGAAGATTACGAAAGTAGGTCCGGCAGCATTGGTAAATGTGGCCATCCTCCGATGAGTGTCAACATGCTACTAACATGGATATTTACAAAATTTTCTCTGTATATCGGTGAGATGGGGTAGGATAAATACGAAACCGAACTCCAGTTAGCCTTGTCAATGTTTATTCCACTCTGATCAGGTATGCTACTCACTACACTTGGCTAACGCCTCGTGTAGTAATACACGACCTGCCCATCGTGGCATAAACATTGACAAGGCTAACTCTCGTTTCGTTTCTACTAAGTATTACAAACTCTTTGCTTCCTTTTCCAGGATCCGCTTGTAGCTGGCCTGCAAATAGATGACGTGACGTATGCCTTCTGGAATGTGAGTGGTCAGAAATAAGTCGCCCGGAGCTTGTGGACCATCACTAGTCATCTATAAATCAAGGATGCCAGTTTTCAAATTTTCAGTGGAAATTCACTTTCATTTTCCCAAACATAAAACCCAACTTTTTCAGTAAATAAATTCCTGTTATTTGAGCTTCGTTCTTACCAATAGAACTGTGGTTTCCATTTAGCATTAAAACTACTGAGTTACCCAAGTCAGAAACGGTCTACTATAGGCCAGGATCACAGCTCTTGCACCTTCCCCCAGCCCCTCAGCCACATGCTGATTTTCACACTTTGTCGGTCTATTTTGGGGGGTGAAATCTACAGAAACGTGTGGAAGACGCAGGCAGCATCAGGAATCTTGGGCTCTGATTGGTCGAAATTCCCCAGCCCATACCATGGAATGGAAGACCAATCTTTACTATAGTATGTGTGTAAGATACTTGTGCAGACCAGAAAAGATATATCAGTCAAGTGAAAAAAAAAAGAGTTTTATAAGAGAAAGGTTTGCTTTATTTTCTGAATTTGAATAATTTCCCAAGGCCACCAAACATGTGGTGTATCTTATCTAAGCCGCCATCTTGGATAGGACACCAGTGGTTAGGTGTCTTTATTTCTGTGGGTCTGTTATTGTCTACATTGCAATATCCCAATGGATTCAAATGATAGAAATTCCTATTTATTATGGTAAATACATTTTCTACTTTCCTTTTTACCCCATCTGGCATCCCTGGTCTATTAACCAGGCGATGTCTGTGATAGATATGTGTAGAGTGGAACCCTGCTAAGTAGACCACCCTCCGTATGGACGTAATTTATATCAACTAAAGCAAATTTCATGCGAATTTGCGTTCGCCTGTAGTTCTCCCGGTCTCATGAACAGTTGCATCAAAATTTGCTCTAGTGGATCATGCGCTCGCATTGCGTTCCCCTGGGAGTGTCTAGTGTGAATTCCCACAAACATAAGACTAGCATTGGACAATATTATTACTGTAGCATGTATTTCTCACGTTCGAACATATTCACATTGTCGCAGTCTCATGGCATCGCACATGAATTATCATATGCATTCATTGGCCTTAGTGGATCTGGCGCTTTAGTAGTCCTTGTTGTGGTGTTTCGCATTACGGGGTAAAATCAAGAGGAGTCAGTTTCAAAGTCACCGAGTTACGTTGAACTGAGGTTCCATTGTACTTGATACATTTGTTGGTCTTTCAATATATCATTATATCTATGAAATTATTACTCCAGTTGTAATAGGACAGACTTATATGTGAATAAAATGTATTTCCCAAAGTATGGGATTCAGTGATTGTTTAGTTTATTCGATTGGTATTTGTAAATCCCCTGACAACAGCCTTTCTACTTGATTAAAAGAGTATATTGCAGTTTTAGTATTTTGACATAGATTTTTAGAAATAAGAGAATTGGGGGGGGGGGGGGGCTTTTGAGTCACAGATCCATTTTTAAGAACTCCTTTATGGAAATATTTCTACCTGTAAAACTAGTTCAATCATAATATAATATGCCTCATTAGAAAGAGAATAAAAAACAGTAGGTGCTAGGAAGTGGAATTTTCCAGGTAGATTCTATATTTACTGAGATATTTAGATATTTGCTGAGTGGGGGGGGGGGGGGGGTTATGGTGAAATGTGCATACCAAAATACATGTTTACTCAATATTGATTTACAATCAGCATTAGTGTAACATTTACCATCTCCATATGTGGCACTGACAGTTGCTTACACCCTAGGAAGTGTCATTATAAAGGTGAAAAGTATATTTGTTGTGCTATTCATGTATTTTTGCCAAATCTAATAATGGGGGGGGGGGAGGCAGAAGGTGCATAAGAAGATATTTTATACATCATATTTACACACAAACAGAAGTCAAAATGGTTCATAACTTTGTTTCAGGAATCAGTCAAGACCCAGTCAAATGATATTGTTTTGTCAAATCATTTGTAATGTCATTTACCACCAGATATGGGCTTGACCTACTTTATTGGTGTATATAGGAACAAAGTTTTTGTTGGACCACATGGGCAGGCAGCATGCAGACAGGTCTGTGTGCACTCATCCATGAGGCAAAAACGTTTTGTATGTAGGCATTGCTGATTGCCAATTGAATCCCCTACAGGTAGCTAAATATATGTGTGCACTGATCCATGAACTACTGTGTTTATAGAGGAATAGGCCTTGAAATAGCCAATCAATGCAGGTCCTTCCCTATTCATGGATTCCCTCCCTCCCTCCATTAGAATTAAGATATCAAAATATTTTCAGTCAACAATTAAACATGTGTTAAGCTACTTGTAGTGAGTTTTAAATGAGTCCACCTGCTTATTTGGCCTTTTAAAGGCCAATGATTCTATTTGAAAATGCACAATTAGCTCTTGTTATATACCTGTGCGCGGATGTCTATGAAATACTACCTCTTTCTAGGGTACACCAAACATAATGTTCGCGCCTGTTCTGACCATGACATAATAAGTCATCGCTATGGAGTATATTTAAGTAAACATCCTTACTATGGCCAAAACCGTTCTCATTCTCAACCGGTCGTCGATTTCATAGGGCCTTTTTTTTCTTTATTTTTATTCAGCTAATAAAATTTTACTTTCACCTGGTTGTAAATTATTAGCAGGTGGGCGGTTGGTCTTTAGGTTATGGCTATAGCCTACTGTAGTACACATGCTTGTAGAATTACTTGGTGACCTGAGCACATTTTTGCTTTTTATAGCTCACTTAGTAGAGAGAGATAGGAATATGATTTCTGTTTTATGGTGGTAGAATGCCTAACAGTTTTAATTTTTTGTATTTTGGCATGGATTTGAAAAGAAAAGTGAAACCAGTTTTGGAGGGGGGGGGACGTTTGTAGTCACAGGTCCACTTTTAAGAACTCCTTTATGGACATATTTCTACCCCTTAATCTGGTTGAATTATGATATGGTATGCCTCATTTGAAAGAGAATACAAAAACAGTAGGTGCTAGGAAGTGGAATTTTCTAGGTAGATTCTATATTTACCGATATATTCAAGTATTTGTTAAAAGTGGGGGTTAGGGAGATTTGTGATGAAATGGGCATACTCAAACAGATGTTTCCTCAATGTTGAATTACATTCAGCATTAGCTTAACATCTCCATTAGTGGCACTGACAGTTGCTTACACCCTAGGAAGTGTCACTATTTAGGTAAAATGTTTATTGATGTGCTATTCATGTATTTTTGCCAAATCTCATAATGGGAGGGGGGAGGCAGCAGATGTATAATGGGATGGCTTATTCAGCATATTTACACACAAATAGAAGTCAAAATGGCTCATAACCTTGTAGGAATCAGTCAAGACCCAGTCAAATGATATTGGTTTGTAAGATTATTTGCAATATCAATTACCACCAGATATTGGCTTGACCTACTTTATTGGTGTACATAGGAACAGAGTTTTCTCCTCCATTTTGGAGCACATGCAGCACGCACACAGGTCTGTGTGCACTCATCCATAAATGTAACACCGTGAGGCAGCTGAAAACATTTTATTTGTAGGTAGGGCATTGCTAATTGCCAATTGAAATTGCACACAGGTAGCTAAATATATGTGTGCATTGATCCATGAACTGCTGAGGCCCTTCCCTATTCATGAATGACCTCCCTCCCTCCCCCTCCCTCCTCCCCCCTCCCTCCTTCCCTTCCTCCCCATCCCTCCTCCCCCCTCCCTCCCTCCCTCCCTCCCTCCCTCCCTCCCTCCCTCCCTCCCTCCCTCCCTCCATTGGGGCTTCCTTATTATCATAGTATTAACTATTGGCAGACCTTTGAATTGTATTGAGTTTTAAATGTGTCCGCCTGCTAATTTGTTCTTTGAAGGCCAATATTTCTATCTTTAAATTGCATACTTAGCTCTTGTTTGAATCTTCACTCCACCATTTTATTAAGCCCATGATGAAATCAATGACTGACCTTGAACGACAACTATTTTGTCAGGACGTTTCCTAATAGCACTTTACACAATTGCCAACCATTACCTGACGAGATTGCTAAACAGGGCATACGATGAGGAATCCCAGGAAACACTTGTCCCTGAGTTAGTTCTAGTCATATCTAACAGATGCCACCAGTGAGACCTGCAAAGCACAGTAGACTACGGATCGCCAGCTTAGAGCAGGCTTCAGGGCTACATCCTCCTAGCCACTACTGGCACTACTTTCGAGCAGCAAACCGGCTATTTACTACGCTGCTTCTTTGGTGCCATATTCAGTTCAGCCGGCCAGTGTGCCACCACTACCTTGTCAGCCTGCTTCTGGTTTGTTCATTCATTCATGCGTTGCTTATTGCTTGACGCTTTTGTGCAGCCCATGACTGTTTTGTGCTAGGTATTGTAGGCATGCTGCTCATCTCTACGCAGCCCTTTTAGCTTGTCACTTAAAATTCTGGATAGCCCTACTGTATGTGTCTAAAAACCCTTAGGCCTATGATAAATATAATTTGTTTCTCTTGCCTTTTTTCATAGACAAAAAACATGTTATATATTTAGCCAGCTGCATGGGGGACAACCCCTTCAAAGCAGCTTACCTTCGAATTTTACTGAATCAAGGGGGGGAAAATGAAAATTACTAATTTCAGTGCATTTTCAAATCTCATTTTCTATAGTAGGTTGCTTTACAGACTTGAACTATCCCTCCACTAGAAATGCGGGTCATCTTGTAAGGGGCGGGCCTCCACACACTACGGTGCTCTGGATCCGCGAAAGCCTAACTAAGTAAAGATAAAGATTGATGTTATGAATGTGTAAAGCACCTTCTAGTGCTAAAATTCTACCCAAACTGTCAGAATTTTCGGTCCCCACTAGCAGTTGAGCACATCGCAGACAAGAGCGTCTCGTGAAGTGTTGGCGGCGTAATCAACATCAATTTTCTGCTGAATACTGTGGTTAATTGAATATCTAATGAAATTAAAGATAAGCCTTCATGTTATGAGTGTGTAGAGCATGCTCTGGTGCTAGAATTCTGCTGAAGCTGTCAGAATTCTGCAGAAACTCAGAATTTTCGGTGTATGCTCGCGGGAGAGCAAACCCATCTAAATCCCACGTAGCTCTGAGGGATACACTTAACTTCCATGCAGCCCAGGGATACACCTAACTCCCATGCAGCCCTGAGGGATACACCTAGCTTCCATGCAGCCCCTTAGGGATACACCTAACAGCTAAATTCCATGCAGCCCTGAGGGATACAACTAAATTCCATGGTGCCCCCTGTGGCATACATTTAACAACATGTAGCCCTTAAGGGATGTACCTAACTCCTATATAGCCCTGAGGGATACCTTTAACCACATGTAGCCCCAGAGGGATACACCTAACTCCCATACAGCCCCTGAGAGATACATTTAATCTCATGCAGTCCTTAGGGCTCCCATGTAGCCCTGAGGGATACACCTAACTCCCATGTAGCCCTGTGGGATGCAATTAACTCCCATGTAGCCCTGAGGGATACATTTAATCTCATTCAGTCCTGAAGAATACACCTAACCCCATGTAGCCCTGGGGGATACATCCAGCTCCATGCAGCCCCTGAGGGATACATTTAACCACATGTAGCCCTGAGGGATACACCTAACTCCCACTCCAGCCTGTCACGTCGATGCTCGTCCGCACCTTATGCGTGCTGAGTTGCTTCCCCCACTGAAACCGCTCTGGTCACACAGTGGGGTGAGGCTCCGTAACAAAACAACTCTAGTGACAACGTGTGGTTGAAGCTGAGAGGAGAGAGGATCTGCCTTATGCCGGCAGACGCTTTATTTTATAACAAGAGTACATTTAGACGTCACAACGGACGAGTACGTCACATACCCACATACCATTCCTTATACAGTCAATTACAGACGCGGTAACTGTTTCCAAACATGGTTACATTTTTCCCAATTGGTCACTAGCGGTCACATGTAGGGACAAGACGCTCCCCCAAATATGGATACGTCTTTTCCGTCTAGGGACCTTTATCCCATTTTAAGAAGAAACCGCAAAGATGTTTGCGCATTCCTCCAAGAGGATTCTGACATGTCCCGCCACGTGCAACCTTCTTGAGGTAAAACCTCTATATACATAGTATGTACAGAAAGGAAATATATTAGCTTAGAAAAGATAATAATTTTAGGGAAGATAATAGTTTTAGGGAAGATAATAGCTTAGTATTTCTCCCTTTTTATGCACCATAGGTATTTCTCCCTTTTTATTTACCACAACTTACCTTATTTCCTACATAAGAAGGATTTAGTATAATTACGGTTTTCTTTCACATATTGATGCATGCGTATACGTTCATCTGAGGAGCGTGAGAAAGCCGGACATGCGAGCAAGGTTCTCACAAACAAGTTGACATGAGTAACGACTTGTTGAGACTAGAGGTGGATACAATACGGATGTGCACGTAGGCACAATCACGCGGAGACAGTAAACTTCCAGAAAACACATCTCTTTCTCACCAGCGACTTTCGCCTCTCCTTTGTAAATATAATATATGTCCTCCCCGTTTGACCATGTTTAGGAGTCGTGTATATAAGAGGAAATCAAATATATATATATAATATAACCCTCGGCAATAGGCTCATGAAAATATAATGTGAGCAGCATAATGTGGGCAGCATAATGTGAGCAGCATCAGAACTTTGTGGCGCGACCAGTTACGCGTGGTATTTCCCAGGTGCAGACTAGTCCTGGAGATGGAAGGTCTCCCAGGCTCCTCCCCCGATAGGAGAGATGAATCCGCATAACCAAAGGGATTTGATATCACCAAATATGCCTTTAAACAAGTTTCTCAGAAGGAAAGAAGGTCTAATAAAAGTGTAACACTCAATGGCAATGATGTTGAGCGAATCACTGAAGGTGGCCATACGTGACATGGCCGTACGTGACATTGGCCCTCCCCACCTTAAAATAATCAGCAACCTTCATCAGGTTGGTGATGATTTAAGACAAAAGAAGATGATTCCCTGTACCCTCATGGCTTTAGCTTGAGGAGCTTCAGTTACTGCTACCATGTGCACCGAAGAACACCCCCAGTGCCCTGAAGGAAGGCACGCCAAGTCTCCCAATGAGACTCCTGCATCGACAGGAGCGATGTTTGACGGGCATAGTCACTGGGAATAAGGATGGACCAAAACAGTGTTAGCTAGGGCAAATGTGTATTTGCTGTCTGGTCGGAACGAGTCAGAGTTTACTATACATTGTTTAGGTCGACGGGAAAAGCGGCAGAATACCTCCAGATGGTGGTAGACATCAGGAAGTAGGGCAAGACATCTAGACAGCAGTTGCTAGCCAAGTGATTTGGACGACAATTTTATGGTCAGAAATCACACGGACCGAAGTCGCATGAACTGAAGTCGCTAGGCAAGTGATCTGGACGATAAATGGCCCTGTCTGATCTGTGCAGAACCTTTTTGGGAAGACTTCGGCTACCCAATGGAACCAGTCTTCAAGTCCCTGAAAAAGATATTGAAGGAATGCTGCCAGGGAGGAGAGAAACGTGTGTGTATGTGTGTGGGTGTGTATAGCATATTTTATTGTATTTTTGGCACCCAAGAAAAACAGTCCCACTTTGAACCAATTGCTTGTCGATCCAGACGAAGACCAGAGCGGTACAACTGGACGGCAAGTACCACTTAGAACCAACTTGCTAATGCGAATGAAGACCAGCGTGGTGCAGCTGGACGGCAAGTACCACTTAGAACCTTTACCAGCTAGAGTTTTCCCTGGACGGACTCTCCAATATGTCTCATGACCAGAGCCACCTTAAATCAGAGAAGATTTAGAGGATGTACTCCGTTTTCCTTACTGAGGATCAAGTTTGCATCTTCCTTTAGTTTGACAGTTACTTTTACTATGGCGGCCACCTTATGTTTAACATGTTCGTTGGCTTGTTTTACTAACTATTGGACAATATGATCTAGAGAATACTGTCATTAGAGACATTAAAAATGTCTTTGCTATTCTAAAGAGAGAACATGACCAAAAGTGGCCATGTGTTGACTGTCAAGCCATATTGGAAGTGAAGGAAATGGAACTGCAAATCAACCAGCCAGTAATGGACTGAGCAGAAGGGTTGGAGCCCACATGATTCCGCATATAGACCGGAAACGGGTATGGAGTTTCCTTCATGTCCTCAAAATAGGTTAGCCCCAATTCTCCACGTGACCGGAGGGAGTGGGTGGTAGTTTTATTGCCGCATGGGGGGGAATCCCCAAGAGGTCACGGCACCTGTATTGGTTCATGGCTGTTCCCCAATTTACTAGGTCAGTCTCAACCTTCCCGTTACCCTTCAGTATCGTCCCGCAAAACTTGCATGTTGCCCATCGTCGCACCATCTGGTCAAGAGTCTTCCAGAAACACTTTTGGTGCACGAGGGCGCCGCAGCAGGTCATTCGCGCTCCCATTCTGATATCCCACCTATCTTTGTATTCAATATAGGTAAGATCCTGCAAGCATACACAACATAGCCCGGTTTTCTGTTGTAGAAGGAAAGCCTTCTTTCTAGCACCGTGTCGTAGTACCCTTCTGATTCCTGCCTTGGAAAATTCCCCACGTTTCTCATCATAGATTCTTGGGAAAAGATTTTGCCGTTTAGCACCTGTGCAGTTAATCAGAGCCTCTATGATTGACTCCCCTCAACCTGCTACGTTTGAGGGATAATAATTCAATACTTCGCCCAAGAAATGGTGTGCCTCTTCGGGTTCTAGAGTAAATGCGATTTCGACTAACAAGTGGTAGAGCTCATCGCACCCAAAGAAATTGCAAAACTCCACGTATGCGTTACCGGAGCTTTTCTTCACCGACTGCCACAGTGCTCGTGCCAACGCATATATATTATTATGATCAGCAAAAGCCTTAAACACCTTCATGTATTCAGCACATGAGAATATAGGTGGTAGAGTGATGGTCGTTATGCCCATTTCACCATCATAATACCACAAAGCATGAAAATACCTGCTATACCGACTCAATTTCTCATACTCAAGTTCTTGAAAAATAAACTCGGCTGAGATAGCCATTTTGAATCAATTTTCACTTTTCTTGATTCACACCTGTCCCGTCCTGCCCCCATGGATAGTGGCCTCCGATACACGAAGTCGAGCAGCTCCTGCAACGTCCCTACTCCAGGAGTTTTGACTCGGTTAACAAACGCCCCGAAAGGAGAAGGAATCGTTGGGCGCCACTGTTCTTACGTTGCTGACGGTGGCCTTAGGTACACGAAGTCGAGAAACGTCCACAACGTCCCTACCCCAGGAGCTTTGACTCGGTTAACAAACGCCCCGAAAGGAGAGAAATCGTTGAGCGCCATCTTTCTCCGTTACCCAGGTTCTCCAATCTCTTTTATTCTACTGTCTTGGCGACAGGAACGCGGACTATTTATTACAACAGCCTTTTGTCTTTTTGACAACACAACAAATCACCCCATGGACTATTCCATTTGGTATTGTTTCTAGGATTATTGACTTTCAGATCAGTAACCTCGCAATTTACTAGAAAGAGGAAGACCCAAAAAGACTGAAATACCAGCGTCGTGTAATAACATCACGAGAATCGTCTACCCACTAGACGTTCTGAAACTATTGTTTTCATCGCCATGAAAAGTTGTCATTGTTTCTTTTTTTATAGAGTACTCCTCAAAGTCTTTGAAGAAGTTCCCAGTGTCCTTGTTAGGAAAAGTACAGCACAATTAAATCACATCTATAACACAGTATGTCCACATGAACTTGAAGAGGTTCATATATTTCCTTCAGTCAGACGGTGAAATCTGTCCTAGTTCCACCTTGCCTGACCGATCACATGAGGCGTCACCATAGTCCGTTGCGAGAGGATCGCCCGGTTCTTACTTTGAGGTCATCACACATTATTAGTCTGTGGGTATGTCCAGCACCAAGATTCACAGATTACACAGAGTATCAAGGTCATTGTGTTAGAATAAGTACCCAGTGTCATAATTTGTTCAATTAATTTTTACCTAGTAATGATTACATTATCCTTTTTATTTTGTTTACGAGAGTAAGGTTATTACTCGTGGGCCTTTTTATTTTGAAACGAGAGTAAGGTTATCACTCGTGGGCCTTTTTATTATGTTTACGAGAGTAAGGTTATCACTCGTGGGCCTTTTTATTTTGAAACGAGAGTAAGGTTATCACTCGTGGGCCTTTTTATTTTGTTTACGAGAGTAAGGTTATCACTCGTGGGCCTTTTTATTTTGTTTACGACCCTAGCTTAAACTCAATACCAGACTGGTTATTCTCCAAATCAAGGGTTTCGTGCCCTTTTTAGAGAAGTTCAAGGTTGGTGCATACATGTAGCAGTAACAAGGAACCTCTGGTTATGGAGAGTGCTAGCAAGTCAACATGTCGGCCGAATGATGTTGGGCGTGTGGTAATCATCACGAAACCCCAAGCGTTATATAGTCAATTAAGAATAAAAATAGAAATTAAAAAAAACTTGTTGCAATGGTATGAATCCGAGAACATCACGACTCGTCTTCTGTCAACCCCATGACAGTTGTACCACAAGTTGTACCACCAGTTGTATCACCAGTTGTATCACCAGTTGTACCAGAGTCTGTTCCTATTGTGTGGACCGAAGGGAGGAATGGTTTTAATCGTGTCGTCCGTGTTTTTCACACACCCCGTCCGAGCGTGGTTCCGTCAGATACCCTCATTTTCACACACTCCGTCCGAGCATGGTTCCGTCAGATACCCTCGTTTTCACACACTCCGTCCGAGCATGGTTCCGTCAGATACCCTCGTTTTCACACACTCCGTCCGAGCATGGTTCCGTCAGATACCCTCGTTTTCACATACTCCGTCCGAGCATGGTTCCGTCAGATACCCTCGTTTTCACATACTCCGTCCGAGCATGGTTCCGTCAGATACCCTCGTTTTCACACACTCTGTCCGAGCATGGTTCCGTCGGATGCAGCTTAGTTCAGCACCTCAAAGTAGAACACCAAGGGTGTGAAAAACAGTCATTTTAGTCTTTGCACAAGACATCAGGACAGTAGTCAGGAAGGATCGCAGAAATAGGTGTTAATTTTGAGCTTTTTGATCATGCCTTCATTCCCTTTTTATCTCGATGGGCTAGGACTGCGGGAACGACTAATTACGTCATCCTCATTTCCCTCGTCTGGCACGTCCACCTGAATCATAGCCTCACAGGTTCGAGCACTGTACCCTACCTCAGGAAGAACTTTTTCCCTCTTACTCCTCTCTATACCATAACATTTCTTATTCTTACAGCACAGTAAAAACCCTTGCTTCTTAATCTTTTCTCTAATCTTATAACCTCTTTTTGTAAGATACAGAAATACTACAAATCCCACTATTATTGCCAGGGCTACTATAAGCCAAAACCACCAGGCTCTACTTGCTACGTTAGCCTGTATAGTTTTTATTCTCGATACTATTCTGCTGCGAGGGGGGGCTTCAAGGGCATTGAAGGAGGGAAAATTTAGCTCAGATATGCCGCTAGTCTGCCAAACTTTATGTATTCTTATTGGGTACCGGGAAAAATTCAACCAGGACAAGTCCACGGGCTGTGGAGGTGGGACGGTTATGTTGTGGGAAAAACGAGTAAGGGGCAGGCCTCGAAGATTCCAGAAATCGGTGTCAAGTCCGCATCGCTGGCCTACTTGGATAACATAACTCCCGGCAGTTAATTTTCCAGTAACTGGGCTTTCGTGAGGACATGCATAGTGGTAAGTTGTGTCTTCTGTTTCTACAATGTATCTATTTGGGGGAGTTGAGACTACTCTAGATGGTGGCGGTCGCCCAGTGTAGAGTGTTACCGGACACTTGGCCTGTTGTTCCGCGTCTCCATTTATCAACCCATGTAAACACGGTTGTTGCCGTCTATCATACTTTAGCCCGGATTTACATGCTCGCGGGTCTGGACCATAACATTCATACGGGAAATACAGATCTTCAGTTGTCAAATCTAGAACAAACTGTTGTGGCTGGTGTATTTTTATACATTTCTTCACTTCAAACACTGCCATGGTGTTTATAGTGTATAAACGCTGCTGGTGGGACCCGAATAAAGGTGCCCGCAGGACACAAATGGCCTGAGAGTCGACAACCATTATCTTTTCCACCCGGACATAAGCATAATAAGCCAGGGTATTAACTTGCAGACCGTTATCTTTTGAAGAGAGTATTTTCTCCATTAATGGCACAGGCACCACCTGATCAGAAACAACTCGCGCCTCGCAGGCAACTCGCACGCTAGAGGCCTTGGCTACCGCTGCTTCGTAACTAGTTAGATGTTCATCAATTAAATCCATCACAACTGTGAATCCTAGCACTACCCCGTTATATTCAACAATAGGTTCCATATGGCTCAGGCGTATTATACTTCCCTCTTGCGCGTCTTGCCGCCTTATTATCGAGTTTACAGTATGGGCTAACTTCTCTTCCTGCACTCCCAAAAGGTTTACTTTGGCCACTAGTCCTATTTGTGTATCTACTACACCCTCAATTTCCTCCGCCAACACCAAATCGGCCGCCTGCAGGGCTTCAATATCGGCCTCAGTGGCTGTCCCAAATAAGAATGAAGAAATCTCGCCAACTATATTTAAAAGTCCCCTTTTTCGTCGACTGACATGCCTTATCCGCGTCCGGATGACGGCAAGTCTTCTCAACAAATTCTCGGTGAAAGCCAGTGCATCTGTGTTAGGGTGGTAATGGTTATACCGGTCCTGTTTCTCTCGTATGCGATGTTCTAGGCTGTCACACATTTGTAGCCATTTCACATCCAGTGAATGGTCAGCCGATAGGTATACGTATACCTGAGCATAAGAGCTTATCTCTCTCACCTCCTCTTCGTGAGATATAATCGCCCCAGTTTCTATTTTGGCTATTTCCTGTCCGCTGGATAGCGCCAGGCACCTGAAATAAGATGAGGACTCAGTTAGTACAGAGTCTCACCGTTTCCAGCCAGGAATTCCAATCAATTTCAAAGGAATTAGGACACCCCATGCTCTTACTTGAGTAAGTGTTAACAGCAGCTGCTGCTGGTGTAAGGACTGTGGACAGATGGGGATTTGGGATTACGGGAACCGGGTTAGCTTCAGCAGGCGGAAGCTTTGATTCCTTACTCGTTGGGGCAGGCACTGGATCTACCTCCTCATACGACTTTGCTTCAGGAATGACACGAGCATTCCGTTGATTAACTCGAACGACGCGTCCCGTTTCAAGTTCCTCTACGCGGAGGCCTCCTTCATGATTGGAGATCACCCGGTAGCCGGGCTGCCATTTAGGCTGCCCCTTCCGGGGAAAGTGGGCGCGCACCGTGACAAAGGCCCCAACGGGTAGGCGTTTAGCCCGGCCCGGCTCTTTTGTCTTATAGGCGGCTCTCGTTTCCAGGCGGAATTCATGCAATAGGCTCTGTGCTAGCCGTATTGCCTGTAACCTTTCACCCTCTTCAGGGTTACCTGTAGAAGTTCGGGGCAGGCGCGCTTTCCTGCCATACACTGATTGGTACGGACTGATGCCGGCGGGACCAGCCGTAATTCTATACGCATATAGCGCCTCGGACAGGTACTTTGTCCATTTTCGCGGGTCTCCCCCTGTCAGTTTCAAAAGCAACCTCTGGATTGTTCCATTGAATCGCTCTACCATCCCATTGGACTGGGGATGATACGGCGAAGTCTTACGGTGTTGGACACCATTATTCCTCATCCATTCCTCAAAATGGGTCTCCGTGAATTCCCCTCCATTATCAGTCACTACGACTGCAGGGAGTCCATATCTAGCTACCACCTCACGTGAGAAGGCTTCCCACACGGTAGCAGATTTCTTTGATGCTATTGGTATTGCTTCTACCCAGCCAGTAAGATGATCAATACATGTTAACAGGTACTGTCGACCTCGTTGATCTCTAGGGAAGGGTCCCACCAGGTCCATTCCCCATGTGTGGAAAGAACACGGGGGCGTAGGCATCTGTCCCCTTGGGGCAGCAGCATTTGCCGGTGTGAGGGTGTTACATAACACACAGCTACTTATATACTCCCTAATGGTTTTCCGCATTCCCGGTAATTCTCTTGTACCCTCTTTAAGGTCTTTTCTGGAGCCGAATGCCCTATTTCCCCGTGACAACGGTCAATCACTGTCTTCCTATACTGCTGGGGTAACATCAATCAAGGATAAACACCCCCATTTTTAAATGGTTCTGCCAGGCTGTACAGAATTCCCTGATATACCACATATCGGGTTTCGTCTGTCCCCTGTTCAGCCTCAATGAACTCATCTTGGAACTGTTCTTTCTGGAGCCTCCTCAAAGCCAGAGGATCAATGCTGTCAGTGTTCCAGACATCCGGGGTTTCTGAAGCCCAGGTCTCCTCCCCGCCTTGGTCATTAACTGGGGCTACACTTGCTATTCTGGACAGCATATCTGCTCGGACATTTAGCTTTCCCTTGTGATACATAATTGGGGCGGCATACTCGGATATCTGGATTGACCACCTTTGGAGCTTGGTATTCCTGATTTCTGATTGGAAAAGGCACCTTAAGGGCTTATGATCCGTGTGGATTTCAAAGCGGGCACCCCCTTCCAGGTACGGGTGTAACTTCTTAAGGGCATAGACAATGGCATAGGCTTCTTTTTCTATGATAGGCCACAATCGCTGCCTTTCAGACAATTTGTGCGAGACATAATGTATGACCCGTTCTACCCCTTTATCATCTTTTTGGACAAGGATAGCACCAATGCATTGATCAGACTCATCGGTGTATAAGATGTAGGGCTTGTTGACGTCGGGGTGTGCTAAGACTGGTGCTTTGGTCAAAGCAGCCTTCAGCTGGTCGAAGGATTTTTGATGTTCTTCTCCCCATATGAACTCGTTCTTTGGTTTCGTCAACTCCGTCAGTGGCACCGCCAGGGTCGCGAATCCTGGAATGCACTGACGATAGTATCCGGCCATACCAAGGAAACTTCGTACTGCCGTTCTATCTTTTGGCGGTTCCATATCCCGTATGGCCTCTATTTTCGATTCATGGGGGCGTATGCCCTCAGCATCAACCACATACCCGAGCAATTCTATTTGGGTCTTGTAGAAGCTACACTTCGATGGTTTTACCTGCAGACCTGCCTCTCTCAACCTGTCAAGGACCTTTTTCAGATGTTCTACATGTTCTTTCTCGTTCTTGCTATAGATGACAATGTCATCTATGAATACCATGCAGCAGCGCCCGATGAGCCCGGACAACACTTTAGTCATGGCTCGTTGGAACTGAGCCGGGGCGTTCTTTAAACCAAACGCCATTCTGGTGAACTCAAAAAGTCCGAGATGACAGGTAAAAGCCGTCTTCTCAATAGAGGCAGGGTCCATAGGCATCTGCCAGTACCCGGACTTAAGGTCTAGGGTGGAGAAAACCGTGGCCCCCTCTAGTGTGTCAAAGATATCTTGAATGTAAGGCAGCGGATAGGCATCACCTTTTGTCATTGCATTTATTTTACGGTAGTCTACGCAAAACCGAGTACCGCCGTCCTTTTTCGGGACCAGGGTGATGGGAGACGCCCAGGGGGACGTACTCGGTCTTATCACCCCGTCAGCTAGCATTTCTTGTACGCATTGTTCTACCTTTTCTCTTTTGTCCAATGGCATTCTATAGGGGTTCTGATGAATAGGGCCGCTGTCACCCGTGTCAATCACTGCTGGTGGCAGTGATCGAGCAACTCGGACCAGCTTCTCTTTTTCACTGAACACATCCCGATACCTCGTTAAGACGTCATTAACGAGGGAACTGCTCGACATTGGAACTTGGGATACTGACATCACAGGACCACAATACTGTGATGGATTAGTTACAAGTGGATATACTTTCTCTCCTAATTTCATTACATTTTGTACAAAATCGATTACACATGCCCGGCGGCACAGATTGGACCCGATCAACAAATCAACTCCCCCTGCGTTATCGCACACTAAAACTTCTGTTGGGAATCCCCCTATATTGACGGTACGGGTACCCTTTACAGTCAGGGTGTGTCCGGTTATACTCCGCACCATTGGCGGTTCTTCTAAGGGAATAAACTGTGGTAAGCGAGTATACAGTTGAGCGGTTATAAGAGTATGTGTACTACCAGTGTCTATCAGGGCTGTCACCTGTATTCCTTCTACATCGAGTCGTACCCTAGGTCGTACGGCTCCCTCTGCGCCACAACAGCGCCCATCCCCTGGCCAAGGGGTGAGGACTGAGGGCTTAACTAGTTTCCCTGGTTGGCTGGGGTAGCCACAGGCGTAGGAAAACTACCCTTATCCTACCCCTAATAAAAAACGCCATGGGTTTAACATTGACTCAATGTATTTGACATAGCGTTGGATAAAGTGTTATTTATGCACCGAGGTGAATAAAAAATCGGACCAATCAGAGACGAGATAACGAAAGTAGATCCGGCAGCATTGATAACTACTAACATGGATAATTACAAATATTCTCTGTATATCGGTGAGATGGGGTAGGATAAATACGAAACTGAACTCAAGTTAGCCTTGTCAATGTTTATACCACTCTGGTCAGGTCTGCTACTCACTAAACTCGGCTAACGCCTCGTGTATTAATACACAACCTGCCCATCGTGGCATAAACATTGACAAGGCTAACTCTCGTTTGGTTTCTACTAATTATCTTTGCAATCGTACCTCCAGTGTCGTCCCCCACAAAAGCAAGGACGAGTCGGGGGCCGAGCCCGACACCCTTCTACGACATGCCCGCTCTGGCGGCACCGCAGGCAGACATCCTCCGCCACTTCTTGCGGTCTAGACCCGTTAGAAGAGTCTTTAGGTCCCAGACCATTCTTACAATCGTTCGCAAAATGACCTAACCTGTTACAACGGAAACATTTATCTTGCGGGGTGGCTGTGCGTGGTTTCTTTTTTCTGAGACTCGCACTCACCACAGGTTCAGGTTTCTTTTGGGTACTTTGTACAGCTAATACCTGCTTCATCTTATCCCTCATCTCCTGTTGGGACCGGTTGGCAGAAGCCACTTCCTGCCTCAGTTCTTCCACCACACCCCGCAGGAGGGCGGTCTCACTCACTTCCCCTTCAAGTGAATGGACTTTCCCGGTATCCCTTGGTTTGAGATAATCTTCTCTTTGGCTATATGAGATAACCTGTTTTATGGCTACCTGGAGAGAGGTAGGTCGGCGCGCCGCAATCCTGCACGCCACGGCCCTGTCTTCCATCCCGCTAAGGAGATCCCTTATAAGTTCAGATTGATCTTGTGGCAGGCTTGCATATCCCTCATTAAAAAGAGTTTCAAAAGCGGAGACATATGCACGGATAGACTCTCCTGATCTCTGAGCCAAATTCCTTAACTTATCTCTCTGGGCCTGCTGAAAATCTGCAGACACATATGCATGGGCCAGGGTGTTTTTTATCATAGGCCAGGTGTTCTCAGTGTTGGCTATTAGACGCCTCAGGCTAACCCCCAAAGGATCGGAAGCGGTAAGAGTCGCTACTTTTGGGCGTATGCCTTCTGGCACTCTGTCTAACTCTCTCAGCCACGCTAGGGTTTTTGCCGGGTTGGTTCCCTCACACCTACCAGTATCACGAGAATAACGACCCAAAGAATGGTTATCAGCCACGGCCGCCAACAACTTAGTCATCTGCTCTTCATCCTGTGTTCTTCTACCACCATTTGCCTCCTCATCTTCATCCTCATCCTCCGTATCCCCGTCTACCTCAGTGAGATACGTATACTTCGTTCTCACCTCTTCTCTCTTTTTATTCATTTTCTCTTTTTCTGTACCACCCCCTGCAGCGCCAGAAAAGAAATTAAAAGCACTACTAGGCCTGGCTTGAGCAGACTCTGCGGTCCTTTCGCTGCTTTGCTCCTTAGCCTCGGACCGAGAGGCGGAGGTTTCCTCCTTATCCGACATTCCCAATCGTCGCTTACTTCGTTGGTGGGTGTCTGTCTGCAAACCTACATTCCGTAAAACCTTGCTACATGGGGATGTGGTGGTAGTGGTAGCGGAGATGGAAGTGGTAGAAGAGATGGAAGGGGCGGAGCGGGGCAGGGGGGTGTTCTGTCTATCCTTGGTGTATCAACCATTTAGGTATAGGGTCTCCCCGTTCTATTTAAAGAGGTTTTTAAAGGTACCAACTTAAGTTTTCATGCCACATTCTAAGTACAATGCCCGAACCCGTTACTACCATGCAAACAGATGTACCTCTACTCACCAAACCAGACACAGGGTCGTCGCAGCCAGCCGCTCGAGGTTCCGAGGTTTCCATATTCTAGGCAGACAGTTGATCTTGTCGATGTCGACACTCTCCCGTGGGCAGGGCCGCGAAGAGTTGTCCCTTTCCATCGTCCCGGGTCCACCTTTCTTTACATACAACTGGGATAGAGCGCCATTTGTCAGTTCTACTCTCCCGAGCAGAACCAGAATACGAGGATATAGCAGTCAGCTCTGGATGCGTGGTAAAATGGGTATATACCAGAGATCCCCGCGGTTGCTGCCTCCTCACATGTCCATCACGTTCGTCACTTCATAAAATAGAATCACGTCGGGGTCACCATTTGTCACGTCGATGCTCGTCCGCACCTTATGCGTGCTGAGTTGCTTCCCCCACTGAAACCGCTCTGGTCACACAGTGGGGTGAGGCTCCGTAACAAAACAACTCTAGTGACAACGTGTGGTTGAAGCTGAGAGGAGAGAGGATCTGCCTTATGCCGGCAGGCGCTTTATTTTATAACAAGAGTACATTTAGACGTCACAATGGACGAGAACGTCACATACCCACATACCATTCCTTATACAGTCAATTACAGACGCGGTAACTGTTTCCAAACATGGTTACATTTTTCCCAATTGGTCACTAGCGGTCACATGTAGGGACAAGACGCTCCCCCAAATATGGATACGTCTTTTCCGTCTAGGGACCTTTATCCCATTTTAAGAAGAAACCGCAAAGATGTTTGCGCGTTCCTCCAAGAGGATTCTGACATGTCCCGCCACGTGCAACCTTCTTGAGGTAAAACCTCTATATACATAGTATGTACAGAAAGGAAATATATTAGCTTAGAAAAGATAATAATTTTAGGGAAGATAATAGTTTTAGGGAAGATAATAGCTTAGTATTTCTCCCTTTTTATGCACCATAGGTATTTCTCCCTTTTTATTTACCACAACTTAAAACCTTATTTCCTACATAAGAAGGATTTAGTATAATTACGGTTTTCTTTCACATATTGATGCATGCGTATACGTTCATCTGAGGAGCGTGAGAAAGCCGGACATGCGAGCAAGGTTCTCACAAACAAGTTGACATGAGTAACGACTTGTTGAGACTAGAGGTGGATACAATACGGATGTGCACGTAGGCACAATCACGCGGAGACAGTAAACTTCCAGAAAACACATCTCTTCTCACCAGCGACTTTCGCCTCTCCTTTGTAAATATAATATATGTCCTCCCCGTTTGACCATGTTTAGGAGTCGTGTATATAAGAGGAAATCAAATATATATATATAATATAACCCTCGGCAATAGGCTCATGAAAATATAATGTGAGCAGCATAATGTGAGCAGCATAATGTGAGCAGCATCAGAACTTTGTGGCGCGACCAGTTACGCGTGGTATTTCCCAGGTGCAGACTAGTCCTGGAGATGGAAGGTCTCCCAGGCTCCTCCCCCGATAGGAGAGATGAATCCGCATAACCAAAGGGATTTGATATCACCAAATATGCCTTTAAACAAGTTTCTCAGAAGGAAAGAAGGTCTAATAAAAGTGTAACACTCAATGGCAATGATGTTGAGCGAATCACTGAAGGTGGCCATACGTGACATGGCCGTACGTGACACAGCCCCCCTTAGAGATATATTTAAATCCATGTAGCCCAATTGATACATTTTTTTTCAAAGAATTGATACTTTGTACTTACAGAGATACATTCAGCTATGGCAGAGGCCATTAAAGCAAGTATTTTACGCAAAACCTGCTGCCAAAAGACTGAAGGCCTCCATACACACTGCAATGTCCTGTATGAGAAAAAACCCATCACCTTCATTTCTGAGAGACTGGCCACCTTTGATGGACAGTTTTGCCCATACAATGACAGTGGTCCATGAGAGGATAACTGGCAGTTCCAATGTGCTCATGTAGGGAAGCAGCGTCCCAACTCTTATCTTTGTATTGGTTGCCCAGCCTACATTTCCTTTAAGGTATCTCTAAGCTTTTATTAAGAAGTATTCATTATTCTACAAGTTTCCATCTAAGTAAATTCATCAAAATGGTATCCAGGAAACTTAGATCGACCTAACTTTTACATTAGTTAGGTTTTTCTCCTTTTCATTGCATCGGAAAAAAATGGTCATTAACCCTCTAATGCTGGGCACCTGTTTGAACTGTGTTGATATACTACTCTTTGCCTTTTGCTGGAAGAAATTAACTTAAGATAAGTGTTTCTAAATATTTATATTAGTGATCAGTCATCATTATAATAAACAGTTACGCCGTCTCTATACTCAATACAAGACAAACCTGGAACTGAACTGTGAAACATCAAAAGTGTTCAACACTGGATAAACTGGCATTCAGTGACACTGTTAACTGTTGACTCAACAGACCTCATCCTTTTGGACCAACTTAATATTCTATATGGACTAGCGTAAATACTTTTCCATCTGTAACTATACTGCTGCTGTAAAGGTGTACCTGAAAAAGGGAGGACACCCATATGGGCCTCATCACTGATGTCTTCACAGTATAGAAAAACAAATGATTTGGAAATTTTTGTATAGCCAGGTGTCTGCGTCTCCCTGTGTTACTGTGTACAGTTGTATAGATCTGTGTCTCTTAATGAATGTGTCTCTTTGACTATGTATACTGTGTTTTTTGTTTTTTTTATATGATCTTTATTGCATTCAGTGTTAAACACTGTTCTTCCATATAATGGCGATCCCGGAAGGTATGTACATGTTTCTAGTTATCAAAAATTCATCTAGTTAGATACAATTCATACTTTGAACAGGTATATCTGTTGATGGTATGTACAATGAAGCAAAAGAAGAAACAAACTGTACAAGTATAGAACAAATAATGATAGTGGTGATAGTAGGCTGTATGCGGTATTTGATGTTGTTAGGTTTATGGTACTGTCATTTTGTCACATTTTCAGATCAAGCTTATGCATTATCAGATAAGAATTTTTGAACATGCTTCTTGAAATAATCAGTGGAAACAGTTATTTGCAGGTTATGGTTCAATCTGTTCCAGACAATAATTGCTCGGTAATAGGGCGAGGCTCTAAATCGTTCCGTCTTGGGTTTTGGGACTGTTATGTTTTCTTTGGTTGAGGCTCTGGTTCTTGGCTTGTTGGTATTATCTTCAATTAGTTCGATCTCACCTATCCGGATTAGGCTACGTAGTATTCCTAGGAGCAGTTTTGTACGGCGGTTGTCCAATTGTTCAGCTCTGGTTAGTTCAAGGAGCTGTTTGTTACTAGTGTTTCTTTTGCTGTGTTCGAGTTTAATGAAGATGGCACATCTTAGAGATTGGTATATAGTTCGATCGAGCTTAGCGCGAATCTTGGATGAGGTACAGTTGAACAGGAAAGAACAATAATCAGCAAGTGGTAAGAGGCATGTTTTAACAACTTTCACAGCAGTTTGTTTGTTCAGTAAGGGTCTCGTTTTTCTAAAAAGATACAATTTGTGGCTTAGTTTTCTGTTACAGTCATTCGTGTGTTTTTCAAAATCTAAGTTTTCGTCGATATGGGCCCCTAGGTATTTCATGCAGTTCATACAAGATAAGATGGAATCTCCCATACAGATTTGGGATCTTTTGATCATTTTTAACTTTCTTTTAGTTCCGTGATACACTATTCTCGTTTTGGATGTATTTACAGTTAGTCTATTAGCGGTATACCAAGAAAAGACAGCATTGAGGTCGGTTTGAAGTTGTGCCTCAGTTTCAAGAATATTATGTTTAGAACTCACCATGACCAAGTCGTCTGCATACATTATACATCTACAGTGTTTTATTACAGTTGGAAGGTCGTTAACATAGACAATAAACAGCAAAGGGCCTAAAATAGACCCTTGCGGGACGCCACAGTTGACAGGTCTGGAATTCGATTTATGTTCGGCGTATTCTGTGTAAGTGTTGCGCCCAGAAAGATAGCTCCTGAACCAGTTTACCAGATTGGGTCCCAGGCCAGCTTCAGTTAATTTATACAATAATAGTTTGTGATTGATACAATCGAAGGCTTTTTTTATGTCAATATAAGCCGCTATAGGTATTTCTGAGTTATTTTCTGATTCGAAAAGCCACTTGGTTAGGGTCAACACCGCCCCACCAGTACCTCTTAGTTTCCTAAAACCAAATTGGGCTGAGTTAAAGTATTTTTATTTTATTTTTTTTATTTTTTTTTATTCAAGAATCAGACAGTACAGTTCACCTTGGGTAGGCGTTTTTAAATGTATGTCTAACAGAGTAACAATATATATATAGCGTATATCTTATAGTACATAGAGGCTTTGGCCATAGATAATATTCTACAATTCAGAGCTACACTGTAAATAAACTTTCAATATAAATAAGACAGGACAAGACAGGACAGACAGGACAGTACAATCAAACAACATTGGACATAGTGGTGGCTGGTGGTTGGAGTTTACAAGTTTTTGGGGATTCACATCCAAAGGTTAGGATTTTCATCTAGAAACGATTTTATGTTCGATTTATACAACGCTTTATCTCTTAATAATTGGACATTTGTGTGTAGATTCTCCCATAGCTTTACCCCTTGATATAGCGGGGAGTTTTGATATTTCATGGTTTTAGGTCGATCTATCTTAATGTTTACTTTATGATCCCTGCGTGTTAGTTGTTGGTCTTTCGTGATTACATGTTCGGGGTCATGTGACCACCAGGATATTAGCATCAGTAGTTGAATTAGTCTTCTGTATTTTAACGGTTTCATGCCACAGTTGATGTATAGTTCACTAACTGGGTGGTCTCTGGCTCTTCTGATCCCAAGAGCTGTTCGCATGCAATTATTGAAAGATACCCTCAGCCTATCTATATTTCTATCCGTCATACCATTGTAGATGTAACTGACATATTCGATTTTTGGTAGGATCATTTGCTTTAGGATTTTTATGCATGTTTGTTTAGGTAAGCAGTATCTTATTAGTCTTAGCTTGCTGTGTTTTTGTCTCAGATCAAATATTATTTTGTCTGTCTGTTGTTTAAATGTTAACTTGGAGTCTAGGATGAATCCTAGGTAGGTGACATTGTTTACTAATTTCAGTTCTTTATGTTTGATATAGCAGGCTGGTATTTCACCTAATCCCACTGCTCTTCCGAACCAGATTTGGTAAGATTTCTTTGTATTAATTAACATTTTGTGAGTATCACACCATGCAGTAATTTTAGCCAAGTTTTCTTGCATAAGAGCTCTTGCAGATAGAGGATTATTTGAGGTTGTCACTATTGCCAGATCGTCGGCATACATAATTGCAGTCCCATGGGTAATTGATTGGAAGATACTGTTTATGAAAATTATAAATAGTACAGGCCCGAGGACCGAGCCCTGAGGCACTCCACAATCCGTTGCTAGCGGATCAGAATGTGTGTTTTGTAATTTTATTCTTTGGTTTCGGTTAGTTAGATAGGATCTCATCAGCTCAACGGTGTTGTTGTCAAAGCCTAGTTTTTTCAGTGTGATAAATAGTATTTTATGGGAGACACTATCGAATGCCTTTCGCAGGTCTATCAGGGAGCATAGGTTATATAAACCTCTGTTGATTCCTTGATTTAATAGATGTATAAGTTGGAAGATAGCCTGGCTTGTGCTTCGGTTAGGCATAAATCCAAATTGATTCTTATTTATGATATTGTTGATTTCTAGGTGTTTCATTATTTGGGCGTGTATGACCTTCTCTACGATCTTAGAAACGGTAGGTATCACTGTAATGGGTCTCCAATTTGCATAGTCTGAGAGATCTCCTTTTTTGGGGATAGGGGTTATAACGCCTTCTTTTAGCGTTTCTGGATAATTTTTTTCCTCTATAGTATGATTTACTAGTTCGCGTATTATGGTTGGGTTTATTAATAGTATTTCCTTTAGTAGTCCTGATTTAAGATAAGGTATCCCAGTTGTCTTGTTGTTGTCAAGTGTATTAAGTATGTTCACTATGTCTATGTTAGCAATGGGTTTGACTACAGTATCATTGTCTGTCTGGATCTCATCATACAATATGTTGTTCAGCTCCGATTCATCAATAGGGCCCAGGTCTCTAAGTATATTACGACCGATTTCAGAGAAATATTTGTTCATGTTGTTACTTATCATGTGATCATCGTCCCCGTCTCTTCCACATTTCTTATATTCTTGGTTAATATCGTCTTTGGGGTCCCAGATTTCATTAACGATTCTCCAGAATCGTCGTGGATTTCCTCGGTTTTGGGATATTAAACATTCCATTTTGTCTCTTTTATGCATTCTGATTTGCTTATTTATCGTTTTCCGTAATTCTCGTAGTCTAGTTAACTCGGTTTTAGCAGGATCTTTGCATACCTCTTTGAGTAGGTTTGCCCTTAGGTTGATATTATCAACTATATGTTTAGGCAACTCTAGACCGTTTTTGGTTTTAATCTTGAATTTCCTCACTGGTACATGCTCGTCTAGGAATTTATTTATGTGGTTAACCATATGTATGTTTAGGTCAGTTACGTTTTTATCGCTAGGTAGGGTGTAATTGCTCATATGATGTTTTAGGAGGTCTTTGTTTATTTTAGAGAAATTCCGTCCTATAATTTCAGTAGTTTTAATTTTAACTCGGGTATGTTTCCGTTGGGCAAATATCGGGACGTGGTCTGATAAGTAGTAGTTCAAGTTGCCCGATGATTTGGCATGCTTACTGTTGGTATAAAAGTGGTCTATTGTACTTGTACCTTTTTTTGAATAAAAGTCTCTTTAGTTTGGAGTAGTGAAAGGTTATGCCTCATTAAGAACTGTTTCATAGTACGGTATTTGTTGCTACTTGGTGTTTTTGCGTCTACGTTTAAGTCACCTGATATCCATATTTCGTGATTTGAAAAGGTCGGGTCACTTAGGATCTGACTCAGGTAATTATAGCATTTCCTGATATTTTTGTGGGGGGGTCTATAAACTGAAATTATTAGTAGTTTCTTGCGTTGGGGCTCTTCTACTGTACAAGTAAGTACCTCGTGAGTGGGGGTTGATATACTGTAATTATCTAGCAATGTGAAATATGGCTTCAGTCTTATGTCTGCATAAAATGCCACCCCACCGCCTATCTTATCATCTTCATAGTTACGGTCTAGTCGGCTGATAAAGAATCCATTTAAGTTAAGTAAACTAGGAGAATGTTTTTCCTTTAACCATGATTCTGTTATGGTTATAAACCTGCAGTAATCGGATATCTGTTTTAGTTGATCAAGCTTTGTATAAAGACTATGTATATTGATGTTCAGAAAAACATCACCTTTTAGCTTTCTAAATTCATCAACTGTCAGATAAGCCATTTCGAACAAGCAAGATTTATTCCTGTACCTTTTTTGCATGAACATACTCCAACCACCACCAGACAAAAGACATATAAATATAACAGGTAAGTGCAGTACAAAATCAGGCTACATAATATGTGCCTGGAATAGCCCCTTTGGGTTTCATACCTAGGGCATAGTTGCGAGTGCGGTTCGTTATAAATACAGATTATATAACATAATAAATACTCAGTTAATGTCAAATTCATTGTAGATCATTTGAGGTAGAAATTTATGAGCTGGAGACTATTCTTTTAGTTTTGGGTATTACAAGATGTATGGAGAATTAATAGTTAAACATAGTCGTTGAAATCGTTAGGTTTGGTTAGAAAAAGTCAGTATGTGAGTTTCTATCATGAGTCAAGAGTTCGGGTTTTTTTACAAGTCCACGGTAGGCAATGTTCCAAATGGTTTCATAAGTCCGCTTGGTTTACATTGACTTTCACTGGTCAACCGACCTAGATGATTGAGTTTTCATATCGCTATAGCTTGGTCATCTGACCTATTATGTTTATACATATTGTTTTAGTCGGTCATTTGACCAACTATGGGGATATCAGTGCGATGTGGTCATTTGACCTAGTGTCTTGTGTTGGTGTTCCGTTTTGGTTTATTTTGGTCATTTGACCTAAATTTGCGTATCCATATTATTTAGTTAGGTGGTCATTTGACCGGACATCGTGGTACTACTCGGTCATTTGACCAAGGTAGTTAAGCACATGGAATTTGTAGTCGGTCTTTAAGTTTGTGGCCAGGCGAATTTTCACAGATGGCATCCGGAGTAGATGTTTTTTGTGATGCAGAAAGAGAGTAACCTCGCGAGTGCACGTTTAGTTCTAGCATCCGGGTGGATTCCATCCCTCAAGCGGTAGTATCTGTGTACTGTATGTCGTCCCGGTCGTCCGCGGTGGATCTCGCGCGCTAGATAAGGTGTATGTACGTTGCCGAGGTCGTTCAGGTAGCATATGCCTTCATTGATTAGCTTGATCTGGTTATTGAGATTTCTCTGTTCTGGCGTGAAATGTATAGTGTGGTTTGCAGCACTTAGAGATAGTCCGTAAATGGTACTGATGATCACACTTGTACCCGGTGCAATCGCGTTTATGGCAAGGGTGAAGTCTTCGAACAGGTCTAGCACATCTCTAACAGCTATTTCGTCTTCGTTTTCTCGCAAAAGTATCTGATGCGTTAGACGATCTTTTCTCGTAATGTTGTTAATGCCGCATGAGAGATAGACCGCCTCATAGCGCTCATGCATCTCCCTTTTTCGTCGTAATGCTTGTACTGTGTGTCTGGTTACTTGTTGAATGGAACCACCGGGGTGGAATTCCACGAGATAGTCCAGGTTCCTCCAGTGATTCATGTGGAAGTTCATATTCCTTAGGCGAGAGTCGCCTATGATAAGATAGCGCACTTGGGCCATCTTCAAAGTCGCATTTTCACAATAGGGTAAAGTTCAGTATTAGGGTATATGTATGTGTGTCAGCTGCCAGTGACTGGTTGCGTGTGGGAGTTGTGATTCAATCTCACTGCTTCAGGGCAGTGGTTTGGTCTTCTCGACGTAGGTCAGCACGTAGTGTCATCAACAGTTTGCCTAAGTTGTTTTGACCATAGTAGTTCCCCATGGTGTATATTTCATCTTCGAGGTCTGCTCCCCCTCCCCAGTAGTTGTCACGCGTTCCTTCCACCAGTACTTGGGGATGGGTGTCAATTAGCGCCTTGCGCATATCTGGGTTTTAGCGGAATTTACTGTTGAGTATTGCGTTCATGGTTTCCTCTTTCTTTGCCATCCATGTGGTGGTAAGCTTACAGCTGTCGCCCATCTTCTTTATCATGTAGATCGATTTAGTCTTAAGGATTTCTGGAACTAGGTCCGTTCTGTTACAATGTTTAGCTCTTTCGCATTGGTATGCTTGTTCGCTAGACGTGAACAGTTGGCCGTTGAGCTTAACAGATACAGCGAAAAAGTTACTCAGAGGGGTAAGAGCACCTTTAAATACTAAGCCTGCTTTGGTACTTTTCATACCTAGACTATTTACTGAAGTTCGTGGGCTTGTAGGTACGTTCTCTTTGACCATTTCTCTCGGCGTTTGTTGTTTTGGGAGTTCCGGATATTCCACATTCCAGTCCATTACCTCAGATTCTTTGGCCTGGTCATTTGACCCAGTGGGCGCGATCTGGTTTACAGCGTTGTTACTAGTATGTTCATTTGCTGTTGTTTTGATTGTTTGTGATGATAGGGGCACAGTGTTTACTTTACTGAACGGGGTCGTTGTAGCGTTTCGGGGTTGTTTAGTTGTCACTGCTGTTGATTGTGGTGCGGTATTTGTTGATGTGGATGGTTTAGAGTAAGGTATTGTTGTTTTTTTGTTGGTGTTATTCGGGCCAGCTGTAGTTGCTTGAGACGTATTCCATGTAGTAGGGATGTACCTAGGTGGTATATCATCCATTCTCTTTGTTGTAAACCAGGTCCCGTTTACACTGAATTCGTCACCTTTGAGAGTGGTGTTGTGGCCCTGTTTTCTGCAGTACGAGGTTATTAATCTAGATCGTGTTTTAAGTTTGCGTGTCTCAGCGTCTTCGTCCGGGTTGATAAAGATCCGCTCATATCCATTCATGTTTCGTAGGGTTCTTTTTTGTTTTAGGATCAAATCCCTGATGCGTACGCTCGTTAGGCATACCAGTATGGGCCTATTGCCTTGATCTTTGCTTCTTGATCTAACTCGTTGCGCATAGTTAACATCCCTAATTTCAATGTCGGGTATTATGTTCCCTAGGATTGATAGCACTGTCTTGTAGATTTCTTCATTATTGGATTCTCTATATCCTTCGATGTAGAGATTCATTCTGCGTGGCGATTGGAAGCGATTGGTGTTATGTGTTTTCATTGATCCTATCTCTTTTTGTGCAACCTTATTTTCTAGATCAACTAGTCGAGCGGTAATTCCGGTGTTTTCAGTTTTAATGGTAGTTTTTAGGGTTTCTTGAGATTGTTGTAGTCTGTCTATTTTCACATCTTGTTCAGTCTTTAACTCGTCAAATTTTGTCTCTAGTGTCTCTAGTTTCTGATTTATACTCTCTACTTTTTGATTTAAGGCTATTTTAGCCTCAAATCTTTCTTCGCTAGACTGTTTGAAACCCTCACTCATTTCTTGGCGTAGGTCGTCAAATTGTGCGGACATTTTGTTCAGTATGTAGTCTAGCACTGACGTATCCACTGGCGGGGGGGGACGTACGTACATAGTGTATTGCTCATTCGGAATTGTATCAGTGTCTATTGCGTGAGTTTGTTCCTTAACATTGCTTTTTGTGTTGTTTGTTGTCTGCTTCTTTTTAGTTGGTTGGTACGAGGGTGATTTCTTATCTTGGTTTATTTGTAAGTTAGGTTGTTCATCACTGACCGGACGGTTTCGTTTACCGCCTCTTTTTTGCCGATTTTTACCCCTGCTACGTGTTATTTTCGGTTCTACAATGGTGTCCTTTTCGATTACTTTATTGACTAGGTCGAATACTTCATCATCGATATTCTCAGTGTATTGTGTGCTGTTTGACTCACAGTCATTGGTGATTATCTGTTGGGAATCAGTGTCAACAATAAATAAACTTTCAGTACTCACGGATTTCTTCGCCATGGTTGCACCTAGTAAGCGTTACCTGTGTGTACATGCATGCACTCGCGTGCAGGCATGCAGCGCATGTACCTGTGGGTATGGGTGTGTTGACCTACTTTCCGTGTGTGCCACCGGTCATGTATCAGAACAAAATCGATAATTATTCCTTATCTGGGAATCTAGCAACCTAGATTTACTCCATATGTGGTCTTGATATGTTCATGGTATCTCACAACTGCTCATACTTCATGATCTGTATGTTAATCTCCTTGAATTCTGTGATTATTTGCTCCGCTCAGTCTACTGCGTGTTCACTGCATGGTCCCTAAAAGTACCGTGACTTGTTAGACTCAAGGTAGGAATATACCACATCATAGATTATTCTCTCAAATATCTTTCCTGTCACCGGAAGGACACATATGGGCCTCCAATTACTTACTAGGCTGAGATCACCCTCTTTTGGCAGCGGGGCAATTCTACCGTACTTCCATTTTTCAGGGAAGAGAGATTCTTTGATGCATTGTTTTAGTAAGTCTGTAAACAAATCAGATGTTTTAAGCAGGAGTTCCTTTAGAAAAGCACATTTTACTGCATATAGCCCAGACGACTTATGCGTTTTTATGGCATTAATCAGTTTGCAAACCTTCAACATTTTGCCGACTTACCGTTGTAAGGTAAGTTTCGTTAGTTAACTTCTCATTTAGTTTGTTGCCGATTGTGCAAAAGTACTCATTTATGTAATCTGCGCATTGTTCTATCGCGATTTGCTTATGGTCAGAATCTTTGAGACAGATATTGGGTTTATTGTCTGGTGGGTTTGTTAGATGGTTTATTTCTCTCCAATAATTTCGTGGATTTCCCTTATTTTCTTCTAATTTTGTTGTTACATAATTTTGTTTTGCTTTGAACATAGCGGTATTTATTTGTTTGCTCTTGGTTTTGATACTGCACTTTATAGATAATAGCTGACTCGGGGACCAAAGACCTTTGTTGCCTAATTTTTTTACCAGGGTTTTCTTTTTAGCAATTAGAGTTTTTATTTCAGGGGTAATCCAGGGATTTCCTGGAAATTTATCTTCCACGTACTTGAGAGGAGCCTTTTTGTCAAGATAGTTTTCTATGTTATGCTGGAAGGAATTCCATTTTTCGTTGCTGTTCAAAGTTTGTTCAGGCCTTAATTTATCTATGATTATTTGGTGTATTTCATCAGTGCTGGTGTTCTTATATTTTCTTCTTAGTTGGAGTGTTTTGTGGGGCTGGTTTCTTGATTTCTTTTTTAGGGCAAAAACGATTAAGTGGTCACTAATTAAATGGTCTAGGGTTCCTGTGCATTTTACGAATTGTGCATTCGTGAATATAGCGTCTATACTGCTGCTATTGTTTATTCCTATTCTGGTTATTGTAGTAATTAATCGTTTTAAGTTGTGGTTGCGGAGTAATTCATTTAGTCTTTTATTAGGGGGATCCCTTCTTAGTTGTGCATCTAAGTTGATGTCGCCTAAAAACCATACTTCTTCTCTATGCGGTTTTAGGGATGCGTAGAATTCCGATATGAATGGGGTTAAGTTGTCGATGTTATAGCCTGGTGACCTATAGATATTAGCAATAATTTTTTTTTTTTGTCCAGGTACACTGATCCTGAGTACTAGACTCTCGAATTTTCCCTCTATCCTACTCAGAGCATTTTCAACCTTTGTAAAGCTAACCCATTCGTTTTTAACAAATATCCCGACCCCCCTCCTTTACCAATTGGTCTATCTTTTCTTAGGAAAGTATATCCGTTGATATTGACCATCAAAGTCGGAATTCTTGATTTTAGTAATGTTTCAGATAGCCCGATGAAATCAAAACCCAATACTGCATCTTCAAGTAGGTCTTTGTTTTTATATAAACTTCTAATGTTCAGGTGACAGATTTTAAAACCTTTTTTTTCTCCATAATATCATTACTGCTGTAAGACATTGTTCCTATATGAGATAGACTTTGAGCTACTGTACAGATCATAAACATATAAAGCATGACAGCCCGCAATGATGAATACAGGTAATAATACAAGTGTGAAAAACAGTAAATACATTGCCTCTGTGAGCGGTATAGCCAAGAAAGGCCGATAATAGTGGGCAACATGTGCCAACCATTCTGTGGTAGTAAGGATACTGTGCATAATATATGCTTACAATATCATACTTATCGTCTATTCCGCTGTACATATACAAGGTAAGTGGACAATATTCAGACAAAAAATCGGTGCAAGCATAGACATGAAACATGTGTGTGAATGTACCTTATTGGCGAGACGGATACACATTATCAAATAGCTGGCTAAAAAAGATTTCAGAGTCCTGTATGGAACGCCTGAGAGTATTTCTATCCAGCAACGCGGTTTGGTATTTATCATTATATTGCATAAATCTGGACAATGTTAATCATGTTTGGTAATTCTCATTATAGTACATAAATCTGGTCAATGTTACTCATGTGCAGGCAGTGTCATACAATGGTGCTTATTGTCATGTTTCTATACCACATACAGATTGGGTCAGATCTTCGATAGCATCCTGTATGGAATGCAGCGGAAGTTGACAGGTATCGTAATAATTAAAGATAGAGTTTACCATCACATGCTTAAGATCATGAGCTCATCTCCTAAGCAATGTCCTGTATGGAACATAGCTGGAGTGGATCTGGGTCAGTTATACCACCTTAAGTAAACAGTCTGTTTTAGTAATCCGTTGATGCTTTCGGTTATTTCGATTATTTCAATTATTCCTAGCATATACATACAGACATATGGTCCTGTATGGAACACATATGGGTGCTGTAGGACCGATTTAACTGAAAACCTTGACTTGACTGCCCTGTATGGAACAGTGGTAAAGGTATCAGAAGTCAGTGTATGTACCGATTATGCTTCGATCAACATGACGACGCGTTTAAAGGTGAGAACCGTTGGACTGGTTCTTCCAGAAGGACTTCTCGATTTCCTCCGATATACGTTTTTGGGCCGCGTCGGTCGGGTGTACTCCGTCCTTCAGTAGGTGAAAACTAGGTGGGACTGTTCCACCCCTGTTTTTGGGCTGTATGGTGTGGTCTATGGTAATTTCAGAGGCGCTAATCCTTCCCGTTTTTTTGCATTTTTTTGTAATATCATTAATGCCTGCGGCGACATAGATGGTCGTGATATTAGGACTTGCCAGTAGTTCATCACAGATTTCAGTCATGACATTCCACACTTTGCCGCCTGGACAAACTAGTGCGGAGTGGAATTCCTGAATAGATGCGGACAGTAGTTTACCTAATCCGGGGGTGCGGGAATCTCCTGCTATAAGTAGTGACATGGCGATTTAACGTGGGTTTATGCTTTAGTCTGTTGGTCTGATAGACGAGTACGAACGTCCATGAGTAACTGACCTAAGACGCTCTGGCCCGTGTAACTTCCCTTCTCGTAGCATTTATTATTTAGATCTTTTGTTCCCAATAGTATTTTCTGTAGGTCTGGGGATTCGTTGAATTTTTCGTTAACCAAGTTTCGCATCACATTGACTTTATCTGTGTCCCAGGAGTTTCCTTCCGGTGCTTTTATTAGTTTACCGAGGGTTTTACAGCTGAAGGGATCATCTAATTGTAGTAGGGCTAAGCCTAATGCCTCTTCCTTGAAGGCTCTGCACTTTTCGAATACGTACGCCTTTTCTAGGGTGGTAAAGCTATAGTTCTCTCCCCTAATTTTTTTGGTGATTTTGCATTTCGACATATTTGATAATGGACAGGAGGCACCGCTGAACACGAGACCGGCATTGGTTAGTTTGGATCCTTCCGGTGACACAAATGTGTCCTCAGCAGGGGGTATATCCATAGCGATAGCTAGAAGTTTATCCTGGATGGGCGTTTCTTTTACTTTATCCTTTACGGTAGGGACTGGATCAGGGATGGTTTCAATGGGTTTGCCACTCGATACAGGAATTGGGGTACGGGAATGTGCAATTCTAGCGTCGGGTGGTGTATGTTGCGTCACAGTAGAGTCGAGACTGAAGAACCTGCCATTAATGATCGCACCTTTGGTTGTTGATCGCGCCTTTTCTCCTCGACCACGAGCCTCTCTTACGGCTACACGTAATTTGTACCTAGCTTCGCGGACCTCCTTTGTTTCGGGGCGGTCAATCCATACTCTTTTAGTGAGGTGGCATTCAACCAGCCTATGTTTGTTGTCTAGAATTCGTGTAACAAGGGGAATGTCAATACAAGTTAGTTCTATTGGCCTGGGAGCGGAGCGATTCTGGCTCACTTTCCCCAACCGTTTGACCATGATTATATTCCCTGGTAATAAAACAATGTTCATTTTTCGGCATATGTCGTGGATAATCATGTTTAAGTTTTCTCTGTCGCCCTCTTCTACCCTGGTTATTATAACGCAATACGCAGATTGATCTTTCGTCTGGAAAGTGTTGTTGTTGTTCGCATTACCTAGGCTATTGGCGTAGCTTTTTTGAATAGGGCTTGGTTGTTTGATTTCGTTAACTAGGGCCTTTAACTCCTTGTTCTCAGTTTCCAAATGGTTTAATCTTGTTTCTAGGGCAGAAATGTTTTTGTCATGTTTATCCAATTTATCATCTACCAGTAGTTCTCGTTTCTTGAAGTCAGTTCTCAAACTTTCTACGCTCTTCTGTACTGTTGCCGTGATGTTATTTTCTAAACTGTTCATATCCTCTTTTTTGAGTGATTGTTGACTTAGTGTCCCCAGTCTGTTGAGAATTACCCCTAGTGCGTTGTTTATCGTATTGTCTGGTGCGTTTTGGTTTAGATTGGGTTGGGAATCGTTTGTTAACTCTATGCTGTCATTGGCATCGGTACAACTAAAGATTGATGGATTCTTTGTCTTTTTTGGGTCCGACTCTCTACTATTTGGACTCAGTACTTCTGCTGTCGGCGATATTTGTCTTTTACCACCTACTTGCGTATTTACTTTAGCGGGCGTTGAAGTGGACGGAATCAGTGCTGGGAAGTCATCCGCATTCTCGGCTTGCTGTGGCTTGCATGGGTTCACCGGCGCATGCGCGTGTGCGTCCGCCATTTCGGCGCGGTATGGTGCTTGGTCTCTGCTCAGATTTAGAAACTGCAATAAGTCCTGTTATATCCTTTAGTTAGGTTAGATTCAGTAATCCCACGTGTCTTGACACCTTTATAGTCCTGATGTGCGTTTGTTCCATGTATTTACATTTCTCTGTTTACGAGTAATCCCATATGTACAGCGGAGCGACGTGCAGTGTGTCACTCAGTGTTGCGCGTCATGTTCGCTCTCCCTGTGTTACTGTGTACAGTTGTATAGATCTGTGTCTCTTAATGAATGTGTCTCTTTGACTGTGTATACTGTGTAAGTGAAGGCTACAGGGTGTTCAGGCTGGTTCTAAGTCTTTTGAGTTGTCTACTTACCTTTTTCTAAATTGTTTTATGCTTTCTCATTGTCAGCTTCACAAACACCCTGTGCGAGGAAATGTTCTGATTGAATGTCTAAACCGGAAGCATGTGGGCCATGTCCCCAAAAGTGTTGAAGACATCCAGAAAAGAATGTCTTGTCCAACATTGCAGGAAGTAATCTCCAATTGGGTAAGGCTCGGTGTCAAGCCTGATGTTATCCTTGTGAATGCCCACAAATGGGCCATTGACAATGGACACCATGATGTTAACAACAGTGCATTCTACGTTACTCCTCAAGATATAACCAAAATATGCCGTAAGTGTTTGTCAGCAGTATGCCTTGATGTTAATGACTCAGCAAGCCTTCATGAAATGGTCACAGCTATATTCAAGAAAGATGTTATTTTCTATCAGGAGTTCATACACCAGAGACAGCCACTCATCTTGGTCCTTCGATCCGATGAGACGAAGCAAGATTTTCTAGCATCATCTTCAAAGATGGTCTTTATGGATACTACCAATGGTGTGAACAAATATGGATTCCCACTCTGGACACTACTTGTTGCCAATGGTGGTATTGATCCCAGGTACATATATGTTTATGCCTCTATTATCTCTATGGTTTGAAAATCTCCCCAATAAAAATGTCCCAGCTTTTCATCCTTAGAACATATTGTGAAGTTATATCCTTTTGTCATGATAATTGTTCTTAGCCTTAATGTACTGTTATTGTGAAAAGTCTTGATTTTTTAGTTACCTAACCCGTTTGCAGCTTGTGCTGGTTAATGCTTTAGGCATTATCTTCCAATATTTACAAAACATAATTTTTGGGTAATGAAATAGGAAATAATTTATTAATGTACATGAAATATACATCTGCTTAAACAAGTTTTCCACATTTTCTTAAAATTTTATTTCCACAATTTCTCCTTGGTATATAGTTTGAGTGCCACTCAGCAGTAGTGTTATTAATCAGTTTTTAAGCCTCATATGGTTATATTATCATTCAAATCTGCCAAGCCAATGGTTTGTATGACATTTAAAAATTAAATTTTCAGGTCTTTTATGGTGGACAAGGATTTTCGTGAAATCCAGGCAATATGAGATGTTTTCCCTCAGACAGATATTTTCCTTTGTTACTTCCATGTTCTTCAGGAAAATTGATTTACAAACTCTTTTTATAAATAAAGTTGGAGTGAAATTTTCTTACAAATCTCCATACTAAATCATCTTGCAAGGCTTAGTCCATCAACATCTTGCACATAAGTGTGGTTCCACAGTCAGGTGTGGGAAGAAGTAGGGCTTGTTCTATGTAACTAAGCATAGGTGACATGTAGTAGCTAAGCAACAATACTCCAAATGGAGATCTGTTCCCTTGAATGGTAGCCACAACCAGGTTGATGTTAATAGAACCATAGACCCTTATGCTTGGTGGCATAGTGGACATGTCAATGTTAAGCACATATCAATCGTTTTCCTGTAACATATGATAAATCCTTCACGCATCAAGCTAACTCATTCATCTTTTGTAATATCCTTTCAACAGGCTGTCCACAGGTGGATGACAACCCGTTAATCGGGACTTAATGGGTCACAAAATGGAGTAAATCAGAATGATGTCACCCACTTCTTTGCAAGACTGAAGGATCGCACAAGTGTAAATATTATTTTCCTTATTTGTATGACAAAAACAATATATAGTATATGGTCTTATTTAGGCTATTTGATAATTTCTTTTTGTATCAGTAAGTGCATATCTCTTTTTTACATAGGCATGGAGTTTCTGAAATTGCCACATACACTTGCATCCAAGGTTCAATCTTCATGTTAATATAAATCTGAGAACAATCTATTTTGGTGTGGGTTCAAAATCTAAACCTGAAAGATAGTCTGCAACATTTGTGCAATTCTGGTAATATTTCCTGTCTGCTAGGACCAGCAATTTATTCAAAATAGCTTTAAAAACATCCCTGTACCCCATATGGGTACCTCATCATACTAAATTATTTCAGGGTCATGTCTCTATGTCTGCTATAATTATGATATGCTATGGACCTGTTAGCTGTTATGTAAGAGACTACCTTTTCTGCGATTATTTCTAAAGTTTACAGTATTGTTTCTTCATTTTCAGAGACCACAGTTTGATGAACTCAGTGATCAGTTTTCCCAACAGTATAATGACTTTCCAGCCATGGTCAGCTACTTTGCCAACAACTGGTATCCTATTAGTCATATGTGGGCTAACTTTGGACCCAGATTCAATCATGAAAATGCTCACATAAACAACCTTTGTGAAAGGTAAATACAACTGTATTGAAACCCTCCTTAAGAAGACACCCTCCATTCCTGGAAAATTGCCCCCTTATGCAGGGTGGCCCCTTAAAGAGGTTTTTCTGATTGTGCAGGGATGTCATAGTTCAGTAAAATACCAGAAATTATGGCTTTTATAATAAACACAAATTTTGTCCTCACTATTCAAAAGTCTCAATAGAAGGTGTGCATGTCAACCCTATATTGTTTCAGGAAACCCATATACCCCATTTCCCTATAAATGTGTGCATTATTACTTCCATGATTTTCCTTATTTTATCCTGACATGCTCCCAATAGATAATAAGGGATGCCAGTTCTCTCGTAATATTCAGTATTATGGTATTTCCTCTTCTCAATAAATCCATTAAGATTTGGTGTATGGTTTGCCATGATTCGGAGCACCAGTGACTGGGAACAGGAGCCCCGGTGGCCGTTACCGGGAACAGGAGCACTAGTGGCAGGCATCATATAGTACTCAGTGATAGACCAGCAGTCCCCTGTGTGTGCTTTTAACATCTGGGATTTCCCCACAACACTCACTGTGTGCATGTTAAACTGCTATAGGCTATCAGCAAACCCCGGAAACCAAATGTGTGTGAATGTGAATATTTGTAAGAAGTATATACATTGTTCATAAATAGGGCTGTGATCATTTCCTTTTATTATCAGGGTTTTACAGTACTTGCATAAACCCAATAGTCTCACTCACCTGGTTCCTCATATACAGTAAAGCCCCGTGTCTGGGACACCTCGCTTAAGGGGAGGTTATATGTATACCACATCAACCGGACTATTCAGGTCCCACTGCAGCCATTTTTCTCCTTCACCCCAAGCATTGGTAGATTTACTGCTATATCAAAGGCCAGTCCTTCTCATACCATGTCTATGTGGTGTGGGAAGTAAAAGAACTCTCACCTCGGTAAGTGTGTGGGGTGAGATTTCTGCCTGACTTCATTACATGGATTCGATCACCGCCCTTGTGGTGTAAAAGAACCTTGAGAAAGTCTGGTGAGAACCTGCAATGGTTAACTGGACGTTAAATCAAACCAACAAACCAACAAACAAACTCATCCCGATGGAAAAGGAGTTGGTGTAAGGTGCATATGATAGGGATGTATAGAACAGAACTTTACAATGTGTCCTTATTGCAGTTATCCCTGGAGACATCATGTGTCAATTGCATGGTGATGACTCCAGACATCGTGGATCCTAAATGTGGTCATGCCTGGAGATATCACGAGTCAATAGCCTATATGTGACAACACTATCTGAGGACACACCTATATGTGTCAAAAATATTTAACTGAAGACACATCCCTAGATGACAATACTATCTCAGCACACACCCCTATACATGTCAATAGTATCTCAGCACACACCCCTATACATGTCAATACTATCTGAGGACACACACCTATATATATGTTAATACTATTTAACTGAGGACACACACCCAAACATATCAATACCATCTAACTGAGACCACACACTTATGTTAATACTATCAAACTGAGAACACATCCATATATATTTTGGTACTATCTAACTGAGGACACATCCCTATATGTGTCGATACTATCTCACTAAGGACACATCCTTATATTTGGCTAATTGAAGACACATTATTTGGATAATTGCTACCCAGAGTGGAGATAATCCCCAAGTCACCCCCTGAAACAGTATCTGAAGGACCGAAACCATCCTCCAGGACTAAACCAATAATATATTATATGTGTTGATACATTATATATTATCTTATCTTACAGTTTGTAAGGAACATTGTATTAAGAAATGGAGTTCATTGCGTAGAAAATAACATGTCCTTGCTTGTAAAGAATTAAATATTTTGAATCTATACACCTGTCTCCCCAGTTAGTATGCAAATATCTTGTAAATTTTTGAAATAGTGGAAAACATTCTACACTCTAAACCAGGGAGAAACGCCAGCTTTTAACCCTATTGCGCCAGGTGCCCACAGCAATAGCACAGCTATGGCACTGGGTACTAGTGCCAGTGAATACCGCTAGAGGCCGGGAATAAACAATAAATAAATAAATAATAGGCCTATTTGTCATCATTTTATCTTTGCTTCACATGACATGTCACATGATCCTTAATACTATTTTTCATTTTACCTAAAAATATAGAGTACGTTATACCTACATACTATATACAAAAGTGTTTTCCTGTTAATGCTGCGAGTTTTTGTAAATTTTCTGTGTAGCATTTATACGTTGATGTATGGTACAAAAAGTCCACTCATACTCAAATAACCTGTGTGGCCCGGCAATGAAAACAAGTTGTCAAAATAGCATGTTTCATGTTTATTGAGTGATATTTTCAATTTTATTCACAAAGACGAACATTTTGTGAATGATGCCTCTAGGCATAACCCGGCCATCCCTGGATGATGCCTTGAGGCAGCAACCGGCATCATATATATTTATAAACCGGCCAGGTGGAACACATCTGCCCTACACACCCACCTGTCAATTGGCAGTAAAGCCCAGCCCACCCCCAACATTTCCCCTACAGAATGAAGAAATCCTGCTGCGACTTTTGGAATTGACATGTGATTTCTCTTTTGTGTACAATTTTTCATTGTGATATGTCTGTACTATACCTCTTTATTAAGCAATGAACACAGTTTGAAAAGATATACAAAGAACTAATTACTAAGATAATCAGAAAAAAGCATGAGTTAGTAATATGTAATCCTCTATATATATATATATCATTCACTTTCAGCTATGCCATGGGATTTTTCATCTAGGAAACATTGGCCCAAACAATATCTCTATTGCCAGTATAAAGAGCGTTCACTTTTATTTAAGTGAGGAGGTATGTAACTTTTCACACACATGTATGATATATATTTCAACAAAAAAGGAAAAAAAGCAAGATATGTTCACAAAAGGAGTACCTTTTGTAGAAATAGATATAGATACATTCTGTGCTGCAATAGGACATACTTATTATTAGCACATAACAATGTGGTCTAAAGGTAAAATCCGTTTTTACTTGCCATTCATAATGTTCAATGTTAAAGAGTAATTTCATTATATTGAAGTATTCAAAAAAAAGAAATTTCTTTACATGCCCCATGATTCATTTTCATTATTATGTTGCTCATAATTTGTTTTTTTTGTATACATACTGTGGTGAGAACAGAGGAGCGGGCCACCGGATCTCCCAGGCACGGTTAGGGGGGATCCCGTTGGGAGGTCTCGGCCCCCACGTGAGCAACCGTCACATGATCTTGACTCCCTATATAAGGATGGGAGTTGCTCTGGTGCATCACCTGTGGCTTCGATCTTGTGGACGGATGAGCTCAGCTTCGGAACTCAGCCTCTCAGCTCTTTTTGGCTTAGCAGTTCTAGTTATCCTAGTATTACTGCCTAGTGCTCCGGGGGTTACCTGTTAGAGCCGAATCGATGTAACACTGTTTACCTGAATACACTACTCCTAAACGCTTGTGCACTCTATCTGGCCTTTGTCTCTTTTATTGATGTTACAATACCTTTTAAATTTTGCATTTATTACAGATAATAGATGGGTATCTGGAAGCCCTGACTAAAGCCCAATTAGTAAGTGGTTTTAAGAAAGTGGTTGACATACTTCTAGTGCAACTCAAAAGTTCTGCCAATACCCAGGCTATAATGATCACTGTATATCTATATTGGTACTATGAGAAATGTAAGATCAGCTTCAATACACTTAAAGGTCTGTTCCACCTGGCCGACTGTAATATCACTGTTCGTCAAATATGTTTTTTAACGTTAGTTCCATGTACATTTGAGATGTGCCAATAAACTGCTTGTAAAAATTTAAAAAAAAATGTTTTTGATGTATTAAGCCACATTCAACTATTGATTTTGAAGTTTTGGACTAAGAAGCAATTAGAAGATTCCTTTTTGATACTTTATCTTATATTCCAAGGCAACTTTTGATAAATTTACATTTCCTGATTAAAGAGTGGCAGCGTTCTCCACATATGTACTTCGACAATGCGGACAATTTTCTTCAGGGTAAGAAGACACTCTCAAAGACAAGCTATTTCCTTAAATCTGAACTTCTCAAGAATTTTCTACTACCAAAATGCTCATATGATTATCATAACATTGATACACATAATGAAAAATGAATATGAAAGTTATTTTGATGTACCATAATGGTATTTCATGATATGCAGAGTTGTTCAGGTGCCCAAGTATTGATGATGTATATATTAGGAAATGAATACATGCACCACTGATTAATTAAGAGCCTCCATGCCCTTTCAGTATAATTCATTGTGACATTTTCATGTTGGCATACATTTTCTTCCCTTCACCTTAAATTTCCCTGTTCTGAATGTTTGGGCTTTGTTGCGACATCTAATATATTCCCAAGTATATCTCAAGTATGGCACATGAGTAAGTTCATTTTGCCTTTATTATTTAACATGCAGACAAAACTTGATTCTGTGACAGGTGTAATAGCCGTTCTAAACGAGGGACATCACCGGACAACTTTTGTAAGTGCTATTAAGTACACTTTCTACATCCAATTTTAAGATTAGTAACCTTATTCAATTTACAAAAGTTATCAATATATGTGCTGGTATGCTATACCAATTATCATTCTCTATTATCTAATCAAATTGAGATATTACATAGAATCTATTAGATTGGTTCAATATTGTATATAATCAAGTTGGTTCAAATCCAAAATAAAACAAGACGAGCTGATTTTGATATAAATATTTATTAAGGCATTCAGTTTGACATTGAGATGGGGAGGATTCAATATTAATGTGCAACATTTCTCCAGGCAATTAGGTTGATCTATATGATATTGTTTATAGTGTGTTCCAATGTGGCAGTGTGAGTAACACGACCAAAATTTGTATTTAGATCAGCAAATTCATTATGTAATGGATACAAGTATACAATTTCATTCTTTTAGTACTGCAATATGAAGATGAATACCATTTTATATGCAAACATCATGGACGAGGGTAGAGAACAAATGGAGTGCATATTGATGAAGTGGCAGTAAGTTTCATTGGCCCAAAGGGATAAATCATATCTTAATAATCTTTCCTTCACATAACAGACAACAACAAAATGAAATACAGTACCTTTAGAGATGTGAATTTCTATTAAAAACTACTGCCTCTAGGTAGCAGTAATAGCAATAAAAATAAGGAATGCGTGGCCCTATAAATTTTAAACATTTCTAAGGTAAAAATCTATTACGATTCTGTACCTCAATAGGCGTAATTGTCACCAAAAGTGAAAAAACTTGTCTAAGGGAAATGGAACCAAAGCATAAACACAAGGAGATCATGTTCCAATAGAAGATCTCTGAGGCAAATTGCCTGGGAGGGAATTCCACTTTACAGGTAATATTCACATTCTTTCTGTTATTCATTAAAGGAGTTTTCTGAAAATGCGAGGGGAGAGCAGTAATGGATGGTCGATATCAACTGATGTGCACAGTAGGCAAAAGGATGGGCACTCCTGTGGGATATTGCCACTTGCTGTTGCATGTTGCCTGATAAAGTGTTGAAATGGAAACTACCGCTGTGGTGCCATTGAAACCAACAACAAACAGAATATCAGCTTGTGAAACGGTTCCTAGTTTTATTTCAAAGTGACATTTGTGTTTTGTTAAACCACCATCTATTATTGCAGGAGATGAAGTTGCCCAAGGCAATACAACACAATCATCAGGTGAGGAAAATGTTGAAGAAACTGTGTTGGGTATTGGTATTTGAGAATTAAATAGTGACTCAGATATATTTATGTAAGTGTGTAAGGGGATATTCAGTATGGATAATAAAGAGGTAAAAACAGCCTTGATACCAAAATAAAAGAGAGAAAAAACTATAGTACATGGTGTCATTTGAGTATATTGCATACTTTACCTAATAAAGGCAAGTGAAATGCTTTTAAAGAATGTACTAATGATAATGGTGTTTCATATTAAAGAAACTTTTACAGAGCTGGGATGTTTGTGTCTCACAAACAAAAAACCTTATTATAAGGTGACCAAAGAGGAGTTGGAGAGAAGCAAAAACATGGAAAAGTACAGTGTCAGCACCTTGGTGCAGTACCTGCGAGTGAGTTGTTATCATCTGTACAGATAGTGCAATAAGTTTAATGTGCCATATACTTTGCTTAAACATAACCTTAAAGGCTCCAACAATATTTTTGGTATAAATTGTGGTGTAGCAAAAAAACATGGTGGAAACTCTTAATTGGCTTTGTAGCTGTTTTAACTGGACTTGATGGTTGTTTTGGTTGTTACTGTGGTATCAATCAAATTTAAAGAGTATTGAATAAGAAAAAAATCATTCAGCTGTAACTATCTAATTTACTTTTTTGGAAGCAGAGTTCTTATATGTTCATGAAAATAAAAATAAGTAGAACAGAATGTAACTGCAATGGATACATAGGAGAGGGTATAGTAACAAGTATATATATATCTTTCGATTTTCAGATGCCACGATTTTCAGATGTAAGGATTCAAATATCAAGATCCAAAGCATTGTTGGTGACATAAATGCCCACACAAAGACTTGTGCTTCTGCATTCACCCTCATGACTGAGGAAGAAGCTGATGAGCTTCAAACAGACTTCAGGCAACTTCTCCTGAGAGCGAATCTTCAGGAAATCATAATGCCCAATGAGGCGAGAAAGGGCAATCTTAGGTATAAACTAATTGATATTAACACCTTTGTATGTCAGGTTTATTTGAAATATCTTATCTGGGTCAATAAACAAAATAAGTGCCTATCAGCAATGTAGTTATGAGTTGAAATATGTGTCCCAGCATATGGACTATGTGATATATGAAATATAATGAAATTCATTAACGAAATAAAAAACGATAATTTAATTGCAAGTTATGTGTCCAATGTGAACCATTTCTCTTTATCTATTTACAGGGAATGTTTGAAAGAAATAAAGGAAGATTTGCAAAGCGAAATGAAGGCAAACAATGGAAAAAATCAGTTAAGCATAGCAGCACATGGTTTTGGCCTTGCCATATTGAAAACTGTTTTGAAATACCTTCTGTTGGAAACAGAAGGTATTCAAAAGTGATGACCAACTACTTTCAGAAAAATAGAAGTTATAGAGAATAAATGTAGCATGTACACTGTTGGCCCATACAGTCATCTGCCCACTTTGCAAGCAGCATAATTCATTTACTGTGGTATGTTATTGAACCAGCATACAGTGATGTGCTATACATATCATCTTTGATAAACTATTCGCTTTGAGAGACTTCTTTAGATGAAGAATGGTAACAACTAATAAAACTTTGTACATGTAGCCAGTCTTGTCTTGTTCATACACAACCAAAGATTGCTTAGGGAACTTGAGTTGGGCGGGGGATGAATGAGAATAAGAAAAGCTATAGAAGTCAAATATGTTGCATTATATTACAGGCCAATGTGAAGAAAATATGAAGAAAATCCAAAGAATTCAGGTGTACATGTGGTTAAATGGTTAGTTGTATACCTCAGGGCTACATTTGGTTAAATGTATCCCTCAGGGCTACATAGGAGTTAGGTGCATCCCTCAGGGCTAGACAGGAGTTAGTTGTATACCTCAGTGCCATATGTGGTTAAATCCTTCAGGGGGAGTTAGGTCTATCAAATTCTGACATTTAGTACAGCACTACAATGTTAGTATCTGTTTAAATTCACTTTTCTCTCTCTTCAGTCTCATTGTAGACTTCCTACATGGGAGTAAAGTGTATACCTCAGAGCTACATAGGAGTTAAGTGCATCCCTTTAGGATACATGTGGCTAAATGTTTACCTGAGGGCTGCTTGGGAGATAGCTGCATTACTCAGAGCCACATAGGGCTATAACCCTCAGGGCTATATGAGAGTTAGTTGTATATCTCAAGACTACATAGAGTGAGTTGTATACCTTAGAGCTTCTTGGGAGTTAAGTGTATCCCTCAGGGCTACCTTGGAGTTAGTTGTATACCTCAGAGCTACACTGGAGTTAGTTGTATACCTAAGGGCTACATGAGAGTTAGTTGTATACCTCAGAGCAACATTGGAGTTAAGTGTATCCCTAAGGGCTACATGGAAGTTAGGTGCATACCTCAGTGCTACATTGGAGTAAAGTGTATCCCTAAGGGCTACATGGAACTAGGTGCATCCCTCAGGGCTACATAGGAGTTAGGTGCATCCCTTAGGGTTACATGTGGCTAAATGTTTACCTTATTGCTGCTTCAGAGATAGGTGCATCCTTCAGAGCCACAAGGGACTTGTATTCCTCAGGGCTGCATGAGAGTTTGTTATATACCTCAGGGCTGCATTGGAGTTTAGTGTATCCCTCAGAGCTATATAGGAGTATGGTGCATCCCTTAGGGCTACATGTGGCTATATGTTTACCTGAGGGCTACTTGGGAGATAGCTGCATCCCTCAGAGCCACATAGGAGTTAGTTGTATATCTCAGGGCTACATGAGAGTTAGTTGTATATCTCAGGGCTACATGGGAGTTAGTTGTATCCCTCAGGGCTGCATAGAGTGAGTTGTATCCCTCAGGGCTACATAGAGTGAGTTGTATACCTCAGGGCTACATGGGAGTTAGTTGTATACCTCAGGGCTACATGGGAGTTAGGTGCATCCCTTAGGTCTACATGTGGTTAAATGTTTACCTGAGGGCTACTTGGGAGATAGCTGCATCCCTCAGAGCTACATTGGAGTTAAGTGTATCCCTCAGGACTATATGAGAGTTATGTGGTTAAATATATCCCTCAAGGCTACAAAGGAGTTAGTTGTATACCTCAGGGATATGTAGTTAAATGGTATTTACAATACGCTGCGCTGACCGGACTGACTCGAGTGCCTCAAGATCAGGATTATATGCTGGCTCCGTGTTTGCTGCGTGGGGGCGATCCTGTTGATCGTAACCAAGGGGTTAGTACTGTACACAACAGTAGAAACAACAGTAGGAGGCAGTGTGACAATACTGTACACACCAATAGGGGGCAGTGTGGTAGTACTGTACTCACCAATAGGGGGCAGTGTGATAGTACTGTACTCACTAGTAGGGGGCAGTGTGATAGAACTGTTCTCACCAGTAGGTAGCAGTGTGATAGTACTGTACTCACTGATCCCACCTCTCACTGAGGTGGGATCACATGGTATCACTCTGTGTGTGCCTCAAACCAAGTAGTTTTGTTCTATGTAGCAGAATCCTTAATAGGTCGAATTCATAGCTTAACAATTTGACAATAGAACCTAGCTTTACGTTCATTGAATTTAGAAATATACACAAAAGAAAATAATGAAATTGAAAATTGGCTTCGAGATTATGAAATAATCCAAACAGTGCAAATGATCTGGCAGGAGAGCAAGAAACAGTCCCCGTTACTGGCTGAAGGCGGCCGGGGGTTTAACCCAACCAGAGCTAACATAGTGTATCAGTCTCCTCCCAGATCTTTCGTGGCGCTAGCACTAGCTAATCTCTGCCTCAACCCAAAGCTGGTTCCCTGGTCTCTAGATAAAGAACGCTGGGAACCAGCTAAAATTTCAGATTCAAAACAAAGCAACTGTCAAAAGTTACGAAACTAAAAAAACTCATATATCATGAGTTGTGTAATATGAGAATTGTTAAATGAGCTTTATAGGGAATCTAGCTGTTTCCTTTTTAGCTCTACAACTCTTTATTATGCAATCTACAGTTGATTAGACTGCCCCTTAAAGTGAGCACATGTGTCATGTTGACAAAACCAAATCCAAGAACACATGAGGTGCCTTCCACTGGAGAAAGTAATCCCTAGGACTATGCCTGATTTCATATAAAAAATAACAGAAATGAGTGTATATCATATGTGCATCTCTATCTACAAGTAAACCACAAAATACTCACCAAAGCTCTAAGAATTTAGGATTTTCCAAAAACTGGCGTATGGGCCAGATTTGAGCCCAAACAGGCAGGTGGTGGCAGAGATGTAAACGGCCACAGGAAGTAGAGTTCAGATTGCAAGCCATCCTGTGATTGGTTCTCCTTTGTGTCTGTCACAGGCGCTGGCAGGGTGACCAAGTTAAGAACAGTGGTAATCGGAAGGTTCTGGATTCAAACCCCAGATAAGCCCAAATATGTTGATTCTGTTCTATCTAAATCTTTAAGTTATTATTATTTAATGGCAAATAAATGTATTACTTACATATGATTGTTAGAAACTCTGAACGATATTATTCAAGCAAGTACTGTTACTATCTGTGTGAATAGTAAGCTGAATGAATGACTTCAAGGCTTCATCCCGTTACAAGCTTTATTGCAGATGGTGTTTACAATACGCTGCGCTGACTGGACTGACTCGAGTGCCTCAAGATCAGGATTATATGCTGGCTCCGTGTTTGCTGTGTGGGGGCGAGCGACCCTGTTGATCGTAACCAAGGCGTTAGTACTGTACACAACAGTAGGGGGCAGTGTGACAATACTGTACACACCAATAGGGGGCAGTGTGATAGCACTGTACTCACCAGTAGGGGGCAGTGTGGTAGTACTGTACTCACCAGTAGGGGGCAGTGTGGTAGTACTGTACTCACTAATAGGGGGCAGTGTGATAGCATTGTACTCACCAATAGGGGGCAGTGTGATAGAACTGTTCTCACCAGTAGGTGGCAGTATAATAGTACTGTACTCACTAGTAGGGGGCAGTGTGATAGTACTGTACTCACTGATCCCACCTCTCACTGTATATTAAATGCAGTGTCAGAATCTAAACATGTGCCTGCCACAAATGCCCTACACAGACTGTAGATCTGCTGGGGTGGACAGCAACTACCAATCTGTTTACCCTCTTGGTTGCCTCGCCTCCTCGTGGTGCAGACTGGATATGCTTGCCTGCAAGCATAACAAAAGCGACCGGGGTGGGGAGTTAGCTCAGTGGTAAAGATCACTGGACTTGTAATACCATGGTTGTCAGACTTTGCTGATTCGGGTCCCACTGCAGCCACTTTTCTCCTTCACCCCTAGCAGTGGTAGATTTACTGCTATATCAAAGGCCAGTCCTTCTCATACCAAGTCTATTTGGTGTGGGAAGTAAAAGAACTCTAATCTCAGTAAATGTGTAGGGGTGAGGTTTCTACCTAAATTCATTACATAGATTCGATCACCACCCTTGTGGTGTAAAACAACATTGAGATAGTCTGTTTAGAACCTGCAATGGCTAACTGGACGTTAAATCAAACCAACAAACCAAATGGAGACTGTAACAACTCCATTGCCCCACTGGTGCTTGATGTGTTTTGATCCTAGACTCAGGTGGTTGCAGAAATGGCAAGTTGAATGGGTGCAAGTGGCTTACAGAAAATTATCCCTAGATTGAATGTAACCCAGACCTTTTAGTTGTTGTTCATTTATAACTGCATGCTCATTCACCGATGATGAACATACCATTTGCGCCTAGTTAAGGGTGGTTGTTATATATCCTCATTGTCCTATGATGATGACTTCCTGGAGTATAACGAATAACCACCATTTGCATCTGACTAGAAATGGATATTTTCCAGGTTACTGAGGTAGCATCTGGCTGTTAGTGCCACATCTTCACAATCAGTTTATGCAAGATCCAGCCAGCAACAATAAATGTATAAGAGTGTCAATAAGTCCTGCGGTAAAGAAAAATAATACAATATACATGTATTGATATTTATTGCACATACTTGATAAAATATACATCTTGTATCGGTACAGTAACTTAAGAGTACCAAGCAGGGAGCTTATTTTACAGAAAGAAAAGAAAACACTCAGCGAAGTGCTAAATGAACAATGTCCAGTTCAATATTCAGAAACATTGATCATACTCAAGATGGACATCTATAAACCTTTTTATTTAAATGAACCACCAATAAAATTGATTGGTACACATATTGGTGAAACAAATAGTAGTAATGTGGCACAGCTTATAGCATTTGACAAATAAATATAATCATGTATTACATAATTCCAAGTGATTGATTGGGTTTCTGTCGCATTACATAATCATATAATATATATAATATCGAATATTCCTCCAGAAAAAAAACAAAGCTAGTTGAGATATCTCTAATGCCCAATTCGCTGCAAGTGCATGATGGAGTCTTATAATGTCATAGTCCCAAACCTTTTGTACAAACAAATATATATACACAGCAGAAATTCATTGCATTTTATGTAATAAACTTAAAGACGAAATGTTACAAAAATGGGTAAAGAACTCATTATCCTAGCAGGTATAACCATCAGCATATTTGTGGTCCTACGGTTATATTGCACTTTCCATTCACAGCTCTAAGGTCTTCATGAAAACGTTAGTACTCCATCTTCCAAAATAGTAAAGAATTCCTTGGATACATTACGTTTTGTTAGTGATTAATTTGTAATTGTTTATTAACAAAACATGTATCAAACAGTCAAGTTATCATTGGCAATGAGATGAGGGGGAGGGATGTTTCGGTCGGCTGCTGAGGTAGAAGGGAGGGAGGTAAACCAGTTGAGATGATCACCAATCACACAGTCGGCCAGGAACTCATCAAGCATGAAAGAGAGGCTAAACTCCTAGGCATGCGTAATCCGCTAAATGTTAACTTCCGGCGTCTAGGAGGAAGTGGATTTTTGGCATTTCCGGTTGTTTACCTAAGGAGTGTTTCTCAGACACTAGACGTGCGTGAGTCTGCAAAGTGTTATTATCTAACATAGAGCTTCATTAGATTAAAACTATGGAAGTTTACGGTCAGAGCTTTTATCTCACCCCAGATATTTTTTCTCCATAGACTTAACATTGGAAACTCGTATCTAACACCCATTAGATATTTAGGAAAAATATCCAATGGGGTATAATGTCACAAATATTAGCCCATTAGTCAATATTAAGGGTGAGATAAATTCAGAAACTCATTCAAGTTTAGGGTCAGAGCTCGATCCCATCTCATTTGAATCACATAGCAATTCACGCGGCTTCGCCTTGTGAATACTACGTGATTCAAACTCGATGGGATACGAGCTCAGACCCTAAACTTTCATGGGTTTCCTCTATAGTATCCCATCGAGTTTGAATAGCGTACACATTGTAATTCACAAGGCGAAGCCATGTGAATCATGTAGCGATTCTGATAAGATGTGATCGAGCTCTCAGTGTATACTTTCAGAGGTTTCTGAATTTTTACTCACCCCTCCCATTGACTAATTGGCTAGTATTTGTGACATAAACCCCCATTGAGTATTTTGTCTAGATACTCCATTGCCGTTGAGTATGGGGAACAAATACCAGGGGTGAGATACAGACATACTATTATTACGTTAGTCCTTATGGTTTGAACTACCATCCTAAAAATAATTTTACACTAAGCGGTACTGTTTATTAGACAGGTCCTTTCTAAATCCACCCTGACCACTTAATCCGTAGAAAGGGCTTTTGTTCAAATATATCTTTTTTCAAAACATAGCTAGTCGGTTGGCAAGTCTAGTGACACTTCACTGGTCACATTTCTGCACCTCACTTGTGAGCTGAGGGTTTTCAAGCGCATCCTTAGATACCTGTTCCCTCTTTTATGTGTGTTACGTGAATGGAGACTCGGTACGGAGGGCGACACAGAGGTAGTGCTTGGAGAGTGATTTCCTCCGGCGTTTTCACCTGCAGTGTTAACCCTTAGGGTTCAGACAGGAGGATACTAGATCTACCTTGTTAAATCTTCACGGATGGAAACATGAATGAAGCGAACTTGTTATATTTCTCATAGTAAAAATTGTTTAATATGAAACATCCCTACATGAAACGTTAATGTGTATGAATGATAAAGAGAATAAGTGTGTTTTGAGTTGGGTTATTTATTTTTTCGGTATTGTCAAGTAGACGCTTATACTGGCATCTAGTTGGTTCACCTCTCTAGTTCGGCATACATCAGTCAGTCTCCTGGTACATTTACCTCACACTGAAACACAGTCATCAACATGCCTCTCATACTATTACACACCAGGGGGGGGGGGGGGGGGGGGGTCAGCTAGGTGTGACGTTAATGTCTGCTGGGAATAGGAGTACACAGTTCGAGGATGGCTTAGCTTCCACCAGACAAAATGAGTCTATTTCAACCATTTTCGATTTAAGTGATGTTCATTTTGTGCCACAGTCATTTGGAGACAGGATGTGAAGTGCATCCAGATTTTTTAAAACATTATCTGTAGCACTTTTCAAATTTCCAGTGTCAAATCTACGGTGCACAACATTGGCGACGTTTTCATGCCATTTGACGTCACATACCGGAAGTAGTATATTGGCTAGGTGGAAACTCGAATTAGATGATCCAATTATCGTCATATCAAGTAATAGTTTTTATCTCCCTCGAATATCCCCGATAATAGGTAAAGAGATAATAGAAAAACAAATCTAAATATACATAGATTAATAGTCTGCACTTCAATAATGATAATATTGTTTGGATTCTGAAGAAAAAAACTGAAATTTACTGGGAAAAAAAATTTTTCTCGTGGCAGAGAAGGTAGGAGAAATGTGACTGATTTTGTAAGAGAATAGGAGGGAAGATAGGAAGGGTTAAGAGGGGAGAGGGATGGTGAAGGGTTAAAAGGGGTGACGGGTGGTGAAGGGTTAAGAGGGGTGAGGAGTGGTGGGCAGGTCCCCAGTCTGTAAATAGGGTGTATGAGATGAGGGGCTGTCAGGGTGAGTTAGACACCACCAGACCCAATGATAAATACCCCACCCACCTACACACAATGCATCTCACGCACAATATGGGTCGGTAGTCCAACAGAAGGAATAAAAAATCATTCTGATTGAGGAGTTACTTAAGAGACACTTTTACAACATATGGCATTATTGCACGTATGTGTACAGGTTGCAAAAACAATGATATAGGTAAGGATCACCTTAGCATCAAGGCCTGTTCCACCAGGCACAATGACGATTTCACCGACGGCGATTCTTTTGTAATTGAGCAGTCAAGCAGGTACAGAAATCAGTGCGGTGGAGCTGCGCCAACGTCACATGGTGATTACCTGCTGTCAGTTGAATATCGCACTGCCGACAGCCAATAAAACCTAATAAATTAGCTTTAGACAGCTGCCTACATACCTCGCCAGCATGCTGCCGCCCATTGATCTTTTACCCCAAGGGCCTGTGGGTTTTGTACAATATAAACTGCATCAAATTCACGTCAGCTCAGTGGCAGTGACCTTTAAGGCCTGGCGTCCACCTACTATGATAGAAATTTAGACCTACCGATATGACACCGATACAAAAAGCTAATATCGGAGACATATCGGGAAGGTGCAAAATCGTAGACATATGTCTAGACATGCCAATCCACCATGCATTGTATGGGGATTTTATCGGTGTCTAATCGCAGAAACGTGATCAACTGCCCCGATATTAGGTGACCTTCCGACACGATTTTGATTTTTTATCTAAAGGTCCATCGTAGACCATATCGGAGCCATATCGTAGTAGGTGGACGCCGGGCCTAAATCTTTCAATTGCAAATCAAGGAGGTGATTTTTAAACAGCGACATCTTTACTAGTGTTCATGGAAAAAGAGAGTGACTGATTGGGAGATAGTTTAGTGATTGTCATTGCAATGCGTTCCATAGACCCTATCACTGTTGTGCTAGAATGATCACTGTTGAATTGATCACTGATAGTGATCATTTCACTGATAGTGATCATTTCAAAACGTTCACTGTAAATGTCTGTAAACATGCCAGTTACCAGCATTGAGTCATGCACAACACCATCTGGTGAGAGTTGGCTGAACTACATGCTTTTCAAAAACAAAGATGTGCCTCGCATGTATATTACTCAAGAGAAAATTATGAAATTTGGGATAGAGGCATCACATCCATATAGAATTCTCCACTGCAAATATCTTTTAATTCTGACAGGTTATAGTATGAATATCAGACTTGTATGACAAGTCTGAACCTGTCACTGTTTTAGAGATCATCTAAACGGTCACCAAATGATCACAACAGTGACCAAGACCTCACAGCCCTTCAGAATGAACGCTAATGTCATGATCATTTGTCTACGGAACGCAATGCCCTCTAAACGGTCGCTAAGCGGTCACTATTAATGCTCAATCTGGAGATGAATAAAGCGGACTATCTTGGGTTCTTGCAGGTAAAATCGATGCTGCGGTACGTCTCAAATAAATCTATCAAACATATACAAATGACCTGGTTGTGACGATTATACAACAAAAGTATATTCACAGTCAGTAAACAGTCTGGTCTGGGTGTCACCACCACATCAAAACAGAGCAAAATAAAAGTGTAGTAAACAATTCATGTACATAAAAAATCCCCACTTATTCCCATCGTGCTTCACAATGCAAAGCAATATGTATCCCAAGATATGAAATGCCTACCTACCACTGCCTAATATACCTGGGCATGTTAATTCCCGATAACTACGATGCAAAATAGTGACACAGTTCACAGTGAGCTTTAAGCCTTGGCAGAGAAATCGGCACACGTCAGTGAACACATCACCGTGTAAAAAAATCAATGTTTTTTGCTACAGCTTTGATGATTTGTACCAAATACAGGCATCACAGCAGGCCCAAGTAGAAAAACAGCACATATTTCTGAAACTACAAAACAAATACAGGAATTTACACGAATTTCCATATATGGATGATAAAACATTGATTTTTCCATCTAATAAACAAAATCGACATTTAAAATGAAACATCAAAGGACACATTTGACATCGCTGCATTTGCAGATTTCATATATGATTATGCAGCAGTTAACTTACAAGTGTAAAAAAGGAACTGCAAAGAGTTCCGTAGCCACTGAAAATATGCAATGAGTTTTTGGTTATGCAGTAATATCATGAGGCATAGCCGAGTAAGATGATGTAGCAGAACAAAATGAATGGTGTTATTTCAGCCGCTACAGATCGAGTGCAGTTCAGATTTTATCCCACCCTGATCACTCACTAATTGGCTAACGTTTGTGTCATTATTGCCCATTGAGTATTTTTTGCAATACGCCATGGGTGTTGAGTAAGAGCTTCCTATGTGAAAAAATACCCTAGGCTATTTCCCCATTCTATTTACATTATAATACCCACGACCCAATTGAACAGTAAGAAAAAATACTCAACAAGGTGCTGAGTATTTTTCTCGGTGACGTCAGGAAATATTGGCCAATCAGCATCTAGCTTACTTACAGTGCTTGAGAGTAGTCACATCAACCAGCGATGCCGCGGACGCCGCAAGATAGCAAACATGTAGTTCAAACATATTTTTTTAAAATGATCAAAATGACCGTGACTACTAAATTATTTACTATAAAGGGTTGGGATAAATTCAGAAACACCTCCCATGGATGTTGCTAGGGGAAATTACTCAGCTACGCCTCATGGGATCCCTCCGCGATTTCACTTGTGGGGTGCTTGTAAATCCATGTACGTGTAGTTCCCTAATATATGGAGACAGCTATTTGACGATATATAGATGGTATATAGGTTCGTGATATAACTCAAAAGAAGATGTTTATATTCAATCAAGATTCACTTTGAATATGGACATATTCACTGAATTTTCATTGTTCAACGCTGGAACGTGCACTTGTATTATGATCTGAATTTACACATTGTTCTACGATGGAAGGTGCACTATTGATATCCCCACTACACATAGTTACAAGGTATTCCATATGGATATTACTGTCCGTTAACGCCGGGTGTCTGCTCATATAAGTACACCTTTACACGGGGTTAACATGGCCAAGTGATGAAAACCATCTTGTACTAAGAGCTGACACTATCGGCCACTTTATTTGTTATCAACTATTTAATATCTATATACACGGATGGAAGATACTGTAAACCTAGACATCAATAAAGACAATTTTGAAAAAAAACCACCAAAAATATGAACGCTTACCATAGCGGAATATTTCGGTTCCGAGCAAATTGTCCGTTAATACAGGGTGCCCCCTAACCTGGGGTGATCCCTTAAATGGGGTTTTATTGGACAAGAACAACATGACAACAGAATGTAACAAGAAAACGCTGTGCCTCGCTGTGACACCTGAAACTAAAACCACTCTGTCTGTCGCTACTCTCAGCCACAGGCTCCAAACTTACAATCACAGAATACAAGGAGTCAATGAAATACAGATTACTGTAGAAGGTCCAGTTTCACCACTTGACGTAAAGTAATTGTTGGTCAGAGACAATCTTAGGACCACAGAGACTGAAAGAACCCTAGTCTTGTCAGGACAGTACCACACACAATAATAATCAATATAATCTTCAATTATAATCTTGAATATGTAATTAAACTTTAGGAAAATCCTTCCTTTGACAAACAGCGTTTGAACTTAGGCATTGATAGATTTTAAGGGTCTCAGCAAGTCCCTGTTCTTCATTTTGGAAAAGCTGTTGAGTACATTGATATACATGTACATCCCTTCAACAATCGGCTGAAAATTGTCCGTATATATGGATAGATTTCCTTTAATCACAGTCAATGCATTACAAGCATTTATGCTCTACTATATTATATACATTTTGTATTATGATACCCTCAGCCAAGACACTTACCCATATGATCAAATTGACACATATTGCATGAATATAGAATATCTAAAAACAATCAAGATTCAATATTACCATGAAATTGTTGAATTATTGATGATGTAAAATTATCCACAGAAGATGATGGTCTCAACAGAATAGCTGGTCATGAATTGTTAAAAACTTATATATTCATAATCATCATTTTGAAAATCGTCATATATGGGGCCTATACTATATGTTGGCATTGCTTTATATCTTCGTTTGCACTAATTTCATAAAGGAAATTGGCTAAACTTGGTACTGTTCATGCAAGTATTTCAGTAGAATATACGGGATACTGCCGTAAAAACAGAACGGTATGTTACCGTAATCCAATAACGGTATGTTAACGTAATCCAATTTACTGTATGACACCGTAATTTGATATCACAAAAACGGAATTGGGTAGTAAATGTATTGGGTATTGTAATTCATGCGATATCTAGTTAAACTACGGTACCATACTGTAAATATGGATGCATTATATATGTATCCTTACAACTTTATACATATTGCTATTAAATCAAATTGCTGAGATTTATAAGCATTATTAATGTACCTTTCATCATATTCGGACTCCTGGTACCCGATGTAAGTGTTGGCTCTTCCAATCGGTAAAACCGCATGTTAATCTCAATTTAAGAGATAGATATCATGGAGAAGTAAAAGGAAATAGGGATTGAGTGTAAATAAATTTAACAACTGTACTCTCTCTCTCTCTATCAAGTATGACGCTCATATTTCCTACCTGTGCCTCCCAGTCATAATGTTCAAGTATCAGGGCCTTTCATGAACCAATTCCAGAAATCACAACAGTTTGGACTGAGAGAGTCCCTAAAGTACATTAAAAAACAACATCTCATCTTATCACTCTCTTTTGGTATATATTAAAGAGACCAAAATGTAAATTTATTCCTTCAATGATGGAGGTACCTCTTGTCTCTTCCCTTATCATAGAGAACCATACATAGACTCACTTCTGAGCCTTCTTTTAACATACCGTATACCCCTCAGTCTCTTTACGTGGGTGCCTTTATTCAAATCTCAGATACGTCAAGTAGGTGAGGACTAGTCATTTGGGCAGCTGTGGATGCACTGCGGTGGCTGAGGGTGGCGGCTCCGCCCAGACATACTGAACATTATCATAGACACTAAGCTGGGACAGTCCCATGTTCTGGTTGGGGTTCAGGTACACCACCACAGGCTGACTGAACCGCCGCCCATCGTGATCATGCTCAGGGGGGATCCTCTGGATGTAGTTCTCCGGCATACTGATGGTGATCTGCTGTCCGTTGGGCACCATTTGCATCTTGACCGCCTCTTCCCGCAGCGCCATGCTCTGAGTGAGCACCCTGGCGCCACCTGTGGGGGGAGGCGGTGGTAAGATGCCTATAGGATAGTTCCTGTGGTAGTGACTGTGCGGAATGGGGATGACATGCGCTGTGATGTGACTGTTGTGTCGGCCGGGAATCGGCGGAGGTTTCGCCGTTACAACGGGTCCGACCGGGAAGGCATTAATGTCCAGTCCCTCCTGGTACCCGATGTAAGTGTTGGCTCCGTCGGGATTGCTCCGCGAGGAGTGGTTGCCCGATTTGACGGGAGAAAACGCCGTGGCGTACTTTGACGGAATAATCACATGTTCCCGCGGAGAACTCTTACTACTCCGGTTATTATTCCCCTGCCTCCCAGCCCCGCCCTCCGTGGAACACCTCTCGTCGAGATTCTCCAGAAGATGCAGCGGGATGTCAGGCGGAACCGGAAGCTGGGCTTGCTTGATCTGGTTCTCGGTGCTCTCCACGTCGTAGAGCGCGTGGCTGGGCGCTCCAAGCACAGGTTTAGCGGGCCGTACGCTGACGTGGACGTCGCCAAGCACAGGATGCGACACCGTGGACGTGTCCTTGCCCTTCACCGACTCCCCGTCGGGTTTATTAATCGGGGAGAGCCCACCGTTTCGGTTCTCTCTGAAGTAGAGCGGTTTGCCGTTCTCCAGGTCCTCCACATCTTCTTTGTCCACGATGAGGAGTTGCACGGGCTTGGCGTGTCTCGGCGGCGTGTTGGTTCCTGACGTGTCCTCGTTCCCGCCGTCAGCCACTCGCCCCTCGTCCTTATTGCGCGGTTTGCGGCCGTTCATGACCACGGACGGGGGCGGGGGAAGCACGTTACGCTGAATCAGAGACCAAACAGAAAGGCATTATTTCATATTGTAAAGTCTAGGTGTCACGGATGCGTATATGAAAATACCAAACTAAAAGGTTCTAGTTAACTTTACATAACGTACCGTAGGTGGCCGCTTCCGGTTTTATCCCTCAACATATCGCTGCCTTGCTTGTAACATCTAGTACTTGATAAGATTAAAGTTTATATAATCATTCCACAATTTCCAAGCTTCTTCCCATCTGTAATACAAGGGACTTACACCACGAAAACTGGCGTATTTATGGGACTCTGTCCTTATGGTTGTACAGGATCAAATTGAAGATGAAGGTCACTCAGTGCACTTCCGGTTTTTGTGTAAGAATCATTCTGATTGGTTCCTGCGGTTCCAGTTTTGTGTAAGAATCATGCTGATTGGTTCCCACTAATACGTTCGCTTCGGTTCTGCACGGGCTCGTTGAATAATCTAGGTTCGTACATGATGACCTTTTCTGTACCTCGTACAAGGGTTACCGTACCGTAGCCATCCATGCCAATAAATGTTGAATAAAGTTGACCCACATCGTCCTTGTCTCCTTGGCATACAGAAAAGAGTCTTCATGGACGAGCCTAGATTATTCAACGGTCCTCACACTGGCCAGGTGTAGACCTTAAGAGTAACTATTCCATTCTACCAGATTGGTCAGATTTCAACTTTACAAGGCATCTTTCAAACATGCATATAGAGACGCCCATTAATTGCCAGCAACTGTGCAGCGCCTGTATGGGTACCGCTGGCAGGTAACAGGCAAAACTTATGTTAGCAGGTTTTGACCATACAACTACTGCACAGCAACTGGCGGTGACCAAATGGCCTGCTCCACCACACAGGTTCTATATATCCGCCTGAAAGGCATTAGCACGGTGCCTGCGTAGCGACCATACAGCATCAATTAGGCCTACCCTGTGTGGTGGAATATGCCCTTAACGGTGTCAGAATTCAGACACAGAAGTGCAGGGTACAACTGTGAGTCAGGTGAAGGCTGATTTATTGACAAGCAGGAGGGATTGTATATACAAACAAGGGGGTTTAGGCCTACTCTTGAAGCTTGGCTTGTGCGCTCTGTGCTCTGATTGGTTGCTGAACCAGCAGCCAATTGGAAAAGACCAGTCTTGTTCCAGTCTGCCGCACATCACCAGCCACAATTAAGCCACAGGAAAATGCACGTTTGCCATTAGAGAAATTCGAGTGCAACAATATACTAATTCAATCATCCCACGTGGCTTGCCCATTCTGCTAAACGGTAGCTAAATAAAGTAGCCTACTTCCGGTTCAGAGAAGCAGCAATGTGAGGGTGGTTTTGGAGAGGAGAGGCAATCTCTAGGTAACTTGCTCCGAAGCTCTCCTAACCTGTCGATATAGTAATCTAAATACATACCAGGCAGATCCAACACAAAAAAACAGCTTGTAAAACTGGAGTGTAAACAATGTGGTTCATTTTCTTATTTCACAAAATATTTCCGACAGGTCTATGGAGGATTCGTCAAAACAAGCTTACAGTGATAGTAAGCTTTCAGAAGTACTTGGATTGGTCATGTTTGTAAAGATATGTCTACCATATTGTCACATTTGTCAAAGGCCATATTTCCCCTTATTCTTATTTCGCCTGTACCTTCCTTGGGTGATATGGAAATTTGAAATACGAGCTTTTCCGGCAGTAGTGTTTACAATAGCAAGGAACAAATAGCGAACATTTTCCTATGTTTCTCAACAAATGATCTGTCTCTTTTCATCCCTATGTTGATATGTCTTTATTCAATCAAAGCCAGGCACCACCATCCACTTTACACTCATTAACCATTTCCCTGCAGCACCCAATTGCCCTTCTCAGCATTACACGGTAGGCATTGCCTGCATAAACAGCCCTGCTACGGCAGGGACTTCTTTTTGGAAATAGCATTGTCACATGATGTGTCATGCGATTTGAGTTATTTACCTTGGTAACTGATAATATTTTGTTATACCAAATGAAAGGTCAATATGGCTCTTATGCTTTGTCAAAATTTCTTATTATTCAGACAGTTATTTTTTTCTATTTATTGAATCATTTTTAATATTAGTATCAATGATGCCTGGAGGCATCTTCCTGCCATAGCCAGGGGAATGCCTGGAGAAATTATGCTGCCATAGCCAGGGAAAATCCTGAAGGCATCATGCTGCACATAAAGGATTAAGAAGCACAGTAGCGGTAAATCTACAGATGAGAAATCTCCACTTTACACTCAATGAGCTGAGTGGCGGTAAACCTACAGATGAGAGGTCTCCACTATACACTCATTAAGGAGCCGAGTAGCGGTAAACCTACAGATGAGAGGTCTGGCAGGGTTTACCTTGGCGAACGGCTCCTCTTCTGTGATGGTGATGACGCAGTAGGCGTGCAGGCAGAGGATGAGGCAGATGAGGAGGAGACAGAAGCCGAGACCAAGCAGAATGGCACCCCACGACCGGTAAACTCTGTGAAGAGAGACAACATTTTGTTAATTATAAAGTGAGTGGAACCTGTAACTGTACCTACTTACACTGCCAACATAGTGACCACCAAAGGTAAACTCTGTAGAGATAAAGGACATAGGTTGTTAATTAAGGGGAGCGAGGGTTTTTCTTGGCGAATCCTTGAAAATCAACTCCCAACCCCCTTTGGAGTCATGTCTACACTTCGTAGAAACCAGTAATATTGTCAGCGATAGGGATGTATAGACCTTTACAATATAATTACTCAGGGATCTGTTGAATAATCTAGTGTCGTCCGTGATGAGAATGGTGACGACATTTTGAAAGAAAGACGACGATATGGATGACCTTTGTCAAGTCTCAATGTATAACTGGTGTCGTCCGTAGGAAGAGCAATTGTGTATGATAAGTGTCGTTCAAGTGACTCTGATCGTCGGATAAGGAAAAGACAGACTGTGAGACAGTTTGGGTACCGGTACTGTAAACGAAGATCTTCAATGACTGCAAGTGGTGCCACATAGTGACGTTTTGGGTGACTAATTTCATCATTTATAATTATAAATGATTATCACATAGTATTTGAGATATTTCCCTCTAACAATGCTAGTTTGTATTCAAGTCCATAATAAACATATTTCCACTAGTTAATTTAATCTATTTAATTGATAAATAGCGTTGGTTTTGTTATTCAAATTCACATTTATTCAACGCTTCTGGACGAGAATAGATTTATCTTCATGCGTGCGGGACGAGAATTATAATTTATAAAACGAGATTGTCGTAACAGACATCGTTGGAGCATAAACTCTCGTTCGTCCAAATTATTCAGCAGACCCCATGGCCCTGTTGAATAATCTAGGCTCGTACATGAAGACCCTTTTCTGTACGTTGACGTTATTCAACACTTATGGCCTACCATCCATTGGCTAAGACTGTCTTAGCGAACGAGCTTGACTATAATCATACAATAATCCTCGTACGAGGTCTCCTTGAGCCCCGTACTTTTGTAAGCATTAAGTTATTCAACAGACCCCAGGTTCACATAGTGAACAGGTCCACGTTGCCAAATGGTGGGGTTATCACCTTTGTAATGGTGCTGACCGGTCCCAACCCAGCAGCCATTCATCACCTCCAACTCCACCAGGCTTTTTGAGGACAGTTTTTCCTGCTCCTTGTGGCGAGGAGATGCCAAGTTGGCAGGGACTTGGCTCTTATCTTAGGCGGCGACTTGGCAGCTGGGGGTGTGAGCAGATGAGTCCTGAGCCCCAGGGTTAATGGTCTGTTAAGAGCTGCTCCAACAAGCACCCCGCTAGTGTCTTTGTCAGAGATGAAAGTTAGGTCAGAGAAAAATCATTCGGAAATCAGTAACTTAAATAAAATGACGCATTTGTGTCATTATTTTGGATGGGAATGACCATGAAACAATAGAGGATCTATATTTGCTAGATTTTACAATTTTATTTGTAGTTTGGTTCTTTGGGATTTGCACCATATTATAGCTTATACTATGTAGGCGTATGAAGCAGTGGTTGATTGAAACCTACCAGAGGTAAGATGCTTGAATATTGTGGCTTTAAAAGTATTTTTTTGTATTTACAAATCAAACTTTCGAAAATTCGGAAATCTGTCATTTATCGGAAGACTTTCATCGCTGCTTTTTGTTCAGATTCAGATAGAAAAGCCCGTGATTTATAAGAGAGGACACCCATAAAGGTTCACAAGAGGTTTTTGCCGCTGGTGGGTCATTTAGCTCCGCAGTGCGATCTACCCTCACCCTGCACCTCTCCACCTACATACCTAGGTATGTTGAATAATTTAGGCTCGTATATAAACACCCTTTTCTGTACGCCAACGAGACCCAGGGGTCATGTGGGTAAACTTTATTCAACACTTATTTATTATGAAAGCTGTATATTTATGAACATCAGTCTATTATTAAAGTATGTACTTCCTGTCAGAAATGAAGGTTTACAATCAAACACATATCCTAAAAATTTTGGGCAGCATTTATGAAATGAACACGGTTTCATGATATATGTTGTCTTCCTTGTCCATGATGACCACAATAACAGATTCAAACTTTTTTCAAAGATCCCCAACTCGGCTTTAGGCCCTATATAATCAGAAACATGCCTATCTTCTTGGCCTAACGACAGTTTAATATCTGAATATATGTTTGACCTTTGACGTTAATCTCACAACTCATGAATCACCAAGTGTTGAATCTGCTTGTTAGACAGATTAAGTGCAGTTTGAGGATGGATGGATGAGGGTGGAAATACCAAGCTGTCTCCATCCAGAGGCTCAGTAGGTAGTTAGTGAAGGGCTGGCCATTATGGGAGATATGGTAGATTTAAGTTCTGTACATGTGTAAATAGGTGAAATACATGGTGAAATACATGGTGAAATACATGGTTTATCATAGTTTTTAAGTAGAGTAGAACCCACATAGCAGACCATCGCAGGAGATGGATCACCTTAGGAAGCGACTGGAGCACTTTGTCCAGGACAAGTTCCTGTTTTCTGAAGCAGAATTCACACGATGGGATTCATGTACCTCACATGGTGTTTGTCTGAGACAAATCCCGCTTAGATCCTGTACTAGAACACAATTTCTTCGTCTATATTGTCGGGTTTTATTTCTCTGAGACATGTTTTTCCCCTGTAATTGTTGGCGACATTTACCCCTAATGTGGGATTCACACGGTGGGACTCATGTACCTCACAGAGTGTTTGTCCGAGGCAAATCCTGTTGAGATTCAGTGCTGGAACATAATCTCCTCGCCTGAATTGTATGGTTCTATTTTGCTGAGACAAGTGTTTTTACTTGGAACAGACTTTCATGAGATTTTTACTTTAAACAGGTTTAAAATCTATAGGGGTACTTTGGTGAGACAAATCTACTTTACACGTTCTCCCCCAGTCCTTGGGTCTCAGTGGTCCCAAATTACACCTATTCAGACGGGGAAGTGTCATGAGTCGGTGACTGTGTATCCTGTGTACGCTGTGGCGGGTAGTAGGAGTGTAGGAGTGAGACTATGTACCTGATAAGTCTTCCCATGTGAATTGAATCCACCATGTTTCCCTGAGACTGTAGAACACCCCAAACTGTGAAACCAGCGGGAAATAGTCGGCGACTGGTGAAAAGGTGTGAAGGACACCAGTCTCAGGTATGTGAGTCTCTACGTGTGAATCCCACTTAATAAGGAACAAAATCTCATGATATTTTTAACCCTATGAGGTACGTGAATCCCACCTAGTGAATACAACTTTATAGACCTTTTTCTACACACTGGTTTCGCACCGAAGTGGAATTCACACGGTGGGATTCATGTACCTCACAGGGTGATTTCTGAGTCAGATCTTACTGTTATTCTGTACTGGAACACAATCTCTTCATCTGAATTGTAGGGCCACGTTTCCCCGAGACAAGTGTTTTCCCCTGCAATTGTCGCCGACAATTACCCCTAACGAGGTACAATATCTCATGGGATTTTGATTTTAAACATGTTTAACATTTATAGGGTTATTCTGGTGAGACAAATGGACCAACTACCGAGTCACCAACTAAGTACCCAACCTAGCCAACAGGAGGCCAGCAACCATGATCTGGGACCTGTTTCAGTAGTTTCGTGATATGTCTAGATGGCGGCTGTGATACCATACGGACAGATCACAAGACTGCAATCGATGACACGCGGAATCTCACTTCCCATAGGAATTAAGTGATAACACTTTAACACGAGTAGGGGATACATATAACTTAAAATTGCTCCAAATATGAAGAAGATTGGCCGCTCCAACCTTCTGATATTTGCTAGACTTTTTCCGCTGTTGCTTGCACTGTTGGTGCCATTGTTGATGTCTGTCTAGGCCTAATGTCACGAAACTACTGAAACAGGTCCCAGATGCTCGTCACGCCCCTCACGTGAGTGCCAGGGTGAGAGTACACTGTGACTCCATGTACATCAAATTCGCCATCTTCCCTTGAGACTGGTAAAAGCACCTTGCCTTGAGAATTGTGCACCAAATGAGAATTATCTGAGACTAGGGGAAAGGCGTGAAGTACACCCGTCTCAGGTACATTAGTCTCTACGTGCGAATCCCTCTTTATCTGCTTGGTTACGTAATGCCTGCAGCCGAACAACAACACGACAATGTATTCTATAGTATTGGATGACTGAATGTATGAGTAAATACGTTTAGGTCCGGCGTCCACCTACTACGATATGGCACCGATATGGTCTACGATGCACCTCCCGATAAAAAATGAAAATCGCGTCGGAAGGTCCCCTAATATCGGGGCAGTTGACCACGTTTCTGTGATTAGACATCGATAAAAACCCTATACAATGTATGGTGGATTGGCATGTCTAGACATATGTCTACGATTTTGCACCTTCCCGATATGTCTCCGATATTTGCTTTTTGCATCGGTGCCATATCGGTAGGTCTAAATTTCTATCGTAGTAGGTGGACGCCGGGCCTTATGATACACATGCATGTTATTTCCAGAGAATGTGCAGCGATTGCATTGTATTGTATGGTATTTCAGCTCCAATCTGGTGTGTCGTATATCCACATTTCCTCAATAATACTGTCAATATAGCTTAGATAACACAGGGCCATCAATAACACTTTCAAACTCTAGCTGTGATTGTAGTGTATCGCTATAGCATGAATTCCATTGTGAGAGAATTACAAAAGTAAATCACATAGGCAGTTTCAAGTCCAGATATCGCAATATGAACATAAAGTGGCAAGGACATTTTCGTATAGTTTGAGTTTTGCATTTCTGAACACTTTCATCTACTGCATTTATTACTGCATAGGCAGTAGAGGTGGCAAGAACTACTTTACTGCATTTATTACTGCAGGGGCAGTAGAGGTGGCAAGAACTCTGTGACGGAATCACATGCTGTGACATGCAAAATTTAGGTTGGAGTATTATCACTGATTTCCCTCACTCAAAGACATTTCAAGTGAACACAAACCCTCTGTTCTATTTCAGAAGACAACAAACAATCTAGAAATGTCTAGGACTAGTAATATGTCAATGAATTTATGATGAGCCACAGCCCAGGAGGTCATTGACCCCTTGTAATTCTGTCACATTTTGGAATTTCACTTGCTGTACTTGGTCAATCTGTGCATGCGCAGCACTACAGTAACTATGAAATTTGGAATCATTCTTGAACTCGTTTGAATGTTACGTGATACTCACTCGGCTATTGCCTCGTTCATATAACTCCGCATCAAACTCTTAGAGAATGACGACTTTGATCAAAACCTGTTCTGTTTCTTCTTTAGCACATAGGCTACTTTAACCAGTTGCCAGGTGGTTTGGGAATCTATATAAACACCCTCTACCCCCTCATAGATACCACAAAGTATCCTGAGCAGTGGTTGAGGTTGGACTTCTCGGCGTCTGCTGCACTCTGCTGGGTGCCTCTTACCATCTCGTGTTTTAAAGGCATATCGGACAATTTGGCCTGAAAATTAAAACCCATGTCATTTTCCTGAAAATTGAATATGATGATCTTTAGGTATTGTAGTGAAAATATATGTCTTAAAAGTCAGGGGTCACCGTACTAGTTTTGGATTTAGAGATCAATATTATCATCATTTGATATTAGAATATATAGAAATTCTAAAAAGTTGTTTTTCACATAGTAAAACCCATGTCATTTTCCTCAATCTTTCACAGAATATAGTGCATGTATAGTGCTACTTATCTAAGTTTTAAAAATCTAGGTCACCCTCCTTGTTTGTGGTAGAATTGAAGAAAACCATATCGTTCAGTACATTTCCTATGTAAATCAAACAAATGTAAATTGTCCTATTTTACCAATCAAGATTGGATAAACTGTTCAAAACATTAAATATACTCATTTAGAATCGGAATGAATCACAAAGAACCAGTTTTGACTTATGATTGACATTATTTCAAAATCAGCAGATGGTGCCACCGTGAATTGTAGGATATGCCTTTAAGTGTAGGAGGTGGAGTGGACTGAGGAGTGCGGAGTGGGACTACAGACAGAACTGACTTCTCTACAGGCTGGTGGCGGAATGCCGCAGAAAAACACCGAAAGCACGCTTAGACACGAAAGGTTTTGGCTGCTCATTTCTGTAAACAGTAAAACTTATTTCTCACTCAGACACGGAAGTAGAATGTTGTTCACACCAGATCTGTTTCTTACTTCTTAGCTGACTGAAAATAAACCAAGGAAGTGTCCACTGGGTACTCTATCTATTGGGATTCAGCAAACACTTATTTGGAAGTGATTCAGAAAAGGGCTGGTATTTAGATCCACCTCGGGATGCCCCATTAACAGTATCACAATGATCCAGCAGAGATGAAGTTTTTCCCATGAATTATTGAAAGCTGAAAGATCAGGATTTCCATCTGTAATGACCAAACAAATATGTAGCCTTACAAGACGGCCGCACCAGGCCATACGCTGACCGAACCGCAGCAGCACTGGCGCATTGACAAAGCACAATGCTGTATTTGAGGACGGAAACTCCTGTTTTCCATGCAAAGATCTGTAGCTTATGGGCACTGTATATCTGTATTAGAGATGGCAGTCTTTTTATTTTCTCATGGACATTTATTTTATGAGCAATGTCTTTATTTCACTTCTCATTTTTCAATACCAGTCACTTCCGTGGTGCTCTGTTACATTGTCTTCATTTTCTTCACCTTATTTTGAAAAAAATAATAGACCTTGCTTTCTCTAACGCCTAAGGGGCCATCCATAAAGTATGTACGCACCGAGGAAATTTAGGAATTTTTTGCGTATGCTCCCTCTTTGTTCTATTGCGTACAAGATCGGGAGGGGTGGTGGGGGGGTCAACAATTTTGGAAATTCTGGGTACGTACTTTATGGATGGCCCCTAACTGATTCCTACTCTTACACAAGTTTCCACCCTTTGACTTTTTCATCATTGCATTTCCCTCTTAAGAGGTCTTGCTTCTCGAGGTCATCTGTTAATTCAGCATTCAACAATTACCATACAGGATTCAAAGTCCTGCACAAGGTCCATAAACACTTCACTTGAAACGTGAAACTCTAAGTTTTGAGTTCATCTGGCATTTTGGCATTTAACATTTGCCATACAAGGTCCAATGTCCAAATTCAAACGTGAATCTTGGATATTCTTTATTGTCATTATATAAAATTCTCCTTGTGTAAAGCAAAGATAATTACAATAATTCTATGCAGCTACCCGAGTCTTAGGGATAGATGAAGATATACCCATAATATATGGTTAAAAGGATATACCTTTTGGACAGAATATGTTGAAGAATATTTTTAAGTTTTACAGAGAAGGAATTACAAGGACTAGTGTACAAAGTACAGATGTAAACTGGAGAGCAACCAACAAAATGTAAGACCACCAGCATTGCTAAATTTTGTTATACTGAATTAAAAAAATAAATATATCGCTACGGGCTCACTGAGCACATTTTCTCTGTTTACTGCCAGCCCGTCAACCCCAGGTCTCCTACATATGGGACTCTTGTCTTCACCCACAGCAACCATGAGTGATGGCCAGCATTTACCAACCGGAAGTCAGCAGCCCCCGGAAGTATGCCGCCCCCGGAAGTCAAGCCCCTCGCTGGGTCTCGGCGATACAAGCATAATGATGCGCGAAATCTCGCGGCCAATTCGCTGGTGACCTACATTCTGTTGGTTTGCTGCCAAATTCTGGTTTTTTTTCCCCCCAGATCTGCCAATGATTATATTCCATGAGGATTTTTTTTGGGATAAAATACTTAGTTCTAGCAGATGGTCGTTGAATCCTGATGTCATTCTAAGGTGTAATATTTCTGGGAAAAAGTAATAGAGTTATGAAAATTATGTACATACATTTTTGATTTACTGGAAAACCCAGTATCGTGGGTTTCCGTTGGTCATTATAGTTGAAGCTGGGAATTAACGGAAACCTTTACTTATGATATGTTCAAAAAGATGGACTACTAACCAAAGCCACTGTTTTTTTTCATTCTTCTCTCGGAACAAAGATGATTTCAGGATGGCTACACATTTCATTGGATTATTTTCGAGCGTTAATTCACATCAATCGGGCACTCAACCATCCCCCTCTCCATCGTGTTCTCATTAGATTAAAGGAGGGATTTTAGAAAAATTCCCCCACCTCCTCACTGCGTGGGGTGTTTAAGAAGGAACAAACAAGTTTGGGTCAAATTCATGAGTTTGATGCGGAGTGATATAAATGAGACGGCAACCGAGAGAATATCACATAGCATTCAAAGGAGTCGGAGAACAACTTCTTTGACCAAAACGAGTTGCTATCTGTATTTATCTCACCACTGTACACACTAAAACAATGGACGACACACAAAGGATATAGACCATGGAGAACGGACTGCAATACTCGTAGGGGTATGGAGTTCCCAATGTTAAGCCTATGGGACAAAAATTCTGGGGTGAGATAAAGGATGGATGGTCGCTAGGTGTGCATTGGGCTTCAAACAAGATTGAAATCAACTCCAGGTGGTGATGTGCATTGATGCGTGATGAGTGCTGCAGGAAGAGTGACTCAGTGTACGTCAGAGTCCACTGAAACAAGCACACTTTTATTATCCACCTGATAGAAAACACATAGGAAACGTGAATCAACATGCCTGGCGCATAAGGATAATGATATGTTTTATTACCCACCTAATACAAAGTGTCCGTAGAAGACACATAATGAGTGTGTATGGACATACCTGGCGCATACAGATATGTTGTGTGCTCCGGGTGGCGCATACGGAAAAATAGCGCGTATGGAAAAATAGTGAACTGATATAAATACAATATAGACTGGTTCCAGATAAAAGTGGTTGTATGCTCCTCGGAGTTGACTCTATGCAATATCCTCGCATACGTCAACTCCTCGGAACATACGGCCACTTGTATCTGAAACCAGTCAATATTGTATATTTATCCCCCTAATATATAGTGTCCACCAAAAACATAAGGGTAGTGTGCATCTACATACCATAAGCATACAGATTTGTTGTATGCTAAAGGGTGTAAATCCTGGCGCATACGGAAAAATAGGGCCTATGTAAAAAGAGTGTATACCTAAAATGAACTAACATGGGTAATCCACTTGTCAGGAAAATGTGGATGATAAATACAATATAGACTGGTTTCAGATAAAAGCAATATCCTCGCCGACACTCGGATATTACTACGTGTCAACTTCTTGGAGCACACGACTGCTTGTATCTGAAACCAGTCAATATCGTGCATGTATGCGCCAGGTTGTGATAAAGCGTATATGGAAACATAGTGCCTACTGAAAAATAGTGCATAACCAAAGCGAACTTATATCGGCACACCACTTGTGGGTAATAAATACAATATAGTATATCTACGCTTGTATCTGAAACCAGTCATTATACACGACTAACTCGAGTTTGGTTTAGAATTTATCCTACCCTGCCCGTCTAAATTACTTCTACATTAACAAATGACGTCATTTGTCAAGTGTATCCCACTAGAGCGATATTTATCATTTTTCTGAACTCCAGACCGAATACAGTGACCCAATGTTAAGCCTATGGAGTTTTTTTATTAGGGGTAGGATAAACTGTTATACTGGACACATTTAAACATCAGCAGTGCATGGGCTTTCACGTTGATATGTCTTTTTCTGCCAATACATGGTCAGATTTAATTAATTTTGGGTATATGATAAATATATGACAACCCACCATGCTTGTACATGCTACAACACTCGACGGGAATTGATGTTATATACGAAACGAGGCCTGGGGCCTCGTTATGTAAAAGACAACAATTCCCCATTTCGTTTTGTAGCATGTACAGCATGGTTAGGTCGTTCTACATAATTATCTGCACACTCTGGGTGCATAGATCTGTGGTGAACTCTGTCGAGGTATCATCTTGTCTACACCCTCTGTGTAAGTCGGTGGTAGATCTATCCAGGTTTGAGTTTTAACTGAAGGAGAGAAAAGTAGCTCAGTTCGGAGCTCTAAGAGGTAAACAACATTTTGAAGAATCCGGACGTGCATATTTGAGGAGGGTGAAGCATAGCTGGGCGCCCACACAGCTTCAGAACGTCTCACGTCAGCCATGAGCGTGGGTACCTGACGTGATACACCGAGCCACAACGTACAGGTATGCGGACTGAGGGATGCCTGCAGATAGCGCCACTGACAGCAGAGCAGACAAGAAACCTAATTAAATGTTTGTTTGTTTTTATTCTGAACTATTATGATATAAGTTCGATGAAAACTATTTGTTGCCTATTGCAATGAATAAACCAGTTTACTACATCCCCATGCAGTATATACTGTAAATACGCACCATTTCGTCGTATAACGTAAAAATACCGTACGGAACATTGTTCCGTACGGGAAAATACGGAACACTTCCCCATACGCGTTGACTAAAGTATTAATTGTTAGGCTAAATTAAATGAATAATTTTCATCAATTTTGAGTATATAGTAAATATAGAACGTCCTACCGTGCTTGTACAAGCCACAAAACTCGATAACAATTTGCGGTTTGTACGGAACTCAGCGTAAACGCCTCGTCTCGTATAAACCCTTAATTGCCATCTCGTTTTGTAGCTTGTACAGCATGGTCAGGACGTTCTACAGATCAGGTAGGGCACATCTAGATTTAAGTAAAAATATGTCACACATATATGATGCATGAAATACCTGTCATATATATGATGCATGAAATACCTGTCACATATATGAAGTACCTCTCATGATGCGTGCAAAAAGTTATATAGGTGGATGATAGCGGGGGATGTTCTATGATATAGACTCGTATATGAAAACCATTTTCTGTACCTCGTGCAAGGGTTGTCATTAATAGAATTTGAGTTCGTTAAGACAGGCTTAGCCGTCCATAAGGTCGTACAAAGGCTATCGTTTAATAATATCCAAGCTCATTCGCAATGAGAGCCATAGCTGATACAAGGCTGCTATAAGTGTTGAATAAAGTTGATCCACATCGTCCCTGGGTCTCCATGTGGTACAGAAAATGGTCTTCATGTACGAGCTTAGGTTATTCAACAGGCCCCTGCTCCATCTTCATCACGTTCACGGTGCTGTCCTCACATGTGTTTTAGATCAGACCCTCGCCCACCTTCATCTCCACCGTGAGTCGACACGGCGACCTGTTGTCATGTCTATCCCTCTCTCTCAGGTCTAATCTTATCTCAAATGTAAATTTTTTGGATCAGATTTATTAGGGTTTTCATCGATTACAGTTGTATGATGTCCGGGTTCGGTTTGACCGTTTTTCCGCCCGGTCCCTCTATCCCAAATGGTACAATCTTGTTGATACTTATATATGTCGACTGAGTAGTTGACCACAGACTTTCTGCACTAGTAATGAGATGGGATGAGATGAATCTAGTTCCATATTTCACTTGTCTGCTCTGTATATCACTCGAGGTTGCCATCGTCATACACGCGCTATCGCTTATGTATTACGACGCAAACCTCACGTGGTTTACGGCCGCCTATTCACCAAAAACATAATTTATTGTCTGGTTATTCTATATTCATCATTTATCTATGCTGGTAGATGTCAGATTTACCAACCTCTGTATGGTATCGGTAATCTTGGTATACCAGCATACTCTGCAGAGTATGTGTGGTATATACACAATATTGACTAGTTTCAGATACAAGCGGCCGTATACTCCGAGGAGTTAATACTCAGTAATATCCGAGCGCATGTGAGGATATTGCGCAGAGTCAACTCTGAGGAGCATATGACCGCTCTTATCTGAAACCAGCCTATATTGCATCTATCATTCACCTTTTCTGGACAAGTAGCATGTCGATATCAGTTCGTTTTAGGTATGCACTGTCTTTCCGTACACACTATTTTTTCGTATGCGTCCCCCGGAACATAAAACATGTCCATATGCGCCGGGTATGTCCATACACACTTCCTGTGTTTTCTGTGGTCAATTCATATTAGGTGGATAATAAAATCTTATATTCATGTTTATTGCATCAAAAATGCGTCTGAATTTGTCAAATACCTTAGAGATGCAACACTACATACAGAAATACTTTTTACGTCAATATAAGAAGGCGATAATAATGTAGTGTATGTTCTTGTCAAGAGTTTATTCCATCAGCCTCCAGCTTTGCCTGTCTTTTGAAAGCATCAACTGCCTCACATCGTTGTGCCTGTGACGAGAGATCGATCCCTTAGTTTTGCACCACGACAATAGGGAACTTTCAGTACGCTATTAAATCTAGTGTTCGGTATGTGACGTCCTGACCATGCTGTACAAGCTTCAAAACGAGATGGCAATTTATGGTTTATAAATACGGAACGAGGCGTTTACGCCGAGTTCCATACAAACCGTAAATTGATATGGTGTTTTGTGGCTTTTACAAGCATTGTAGGTCGTTCATTATTTACTATATACTCTGAATTGATAAAATTATTAATCTAATTGAGACTAACAATTAATATCTCGGTCAATGCGTATGGGGAAGTGTTCCGTATTTTCCCGTACGGAACAATGTTCCGTGCGGTATTTTGACGTTATATGGCGAAACGGTGCATATTTACAGTATACACTGCATGGGTATATAGGAAACTGTATTCTATATTCATCATATATCTATGCTGGTAGGTGTCACATTTACCAACCTCTGTATGGTACTGGTATCATCTGTGGTATATGATTGACAGTAAAACCTATTCACTTTGTTGGGACAAGCTCATGAATGACGTGGCTAAAAAAAACCAATGTACGTGAAGAAGTCCTAACAAGAGGAGGAATAGAGGGAAACTATGTTCCGGTGGGAATAAGTCAAAGTTACGAGGTAAGGCTTGGAAAAATTACTGCCCAAGGCATAGCCGCGGGCAGTAATTTTTCCAAGCCTTACCGAGTAACTTTGACTTATTTCCACTGGTACGTGGTTTCCTTATTCCTATATACCTTCAATTGTCGGCTAATATCGATAAAAACCGAATGTCTCTGAACGTCAACCTGGGCAGTAAACGTCAACCTGGGCAGTAAACGTCAACCTGGGCAGTAACTTCAACCTGGGCAGTAAGCAAAAGTTTTTTCACCCCCAGCAGCGTTAAGTAACCATAGGTTGTTCGCTCATAGGTATATAGGAATAGGATTTACTAAAATATAAAAAAAATTTATTTAAAAAAAGAAGCATGCGTCCTGGGGGCCATTTCATATATATGGAAGGAATTTCCTAGGACAGTTGTATGATAGTCCTAGAACTGTCATCGGACGGTCCAGTTTAATGAACAAATATTGTCGCTTCAAAGGACAGGGAGAAGGACGGAGACTTGAAATGTCCTTTCAGCTTGTTTAATAAACCTGTCATTGCCCTGACTTCGATCCTGAAAACTATCTTTTTGGAAGGACATCTCAATAGGTGTCCATTCTGATGTTAGTAGCCAAACTAACCCTAGATGACGTACGGGTATGTATGTGGCTTGAATGATATCCTTCAGAGTTTCTGATTATATGTAAATAATACATTTATTCCATTGAATTTTAAAAATCTACAAAAATAAAATTAGATTGAAAAGATCCCAAAACCAAGGACGTTCTGATAATTCTATACATAAGACTTTAAATGAAGGATACAGTAACATCCTGGTGCAAACCTATAATCAGATAACTGATGGACTCTAAGCTGTTCTACAGAAACTCATCCTGCAGTGACAGGGACTGTACCGAAAAAGAAGGCAGAGGACAAGATCTGTAAACCAGTGTGATTGATGGTGAGACAGCATTGCTGGGAGTCATATGTAGGGGAAAACCCATCATGAAAGTGATGTGATAATCTATTACTCTGAATATTAAATGTTGCCAGTTTTTAAGGGAGACCAGCCCTGACAAGCAGAGAGAAGACCAGCTCTGACCAGTAGAGGAGGATGACCAGCCGTGAAGGCAGCTGTTCCTAGATATACCTATGGCCGTACACTTTATGCTTACACCATGTTCTGGGGGGTGGAGTAAGACCCGGCGTCCACCTACTACGATATGGCTCCGATATGCCCTACGATGCACCTCCCAATAAAAAAAATCAAAATCGCGTCGGAAGGTCACCTAATATCGGGGCAGTTGACCACGTTTTTGTGATTATACACCGATAAAAACGCCATACAATGCGTGGTGGACTGGCATGTCTAGACATATGTCTACGATTTTGCACCTTCCCGATTTGTCCCCGATATTTGCTTTTTGTATCGGTGCCATATCGGAGGTCTAAATTTCTATCGTAGTAGGTGGACGCCAGGCCTAACTTATGTATACTACCCAAGGCTGCCGTATACTACCCAAGGTTGACATCTAGACCAATGAGATAATCTCTTACAAAATTCATATGAAATATGAAAAGCGCAGTGGGAAGAAAACAGTGTTGAGTTACTCGATAAGGTTGGATCTGGCTTCAGGTTTGATGGTGGGTGAGCATATAACGCTAATTATCGTTATTAAACCACATTTGAAGGTATATAAGAATAGGGAAAGCAAGTTTCCGGAGAGAGAAAGTCAAAGTTACTTGGTAAGGCTTGGAAAATTACTGCCCGTGGTCAAGGCCTTGGGCAGTTATTTTTCCAAGCCTCACCTAGTAACTTTGACTTTCTCTCACCGGAATATAGTTTCCCTCTATTATTATATACCTGTGATAGATATCCTACACATACGGCCCACTCCTACCCATGTCGTTTTTATATCCGTACGACACCTAGGTGATGTACGGGTATGTATGTGGATATTTTAAGGTATATAATAATACGAAAACAGGGATACTGTGTCTGTACGTGATAAATACTTGGTAAAACTGACGATAAAACGAACCTCTGCCTTCGGCATCGGTTGGTTTTATCGTCAATTTTACCGCGTAGGTAGGTAACTACGTACAGCCACAGTAACGTATAGGATTGACGACTCCCTGGTGATACGTCTGAACAGCTATTGTCATAACACCTGCAGAACTGTCCAGCACAAGTATCCCATCTGGACAGTTTCTGCTACAGGAGCCTTCCCACTGCTGGCCTCACTGACACACCTTACCTCATTGACACACATACCACACCTCACTGACACACTCACCTCACCTCACTAAAGCGCCAAATCCACTGACGAGAATTTAGCGGTCGCACACGTTCGCTTAGAGTTCGCACGGTCGCGTGAAAAATTCGCTTTAGTGGATCAGGCGTTCGCATGGTGGTCGCTTGGGAGTCCCATGTTTCATGCGAATTCGCATGGACATGCGACCGGTAAATTTAGTCACCTTAAGCCCAATGCCCATCTACCGATTTCGGAACATTTATGTACCTTTGTCAGCGACAAAGGGGCGGTAATTTGTCTCAGCAAAGGCATCCTAACGTAGTCGGCCGTAGTCGGTAGGTATAGGACAGCTAGGCAAGGGTGAGCCACCGATTAGTGAACCACCGCCTTCAGATGTTCTTTTGTCTCCGACAAGTTGTGGTTTCTATGTTTGAAATTGGTGGCGAAAAGTTTATCAGCCTGTTGATAAATTTATTCGTCGACAAGGTCTCTTGATGACCTACATGCACGTAACTCTGTCGACTACCTGGACTGCCGTCGAAAGATACAAACTCTATCTCTTATGTACAAATTGAGCAAAGACGAAAACTACCTAGACAAACGTATCCGCAGAACTCGGAGCGACTCTAAAGTGAAGTTTAAGATGAAAGTGGCCAAAACCAGCAAGTACCAACGATCACCGTACAGCCGGGGAGTACACGAATGGAACGAACTCAGTGAGCAGACACAAAGATCGAGTGACAAAACTCAATTTAAGCGGTTGGTAAAGGAACGTTTATCTGTATATGAGTCCTATTCTCATAATGTTGTATTGGTATAAGTGTGACAAATTATGACCCAGACAATTTCATGTTCTGTAGTACCTGAATTCATGCGATATTCACTGTACCATATCATTTCATCCACTCATTCACTCATTTCTGACGTCATATATGGTGGCCCGGTTCATAAACTGTATTTTTGCATAAACTGTATTTTTTGCATAATTACCCTAATATGTAATTCCTGAAGGGATACTGAACTATGGAGATCCAGTTGTATTTATTTGTTTCTGCACTATCAGTGGAAGAACTACTCATCGTAGTAGAACTGGTAGGAATAAACCAAAAAAAAAAAAAGGAAAATTGGTAAATGGGGCTTGATTGGGTTACATAATTTGCCTGCAACAAGTTCACTGACTCCTATACGATTTGCGAACTAATCGTTCAACCCTTAATCGGTACATGGGCATCGGGCTTTAGTGGATTTGGCGCTTCACACACGTGAGAGGTCTCGATGTCTCCGTTTCTTTGCCCACTCTTTCATCACGGGCCGTAAACACGGAGAGAGTCTCACTAAATATTTACCTCTCTGCAGGACAGGAGGTTTTTACCGCCGCCACATGACAAGACAGAGGCGTGAGCCAAGTCGTTAATGAGACGATCCATGGTCTCTCTCTGTACCCTGCAGAGGGTGCTAACCGGTATGTCTGTGCCTCTATCTTAGCTTGATATGAACGTCAATAGGCTTACCATTAGGAACTCGTTCTCCATGCTCCTACAAGTATTGCAGTCCATTCACCATGGTCTATATCCTGGACGTTGTCCATTCTTTTAGTGTGTAAGGAGTCAGATAAATACAGAAAGCAACTCGTTTTGGTCAAAGAAGTTGTTCTCTAACTCGTTTGAATGCTATGTGATATTCACTCGACTGTCGCCTCGTTCATATCACACCACATCAAACTCGTGGTGAACGACGACTTCGACCAAAACTTGTTGGTTTCTTCTTTAATGTGTGGAGGTGGGTGTGCTAAACGGTGTGTGTGTGTGTGTGTGTGTGTGTGTATGTGTGTGTGTGTGTGTGAATGTGTGACTGTTGTTAATGAGACATCATTAACCATGGTTTGCAAAGACCCCATTGAACATGTATACGACCTGACAGCTGTGGTATACGGGAAAATAGTCCCTTTGTGGTATAGAGCCAAGAAATAGTCCCTACTGTTATATTCTTTAATATGGCAGTTCTTGGGTTTAATCTATTCGAAAAAATGGATAATAAATACAACAAACCATGGTTATATGGACAGGCGGCTCTGTTAATCACTCAAGGTTGACGTAGTAATACATTCGCTAGTCCTCTTGTATTACTACGCGTCAACCTCTCATGCTTTACGGTCGTATATCCACAAAAAACATCATTTATTGTGTATTCATTCCTGTGAGTGTGTCTACGTGAATGTGTCTATGCCTGTGTCGGAGTGTGTATGTGTGTCTGTATGCCTCGGGCCTATATCCATGTCCACCTTAGGCCTACTGCGAAACTGTGCCCATGCCTACCCTATACGGCATATATATAGCCTATGATCCATGGGTGCCGCCATGATGCCCCCAAAGTAGGTGTTCTTCACTAATGGAGGTGAAAAAGTAGGTGTTCTTCACTAAAGGAGGTGGAAAAGAAGTGAGTGATAATTGGGAAATGCCACAACTTTAGCCTTGCTCACATATTTATATAAAGTGTTCTATATGGAAAATATCATATCTTGGGTTTAATCGTTATGTCATCCTGCTTTGGCATGGGTGTAGAGAGTCAAGGGAACCATGGGAAAATATTGAAAGGCAGTTGAATTTCGTAAGAACAAAGAGCCAGAATACAGGTTTGTCCCCCGACCAAATAGGGACTGTTTCGTGAACTAACAATGGCTCTGTCCCCTATACGTGCCTACTCCAGGCTTATATCCATGCCTATACCATAGATTTACAGCGACGCCTACTCTACCACAGTGTCTCATAGATTCTCTGCACCTCACCTCGAAGGTTTTTCTCCTGCGGAACAACCGCCGTTGGGCCGCAAAAGAATTTTATACCAAAAACTATAGCCGCGCCTACCCCAGGCCTAGAGCCACGCATACCCCGGGCCTATTTCCACGCCTACCCCAAGCCTATAGCAACGCCTATCCTATGGCCTATAGCCAACACGTCCACACCGCCCCTAGGCTTATATCTACGCCTACCCCAGGCCTAGATCCACGCCCACCTCAGGCTAAACTTGCTCAAGTCTTTGATTATGAACATTCATCAAATGATTAAACACAATCAGATTAAAGTTCATTATAGTATGTATCCTTCTCTGACTGGCCAATGAATCAAAAACTTGTCCAGTAGGAACAGAACCTCCTGTATATGTCCCCATAGTCGCTACCAGTAACCCTGCACCTCCTCCTCCAGTTCTCTGGCCACCTGTGTTACCATAGCAATAAATTTCGCCTGCTCCTGACTTTGATCCGCTTGAGATCAAAGTGAGCAGCCAGAAGCCGTGTATGGAGAATGTTGAGAATGCTGGAGATAAACAGCACCAGAAATCCAACACCATTACCGATTGTACCAGTCCCTGTATCCCAGCCAGGAGGGTAGCCATAGGATGCAGGGACTGAAGCCAGTCAAACCTGCTGCCTGAATGGAGGCCTGGCGGAGATGTGATCTGATTTGCATGGATTACCTGATGGCGGCAGGTGCGGGCGTCAGGCCTGAATGACACCCTCAAACAGCAGTCCCGCAGAGAATGGCCGCTCTGACCGGAAATGACGACACACAGCGCGTTGATTCGGACAACACGGCGGATTGATTTCTGTCTCCTGTCTAAACACCCTCAGTGTATACACCACTCGTCCTGCCATTGGCATTGTATCGAATTAACTAGAAACACATGGTATCTTCGTCTTTGGGGAATGAGCGTGAAATTCCAAAAGTTTTCAATTACATATACTGGTTCCCTGTCCCAATGAATATTGGGACAGGTAACGCAAAGCCAATGCAACGTGTCATCGACCTTGAACTTTTGCTGGTTTCCAGTTGATATGCAGTAGCAAGGAGGGCCAGCACAACCTCGCTCCCTCAAAAAGAAAACTTTTATCGGCCCCTACATAACTTTCATCATGTTACGACCCCCCTCATGTTACGACACTGATGGTCACTCCAGGAATGTCAGTTGGGGTAGGGAAAAAACAACAGAAATTGTATTGAAAAACAACAGGAAAAATAGTATGTGCACAAAATGACCCAATCTGAGAGGGGGTGGTGGGGTCGTAGCATGGCAAAAGGAAGCATTGACCCTCTTATATTTCATGTTTTTGGTGCTTGTTGCCATTTCGTGATTTTTGACCATTAGCGCTATGTTCTATGACCAGTCATTCAAGACCGAAATACCTCAAGACCCACTGGTGCTTGATATGTTTGGATCCTAGACTAGTCAGGTAGTCACAGAAATGGCAAGTTGACTCATATCACTGCAAGTGGGTGACAGAAAACTATCCATAGACTAAATGTAACCCAAATATTTTAATTGCTATTCATTCATACTTGTACGCTCATACATCCATAATGAACACGCAGTTTGCTCCTGGTTCTTAGCGCTATAGTCATAGTGGAGAGATTTGATAGTTAGAAAATGACGATTCGCGTGATCGGAAGCAAAGCATCCAGGCAGCAGAGAGAAGTATTTTCTGAGTCAGGGGTTGGCAGACATGCGAGGTCTGAGTGAACGTCGACAACCAGGAAACGAGTGTTGCGGCCCACATAGTGTGAAACATAGTTGGGATAAGATATTGTCTTTCCCTTTCCAGACAAACATCCCGCGGCCAGGCGGGAAAGCCTGCACCACATGCTGACAACTCGCGCTGCTACTTCTAACACTCGTTTCCATCTGTTACTTGTTTCCATTGGCTGACGAAAATGGCACGGATTTTTTTTTAGTTACCCTTAAAGGCATATCCTACGATTCACAATAGCGCCACTGGTGATTTTTAGATATTGATGAATTAGCAGTCCAAACTATATGTTCTAATGCTAAATAAGTCAAATATAACATTTTGTTTAGTTTCACCACATCTAATAGATAAAATGGGCCCCTTTTCATTCGGTTGATTTATATAGGAAATGTACTGAAAAATATGATTTTCTTCAATTTTCTCAAAAACAAGATTGTGACTTATAGGCCACTAAAAAAAACAAACTTGTTTCTCATCACCGCGCGCATCAGAAAAAACGATTTTAGAAGATTTTTTTTTTTTTTTTTTTTTAAAGATTAATCTTGATATATTATGAAAGGTATGTGTATTTAGTATCAAATTAAAGCTCCTGATGTCAGGGATGCATTAAATGTATAGCCAGTAAAAATCTGGAAACCCCGCGTAAGCAGATACCCCGTGTAATCAGCCACTTTGGCCCGGATCGGAGGGTGTCCGCTTATGCGGGGTTTTACTGTATGTCTGCCATCTTTGATATAGCAAAAAAAAAAAAAAAAAAAAAAAAAAAAAAAGCGCCCTCGTCATATTTTTCATGGCTTGGTGATGAGAAACAATTTTTTTTTTTTAGTGGCCATAGTCTTAAGATTTTAAATCTGTAATGCAATACATTCACAATATTCAGTGACGGTCTGAAGAAAATGACATGGATTTTAGTATGTGAAATCAAACTTCTATTATGATATTGTCATATATTTCTATATCAGAAATGAGCATGGTGACCCCCAATTTTTAATTAAGGTATGGGTTTTTACAACACTTGGAGATCATCATATTAAAATTCCAGGGAATTGACATGGGTTTTGATATTCGAGGTTAATTGTCCGATATGCCTTTAAAGTCCGTCGGTGGTGGCCACTAACAGAATGTCAGTAGGAAATGCTTGGTTAGGGTGCAGTGGATGCCTTGTTTTAACTGCATTTCACATGTCCATACTCATGGAACTTCCAGGCTAAAACCTTGAGCTTCACTGAATAAATCAAAGCTTTTTTCATTCTGTCGGTCATTGACCGAGTCGGTTGGTGGCGGCCTTATTGCGTAAACATCATCAAAATCTCAAATGCAGGGCTGTTTCCAGTCTCCGATCTTGCATCTCTGTTCTCAAATAATCGATCGATCCTGGCAGATCGGTGTGAAATAATCGGGCAATGGAAACAGGCCTTAAAATCTTGGCCGACGAAAGTGACCTGACCTTTCGAGTGACCTTGAAAGTCTGTCAGTGATACAATCGGCTGTAAGTATCACAGAATCGGTTAGGGAGTAATGTTTGCACTGTTACAACTGTATTTTCCAGGTCCATACTGATTTAATCTCATAAGAACATTGAGGATCACCAAAGAATCAAAGTGTTTAGATTTTGTCAGGCTGTGAGAAAACCTGTCGGTGGTGGCCTTATTACATAATCCATGCCAAATTAATCAGTGAACATTCGCTGCAGGTCTCATTTCCATTCACCCATCAGTGTACCCAGAAAATCTATCAGTGGTCCCTGACTGCAGATCAGTGCGAAATAATTGGCCAATGGAAACGGGATTTATCAGTGGTTCCTGACTGCTGATCTGTGACAAAAAGTCGGCCACTGGAAAAAGAATTTATATCTATCGGTTGATCCTGACTGAAGATCGGTGCAGAATAACCGACTGATGGAAACAGGCTTTATCGTTGGTTCCGAACTGCAGATCGGTGGTGAATAGTCGGCCAGTTGAAAATGGCTTCATATCTATCAGTGGTTCCTGACTGTAGATCAGTGGCGAACAGTCGGCCAGAGGAATATGGGTTCATATCCATTGATGGTTCACGACTGCAGATGAGAATAATTGGCCAATGGAAACAGGCTTTATCGTTGGTTCCTGACTGCAGATCGGTGGTGAATAGTCTGCCAGTGGAAAATGGCTTCATATCTATCAGTGGTTCACGACTACAGATGAGAATAATCGGCCAATGGAAACAGGCTTTAACATTGGTTTCCGACTGCAGATCTGTGGTGAATAGTCGGCCAGTGGAAAATGGCTTCATATCTATCGGTGGTTCACGACTACAGATGAGAATAATCAGCCAGTGGAAACAGGCTTTATCGTTGGTTCCCGATGGCAGATCGGTGGTGAATAGTCGGCCAGTGGAAAATGGCTTCATATCTATCGGTGGTTCACGACTACAGATGAGAATAATTGGCCAATGGAAACAGGCTTTATCGTTGGTTCCTGACTGCAGATCGGTGGTGAATAGTCTGCCAGAGGAATATGGCTTCATATCTATCAGTGGTTCACGACAACAGATGAGAATAATCGGCCAATGGAAACAGGCTTTATCATTTGTTCCCGACTGAAGATTGGTGGTGAATAGTCGGCCAGTGGAAAATGGCTTCATATCTATCAGCGGTTCACGACTACAGTTGAGAATAATCGGCCAATGGAAACAGGCTTTAACGTTGGTTCCCGACTGCAGATCGGTGGTGAATAGTCGGCCAGTGGAAAATGGCTTCATATCTATCAGTGGTTCACGACTACAGATGAGAATAATCAGCCAATGGAAACAGGCTTGGATCCCGACTGCAGATCAGTGTGAAATAATTGGCCAGTGGAAGCAGGCCTTAATACGGCAGAGCGGGCGCGGCGGGGCGCTGCAGACAGACACCGGTGTGAGGTGAGGATCGGGATGGGAAACACATGCAGGGAACCCGGCCAGACATGTCAGCATGTCAGCATTCACATCTACTCCCGGCGGAATTTCCCCTGAAAATGATGAAAACTGTCTGCGGCAGGATAAATTACAGGTATGAATGGAACCGTCATTTTAACTTCCAGGTAAAAATCCGTCCTAGAAATAATTTATAGGAGGGGTTAAAATGTATGTGTTTCCTTACCAGCAGGAGAGCACCAGATTATTTTTTTTCTTTGTTTCGTGGTTCTTTCTGGAGGAATCCAGTGAACTATTTGGACCAACGTCCATGCTGTAAACACGGTGTGCATGCTGAGCTGAAGGTGAGTTTCTAGACCATTTGTACTCATGGCTTTCAAAGCAGATCATATGAAAAGTGGTTAGCACTAGAAAAGGGAGCGCAAACAAACGTTGAAAGTACATCTGTTTAAAAATTGGCAAATTAACTACATTCAAGTCCATGAGCTCAGCATTTGCATAGCACGATCAGTTACACATACTGCAGGCTGTGGTGTGGCATTAGATGCAGCGCAGCCTTGGTGTATCTTTTCTTCACAGATATACTTCAATAATCAGATCGATTTGGAACAATAAAATAAACCATTTCTAGGGATAGGTATAGAAAAGGACTGCAAATTCGTCCACTCAGTAATCTCCTAGAGGCATGTGTGGCCATGTATAGCTCATCAATAACTCATGTATAGTTCATAATAAAACATTTATACCTCACATATATACAGCTCATCAATAACTGTATACCTAAGCAATCCATAAATAGTTCATCATTAACTCATAATGTATTGTTCATCAATAACTCATGTATAGCTCATCAATACCTCATTATAGTTCATCAATAACTCGTGTATAATTATCAATAACTCATGTATAGCTGATCAATACTTAATGTATACTTCATCAATAACATGCGTATAGTTCATTAGTAATTAATCTTGTGAATAGTTCATGACTAACTGAATAGTTCATGAGCATTTGTTTGCAGGTCCCCCACAGTAATGTTATAATTTCCACCCGCTCTAAATGGATGATTAAGATACAAGTAAATCAAACATGCATATTACTTGTTCGTACATATCTGTACCAGGCAGTCTATATCTGAAGTAATGAAAAACCATGGATAGCAGCAACAAAAATAGATATATGAATAATTGTTATATCCATGAATGGTCTTATATTATTATAATCAGATATCTGGCACATTTGAGCGGACTTTTGTATTCAAAGTGTAAACTGTGTTGCCTTCATTGGTTGCATATTCCATTATCTGCCTTTGGTGGACAGTTTTCTAAGAAGTCAGTCTATTTTCAGACTTATGCACATTCCAAGTTCAGAGGTGTCAGGAAGGGTCATAAAAAATGTGGAAATATTTTTCATTGGGAATTTTCTGCCTTAAAGCCAATACACACTGTACGATTTCGGAACATGAATGTTCCTTTCTCGGCGACAAAAGAACAATCGTAAGCTCAGGCGAGGCCTAGAAAATGTGTCGGCCAATGTGACACCCCCCTACAGTAATTTGCCTAAGATTTGGAAATCCCCCCCATGGCGATGTACCTTTGTCGCTGACAAATTGCAGTCCAATGTTCCGAAATCGGGACCGATAAATTAAGGAACGTGTTCCTTCCTGTTGTCGCCGACAACGGAGTTTAAGAAATAACCCCGTGGTTCCTACCAATTATGGCCCTTAATTAGTCGCTGGGTGAGCAGAAATGCCCATGCCACACACAGACTGAGGCCAGCTCACCGATTTAACTCCCATATACTGAGATTTATTACTTGTTCCTTTATCGGTGGCCCTAAATCGCTCACGATTTACACAGTCCGTCGTCCAGTGTGGACAGAATTTGCTTATGATTAACTCATGCTAATGGCTGCCATAACTGTTGTTGGAATAGTCGACGCGATGTACATATTTGCCTGAGACAAGTTAAATAACCCTGACGATTCAGGGAGTTAATCGTTGGAAACGAAATCGTTCAGTGGGTATTGGCTTTTACAGAGACTGAGAAAACGTGGAAAACACATAAATGTTGGCCTTGGATAGTATGGAGGATGTGTGGTTTATATCACCGTTTTCTGGTGAGGATAAGGCTCAGTCTATAACATCTTTGTTTTATACAACAAAATTAATCTTATAAACTGTAAATGAAAACATTGGAAAAGTGGAAAACTGTAAGATGTATTTGTAATTCCAGACACAGATCAGATTCTGCTGCTTTTCCGATGTGAGGGTCGCGGGTCAGATGTGGTAGTAAAGCGAGTCCTAGACTTGCTCAAGTCTTTGATTATGAACATTCATTAAATGATTAAACAAAATCAGTATAAAGTATGTCGCACTCTGGTCGGTCCCAGCGAAGAAGGGGAGGTTAGGTGGAGAATTACAAGGACTGAAGCCAGTGTACACGAGCCCCTGTGACGAATATTTACTCAATTCCTTTGATGCAGTTATCAGGGATCTACTGAATCAACAAACTGCTATATACAAATCCAAAGTTGACTATGCTATACAAATGAGAGGCAATATGGTCCTTTTGCCAACCGAATTGTTTAAGGTGCCTCAATGTTTCGATTTTTTCCTGGCTGGTGCAATTATCTAGTTGGTGGTCAATCTTTCCTTTGGTTAATGTTTTGTTGCAGCTGTAAGTTTACCTACCTACCTACCTACCTACCTACCTACCTACCTACCTACCTACCTACCTACCTACCTACCTACCTACCTACCTACCTACCTACCTACCTACCTACCTACCTACCTACCTACCTACCTACCTACCTACCTACCTACCTACCTACCTACCTACCTACCTACCTACCTACCTACCTACCTACCTACCTACCTACCTACCTACCTACCTACCTACCTACCTACCTACCTACCTACCTACCTACCTACCTACCTACCTACCTACCTACCTACCTACCTACCTACCTACCTACCTACCTACCTACCTACCTACCTACCTACCTACCTACCTACCTACCTACCTACCTACCTACCTACCTACCTACCTGTCTGTCTGTATGTGTGTGTGTGTGTGTGTGTGTGTGTGTGTGTGTGTGTGTGTGTGTGTGTGTGTGTGTTTATATACACATATATATTGCGTTATCTGAACATGTAATCCTCCGTTGCAGTTTTTACCTCTATGTGTATACAGGCTTAACATGACATAAACACCTCATTACCGAATCCAAACACCTCACGCCGCAAGGCGGCGCCCTGGTGTTCTGGGGCAGCGCTGTGATACAAAGTACAACTTCCGCTGTGCTTACCCAATGCCTACCTCGCCTATAGTACAACTACAGCCATACAACTTTATAGACTAAGATAGTCAGATTATGGCACCTTTACCCCTTTAGGAACCTATTTATTATCCATCGCACTCAATATTTCCAATCAAAGTCGCCATTGAAAATGTATAGCGACTCAATAAAGCCCAATACACATTTACAGATTCAGGGTTGAACGATTATTTCCTATTATACGATTATTTACATATAATAGTCGGTGAACTTGTTGCAGGCAATTTATGTTACCCCTTGGCCCGTGTCGGTCACCCAATCAAAGGTCATTAACCGATGTTCCGTTGTCGGCAACTGGATTTTTCAACATGTTGATAAACTTTTGGCGAGCGATGACATCGGATGACAAATCATTGGCGACAAAGGTACATCTCAAGGAGGGGGTTCACTAATCGTTGGCTGACCCTTGCCTAGCTGTCCTACATCTACTGACTAGGGCCGACTCCGTTAGGATGCCTCGCCTGAGACAAATTACTGTTCCTTTATTGCCAACAAAGGTACATCAATGTTCAGAAATTGCTAGATGTGTATTTTATTCAAGCCAAATACACATCTGTCCCTTTCCTCCCAGACCCTGTCATCTCACAGTCCTAGTCCTAGTTTCGCTCCCTATATATTAAACAGCCTCCATGTGTCATTGGTTTTACTCGTACATATATTTCCTCTGACAGCCTGATGGTATTTTGTAATTAGCCCCGGGACATTCTGCGGAGGCCGCCCTCGACACGTAAACACCCAATTAGCGCGGTCCAATCAGAGGCAGCGACACCTGTTAGGACCGACCCCCTCTGTGAAAAGATGGCTTGTGGATGACACGCCACCTCTTGTGAATTACTCAACCCTCTCCCCGCAGCGTAATGATAATAATAATAATAGTAATAATAATAATGATAATAATAATATTGATGATGATGATAATAATAATAATGATAATGGTAATAATAATAATAATAATAATAATAATAATGATGATGATGATGATGATGATGGTAATAATAATAATGCTGATAATAATAATGCTGATAATAATAATGCTGATAATAATAATAATAATAATAATAATAATAATAATAATAATAATAATAATGATAATAATAATAAAAATAATAATAATAATGATAATGTTGCAGTAAATTGAGAATCCTATAGAACTTGGGAAAGAAGAAATGCCACTCAAGTCTCCGATCTGATTAAATAAAATGCTAACAGTGTGATGTCCAGTCATCTTTCTCCTTCATCCCCAGCAGTGGTAGATTTACTACTGTATCAGAGGTCAGTCCTTCTCATACCATGTCTGTGTGCTGTGGGGTGCAGCCACCTTTCTCCTTCATTCCCGGCAGTGGTAGACTTACTGATATAACAAATCTCATAGGGTATCTATATGTGGTGTGGTGTGTAGCTACCTTTTTTTCTCATCCCCTAACAGGTACACTCAACGTTGTTATCAATTATTACAACTAAAAGAATGGTGAAAGGTTCTGCTCACTTAGAAAAAGAAAAAGAGCAAATTACTATGAAAATTAGTATGAAAAGGCAGCTGTTAATGAACAAAAAATATGGAAAGATATAAGAAATCCCTATTATATAAGGGTGTGAATTTGTGGAATCTTTAATCAGTGAATAAACATAGGATACAGAATCAAGATGACTTTAGACGATATGTGAACTCTAGGAAGGAGAGGAAATATTATAACAATCAAGAAGTTTGTAAGATTGTATAATGTAGACGCTGGAAAATTGATAAATGAAAGACTAATAATATCAAATGTCCGTTTGTATCGTCTGAGTTGTTTGTCTGTATGGTATTATGTTGTGAATAGTTTTTTGTCCTTTATATATATGTAGATGTGCTTTTGTTACATGTGTAGATGTCAAGAAAGAACATCCAGAAACATGATTGTATCAGTGGTGAAATTTGTGAATAAGAAAATGACATTGATATATACTAAGAGACAGTGGAACAGACAATAAGCTTTCATCTGTAGACTTTCAGTTCAATAAACGACATGAGAAAAGAAATCGTTGTTTTTGTTAAAGCAGTAAAAATGTACACGTACACCTAACATCTACGTGTCATCCATCTTCATGGTGACTTGGAAACTTTCCAACACCACCCTATGATATCGCCTGTTCACTTAACCACTCTCGATGTGAGTCTAAGGGGGGCGTCCACCAACCACGACAAGGCTACGACAAGAGCAGACAAGAAAGTTCCAATCGGTGCCTTGTCGCAGCATTGTCGTGAGGAGGGGAGTTGTCGTGAGCCCTTGTCGCAGCCTGTCGGGAAGTGCACGCTCCACCTAAATATTCTATAGTTGACCTCTGCGACAACCTCCCAACACGCCACGACATGCTACGACACGGCTCCCAAATCGAACATGTTCGATTTTGTCGTAACCTTGTTGGAAGGCCCCCGACAGGCCCCCGACAAGCTTCATGTCGCAGCCTGTCGTGGCCTTTTCGTAGCCTCTTGTCGGGAACTGTGGTCCACCAACCATGATAAGGCTACGACAAGGCTTTCAATCATTGAGCTGTCGTGGACCTTGTCGGAAAGCCATTGTTGCAGCCTTGTCGTGGTTGGTGGATGCCCCCCTTAAAGATGAAACACTGGCTGGAAAAAGAGAAAAACAATGCTGGGGAAATTAATTCGCATCCATGTTTTGAATTCCTACATAATCAGAAATGTTGACTGAGCATGACCTGGGATAATGGAGATTAAATCAGGAGACGTGGTGTGAAATAATGATCTGGAGTCAATGGCAGTTGGTGACGGTGACCTATGATTTGTAAAAACCTAAATAAGTAGTATATTGTAAGGCCCGGCATCCCTCTATTACGATGTGCCTCCGATATGGTCTACGATGCACCTCCCGATAAAAAATCTAAATCGCGTCGGTTGGTCACCTAATATCGGGGCAGTTGACCACGTTTTTGTGATTATACACCGATAAAAATCCTTGTGATTCGTGGTGGATTGGGAAGTCTAGAAATACCATTTTGTACCTTGCCGAACTGTCTCCGATATTTGCTTCAGGTAACGGTGCCATATCGGTAGGTCTAAATTTCTATCGTAGTAGATGGACGCCAGGCCTAATAGTGCTATACAAGTACTATATTCTGTGAAAGTTTGAGGAAAATGACATGGGTTTTACAATGTGAAAAACAATTTTTTAGAATTTCTATGTGTCCTTTATAGAATTATCATAATATTGATATCTTTACCAAAAACTATGACCCCTGATTATATATATGTGCCCTTCAACACTTTGAGCTCATCATATTCAATCATCAGGAGAATGCTGCAGAGGCCAAACAGAACAGTAGGTGGCGGGTGCAGAACTTAATCAATGGATTTTTGGAAAATATCTTTTTCCGACGGGCCACCTAGGGGTTTTAGCCTTGTTTCATGATTATCAATGGATTGTAAGGCCCGGCGTCCACCTACTACGATAGAAATTTAGACCTACCGATATGGCTACGATACAAAAAGTCAATATCGGAGACAAATTAGGAAGGTGCAAAATCGTAGACATAAGTCTAGACATGCCAGTTCACCATGCATTGTTTGGGGTATTTATCGGTGTCTAATCGCAGAAACGTGGTCAACTGCCCCGATATTAAGTGACCTTCCGACGCGATTTTGATCTTTTTATCGGGAGGTGCATCGTAGACAATATCGGTGCCATATCGTAGTAGGTGGACGCCGGGCCCTACTACTGTCAATAATGTCTGATTTCTTATGATATATGACAGAGAGTTGTGACGGTCTAGTATCAGAAATGACCTACTCATCTCACCTCATTATTTGCATCGTAATATCTTTATACCCACTGAGCCATCTCTCTAGTAATGTATGTTGCATTAATATCAATGCATCCTAAGTAACTGTGCTACTGATGTTGTATCTGAAAAACTCGCGTTGCGAGAGATGCAATAAAGAAACTAGAACTAATAATAGCGGTTGTCCCCAACCTCCACCTGCTACTATCTTAACTGCTACTATCTGTGTTATGATACACAATGCTGGAGATCTCTGTTTGTGCTGGAGATCTCTGCTTGTGTGGAAGCACAAAAGAACTCAACCAGTTACAAATACTCCAAAACCAAGCTACTAGAACAGCCTTCAAATCCCATCCTAGAACGCCAAGACTCCTACTACATAAAAGTGCCCAGCTTCCATATCTCTATCACAGAAGAGAAGCACATGTATTAAACTACATGTATAAACAACAAGATAACCATGAACTTCTACAACCCTCTTTATGAAATACTAGACGTAATACAGGAGTGGTATTTAAACAGGAATCTCCTAATAACAATAGTTTTATAAACTCACTCGCGTTCTATGGGCCAAAGTTGTGGAATGCTCAACCCCCGGACGCTAGAAATATAGACACTTATACAGATTTCTAATCATTTTTTAAAAAAAAGACTTCTCTCTCAAATACCCTAGACGGCTTTTCCATCTGGTGTTCTGTAGTATATCTTTCGTTATTGTGAGCCATATGTAAATATGTTGATCTGTGTTATTATCTTGACATGAACGGGAATTCATATTGCATGTGAAAACTGCCAACCGCTGGCAATGCATGTAAACCAGTCTTACAAGAGACTGAGCATTGTTACAGTCTAAATAAAAGATTATTTTTTTTAATGTCCTGGAAGATGATCGATATTGGAATTCATCCTCCAGGACATCCTCCATGGAGATAAATGAAAAATATCGCTTTAGTGGGACACACTTTACAAATGACGTCATTTGTTAATGTAGAAGTAATTTAGACGGGCGGGTTAGGATAAGTTCTATACCAAACTTGAGTTAGTTGTTTTATTGTTCATCGCACTCCGGCAAGATCGCGTATTACTGCTCTCAGCTCTGCCTCACGCAGTATTACGCGATCTTGCCGTCGTGCGATAAACAACAACACGACTAACTCTTGTTTAGTTTCTCCATACTATCTTACAATGTCCTGGAGGAGGATGGTGGAACTAGCAATCACTCTGTGCCCTTTAAACATACGCGCTGAGTGAGGGCTTTGAGTTAGCCAGGATGATGGGTGGTAGAACCCTAGAGGGGTTTTCTGAACTGTGTCAATGGGTTCACGCCCCGTGTTATGATACGCAATGCTGGAGATCTCTGTTTGTGAGGAGAGACTCCCGCTGAGCTGCCGCCGTCTGTGCCGGGCCACGTGTAGGATAACGGTGTCACCATCAACCATCAGGGGACCACTAACGGTACTACATTCTGCTCCGCCCTTTGGTCCTCGTTGATCCATGCAGGGGCAAGTGTGGAATAATTGTATAGAACTGCATCGAGAATCGTATAAATAGACAATACTCCACGAGTTTGGATGGGCCACAATAGTTATCGAAGCAAAGCCGAGTGATGATTATGGCCCATTCAAACGAGTGGAGTTTTGTGTATTTTATGATTCGAGTGCAGTTCTGGATTTATCTCACCCCTTTTTATGACATTAAATAAAATCAAAACTTCACAATAATTAGAATAGACTTGGCAAATCTATATGATGTCATCTCAAATTCACTACGCCACAGCTGTGGCGTAGTATTGTCACTTTATGGGGGTGATCGGTGAGTACTTTTTCTAATGTTATTCCTATGGCTAAACTTGTACCAGGGGTGAGATAATTAGAAGGAAACTCATGAGATGAGAATAACTTGGTCTGTACTCCACCAAGTTTTACCGCGGAGAAATTCACAAAGGGAAGCTGAGTGAATTACTCCGCGGTCAAATGAGGTGGACTGCGAACCAAGATATTCTCATCGAGTGGGTTTCTGATCTTATTTCTCCCCATATACATGATCAGAGACATTATTGATCAATAAAAAAATCACCTAATTAGCTATTGAGTATTGGCTACAATACCTTTACGGCCATGGACTTTAACTTACTATTGTTAAGCCTAGGGAGAAAAATACCGGGGTGAGATAACAGTCTATATGCACTGCTGGCCGTAGCAGAGTTACCATCAAACATCAAATGATCACTGACGGTGCAACATTCTGCTCTGCAAATTGGTCATTATTGATCCATGCTGCGGCAAGTGTGGAATAACAGTTTGCTTATAGGCCTATTCCACCAAGGAGGCACGAGCCCAGGCAGGGCCCCTTGTGGTCGCCTATTGGCGATCGGCGGCAATAGCCGGCCCAAACCTCCCGCCGGCGGCGATAATCTGCTTGGTGGAACAGCTCATGACAGCTCACAGGCTCCACACGGCCGGCCCCTGCTGGCCACCGTGCCTCCAAAACCCTGTAGCCGGGCAGTATCGGCTGACCTGTTGGTGGCCGCTGGCCGCCGGCCGGGGACAATACTCTGAAATAGCCAATTTTGGAGGTGTTCCACCAAAATATAGTGATAACCACAGAGAAGGCCGGCCGGGCGGCTGGACATTATGATCAAGACCTCCCCCGCAAAGTCCTGCTGGAGAAAAACTGTTTGATTTGATTTTAAGCCCCCGGCAGGCTGGCCAGCGTGCCAAGAGCATGACGCGGAGAGCTGTTCCCCGGGCGCGCGTTGACTGCTCGCCGGCATATACTACGATATACACCGTCAACAAAGGCCCGCAGACGGTAGCTAATGGTGCTACACTCTGCTCTACCTATTTTCTAGCATCAATCTATGCCATGCCAAGTTCAGAACAACAAAATATACACCAGTGTCATGATCAGCCATCAAGTGATCGCTAATGGTGCAATATTCTGATTCTCCCATTATATACACTGCTGGGTGCAGAAGTGACAGCATCAACAATTAATTGATCCTTAACGGTGCTAGATTATTTCATCATTTACGAACAGTGTTCCTTACTAGCGCCATCACATGATTGTCTATTTAACGATTCCATTGAGGGAATGTAGCATCATTAACGATCAGATGACGGGTGATGGTGGTCCTTATTAGGGAAATGCAACATCACTTGCACTTAAGAGGAAATGCACCAGAGTTGAGATAATAATTATGTAAAGGTGGCATCTACGTATCGTTTGCGATCTCTGTTATGGTGTACTCTTTGTTTCAAGGAAATGGTATTTTAGTAAATAAGGAAAAGTACATTTTCTTCTTGAAGGAATGACCCCACACCCAACACCTGCACCCAGCAATTACTATCTGAAATATATATATTTCATAAACTACTTTATTGAGCATGGGCCATACGCTCATATGTGCTGCCTAGGTTAGGGAGGGGCAATATAGACTTTAAGCATGCTGCAAAGACTATCCCTTCACTATCTGTGTGCCAACTCTGTGACATTGGGAAAGGTGTAGGGGGCAAGTGTCTCAGTGTTTTAGAGGCATGCTCAGCTGACCACGACCAATCAATAGAGACTGGAATACATCATGGACCTACTGGTGCTTGATATATTTTGATCCTAGAAAGGCCGTTGTAGAAATTGCAAGTTGTTTGCCATAAAATGACCCATAGACAGAATATACCCCAAACCTTTAAATTTTTGCTTATTTTATAATTCCACACTCTTTCCTCAATGATGAACACAACATTTGATCCTAGTTTGCCCAGCTCCGCTTTTATTTTTCTGTTCTACTAGGTAGAGCAGCAGTGGGAACTATAAACCTCAACCGGGAGAAAAATGTTGGAACATTTATTTATTGGTTCACCTCTTGGCTGAAGTAAGCTGAAACAGGGGTCCGTTTAATAATCTAGGATCGTACATGTAAACCCTTTTCTGCATGCCATAGATACCCAGGGACGATATGGGTCAGCTTTACTCAACACTTATGGACGACCCTATGAACGGCTAATACTGTTTTAGCGAACAGGCTTGAATATCATTAGACGATAACCCTTGTGCAAGGTACAGAAAAGGGTATTCATGTACGATCCTCGAGTATAAAACGGGCCCCGGAAATCCTGACACTGGGCGCCCCATATGGGTTTCCCCTGAACACCCCATAGTGTGAGTGACCCCATAGTCTAAGTGAACAGGGTCGCCATGGATACAGAGGCCAGATACCAGGTTGTATATTTTGAACCCTCTTACCAGAAGGGGCCACTCTCTCTAAAGATATACATACTGAATTTGTCCATCACCCATAATTGCCTCATTGCGGGCATGTGCTATAGCTGAGAATCTCTGTGCAAGAGAACTCAATAGATACATTCTCTAAAAAGTAGTATTTATCTCCTACTTGGGAAACCACCCTCGTGGTGTAAAAGAACCTTGCGAGAGTCTGGTAAGAACCTGTAATGGTTAACTGGACGTTAAATCAAACCAACCAAACCAAAATCCGTGGTATGCAGCCACAAAGCTATCAAATACGGGAAAATAGTCCCTTTGTGCTAGGGAGCAAAGAAATAGTCCCTATTGATATACCTTTTGATGTGGCAATTCCTGGGTTTAATTTATTGGAGGTGAAGGATAATAAATACAGCAAACTATGATTCTGTGGACAGGCGGCTCTGTAAACAAAGCGAGGGTAGATGCCATCGTAATAAACTCTCTGATGCTCTTGTATTACCGCCCATCAAATACTCTTTGTTTACGACCAAAACAATCAATTATTATCTATTCATACCTATACACGAGCTTCTATAGTTCGTAACAAAACTATGTAATGAATTTAGGTAGACTTCTCACCCCTACACATTTACCAAGGTGAGAGTTCTTTTTGTTCCCAAACCACTTAGACATGGTATGAGAAGGATTGGCCTTTGATATAGCAGTAAGTCTACCACTACTGGGAATGATGGAAAAGTGTGGCTGCAGTAGGACATAGTCCTACAAACTTGGAATTACAAGTCCAGTGGAGTTGAATCTATACCTTGGTTATGATATCTGACAGTTTTAAAATAATGTGGAATGGTTTACTAAGTCCCCATACATCCTCAATGGAGATTTTGTATACCATGGATGATAAGATAATTTTAGAAATGGCCTCACACTGATCTGAGACACTCACAGAGACTCCCAGGTGAGTGTGAGCAACTGGCGAGGCCCGGGTAGAGCATGGAGCAGGAAATGCGCGGACTTATCACCACCACTGTACACGCGGGGAAAAACCAACCCGCTCCCAATACCCGCGCTACGTCCTCCGTGTACTCACACAGACGGGAAGGTTCCCGAACTCTCACCGCCTAACTCACACCTCCGGTGAGGACGAACCCCTCCATGTGTGTTCTCATGATACCTTTCTGGTAAATACAGAGGTTTTTTTTTATTATCCACCTAAATACACAACATTACCATGATTTTGATCTGAGTGGTCGTATTCTCCGCGTAGTACACGCGCAGTAATATTAGGAAACGTCCTTACTGTGGACGAAACGGTTCCTGTTCGAGGTCAGTCTTTGATTTCATACTGCCTGACGCCATAGGCGGAAGGCAGTATGAAATCCAAGACTGACCGAGAACGAGAAACGTTTCGCCCACAGTGAGGACGTTTGCTTATTATTATATACCTTAAATCGATGAAAAACGTTATTTTGATGACTTATTAAGCCACACTCACAGCGGGCACGAACATTATTATTACTGCACCCCTAGCAGCGGGCAGTATTTCATAGACATTCGCACACAGGTATATAATAATATTCCGAGCGAAAGCGAAGAATATTGCGTAGTGTTGTATCCATTACTAACCTTTAGACAAATTATTAGGGAAAATTGTTTCTCAAATAATAAGAAATTCGACGCAAGCGCAATGCATTATTTGAATAAAATAGATCATATAATGCCAGTCAGGTAGCCGAAAATGTTGTGTTCTCCTAGGCTTTCCGGAATCTACTCAGTAGCGATCTGCAGGCTCCATAGGCTTAGTATGGAGACTCCGGATTAGGTGAGTAATAATACAGAGTGCCTCCACAAAATGCCCTTTCTTGATGTTTTAGTTGTTTTTTCCGCGGTTTTATTGATCCTAGAGTGATCACCTTGGACAAAATACTAGTCCTATCTTCCGGTGGCTCCAGTGAGAATATTTCTTACCGCGGCATGCTCACAGAGTAAGCTTATAATATCAGCGGCATTGTATCCTGATAAGTAAACAGGTCTACATACACAATATACAAAGTGACGAGGGATACTTGAAGTATTCATCTCTATATCCTATCATGAAAATACCAAGGTTTATATCTGGGCACCAAGTAGGCCCGGAGATTACTGTACATCAACTACGCGGAGGATACTACCACGCGAATTTAAAAAGATGGCGATATTGTGTATGTATAGATATACAATGTACAATATTGACTGATTTCAGATACAAGCGTCCGAGGACTAGATGCCCAGTAATATCCAAGCGAGTGCGAGGATATTACGTTGAGTTTAATCCCAGGATACTACGACCGATTTTATCTTGAACCAGTTTATATTGTCTTTATTATTCAGCATTGCAAATCTTTAAAAAAGATGAATGACCGCCGATCTTTTCACGCACTACTTTGCATGCGAGGGACTATTTTTTCCCTCCGTAATCTCCAATCTGTGTAGACCGGAGATTACGACCCGTAATTTTACAATTGGAAGAATTCCCCATTATAGGAGAGAAATTGTAAAAAACGAAACACTTTTTTTTTTAAATCTCCAAACGGTGAATTACACACTCCCGAAAGGTTTTTTGATGGAGGCTTCGTATTCGGTTGATATAAAAAAAACCTGACAGCTTCGTATTCGCTGGATAATGAAATATGGTAAACGCGTACACCCTCAGACACAGTTGGAGTGCCACTCTCGTCCCGTTCTGGTATAATGCAGGGAGTTTTTATACGATATGGCAAACAGGAGGTGTCCATGAGACACGCCTGCCTGGCATATTCAACTCCCGGAGTGGTCTCAAGTAGGCCGGCAAACAGTGCCCAGTGGAAGGCACTGGAGCCTGAGGGTACTCAACCATGACCGTACTTTAACGAAGGGGAGATGGTGAAGGAGCCTTCAGCCCCCCACCCACCCCACCCCCCTCCCCCCTCCATGCCTGCGCCCGTCCGGGTTTCAAATTTGAGTGGGATAACACTTTCTCCACCTCACGTTTGGTCCCTTAGTCTCAATAACATTTTCTACTTTTGCAGTGGTCAATAGTTGAACCCCTATAAGATATGTATATGAAAAGTGGACGTTCCGACTTTTACAATACAATATGCACACACAAAAATCCACTGGAAAATGATTCCGCCAAATTATAGGAGATACACTCCCCCAACGGGTCAAGACTACTCTAACAGGAAAAATATATAATGATATGTAAGATCACATGTATTTCTCATTCACATATTATGCACATATACATAGGAGAAGAGAGAGTGGGCAATTCCTTATCTCAAGTATACCCGCCTCCACCCCTTATGGGACGATCCAATATCCATGCCAAGAAAAGTAGCTTAGAAAAAGCTCCCATTCCTTAAACATAAAAAAAAATATACAATTACAATATATGACACTACATCCTACCACTACATAGGGAAATCTATTGAAATCTCAAAATAGCGCAACCATATCTGGTATACACTCATCCCATTGAAAGAGTTCTCAGTATTTGCCGATATGAAAAATAAAATAAGTGTATGAAAGAGATATGTATGTATACACAATATTGATTGGTTTCAGATACAAGCGGCTGTATGCTCCTAGGAGTTGATGCGTAGTAATATCCGAGCGTATGCGAGGATATTTCACAGAGTCAACTCCGAGGAGCATACGGCCGCTTTTATCTGAAACCAGTATATATTGTATTTATTATCTACCTTTTCTGGACAAGTGGCATGTCGATATCAGTTCGTTTTAGTTATGCACTATTTTTTCATACGCACTATTTTTCCGTATGCGCCACCCGGAGCATACAACATATCTGTATGCGCCGGGTATGTCAATATAAACTCCCTATGTGTTTTCTATGGACACTTTGTATAAGATGGATAATAAAGCCTATGATCAGCTATATATCGAGAGTTAGGTGTAAGCTACTAGAAATACGTATATTAGAGTGTATGTACAAGAAGGATAGTAATCACTTATAAAAGACAAGTTTATAAGAAAGAAAAGGAATTAAAATTAATTGTACAGAAGGACTGTAATTATTACAGTGGTTGAACACGTGTATTCGACTCAAACATGTGCCTTTCAAGGAATCAATAAAGAGACCCTTACAGATCAAAATAAAAATGATAATAAGTACATGATATATTCATCATTTATGCATTAATCGTTGTCAAATAAGCCCGGGTTAAGTGATATATAATATCTAATACCTGCAGCGTATGTAGTATAAGAAAAACTTTCAAAGGACTCCAGGCCACAACCACCGCAGCCACCACAGCCCAGACGCCCCCTGATAGCGACGCGAGCGCCCCATGGTATGACAGATTGACGAGCAGACGACAATCGTGCCGTGATTTATGGCGGGAAGATACTGCAGGTATTTCCCGCCTCTTTGATGGGAACGTCCACTGGGGATGCGATCGCTTCTCTGAGATTTCGTCTTGTTAAATGCCGTGTATGAGGTTATTATACACTGGGAGTAATATCTGGCCTTTAAACATTTTTTCATACATTATGAGACTGTAATTTGTTCCTTCTGGTTACCTACCACATATAAAAAGGCACCTTTTCGGCAGGATATGCTTGGAGTTTCACCATCACCTAGAGATACAGGGAACTACTACCTACTGTTTCTATGATATCAGAAACCGTAACCATTGATTACGGATTTGAAACCCATTGGTTATGGCATCAAAGCCATTAATTGCAGGAAAATAGTCCCTTTGCTGGAGGGCAAAAACAAACATAGTCTCTTTATGATATACCCGATAATATGGCAATTACAAGGTTTAATCTATTCAAGAAGATGGATGATAGATACAAGAAACACTCGAGGTTGACTTCGTAATACATTAATGATATTTTATTGCTACGCGTCAGCCTCTCGTGGTTTACGGTGGCATGTACACAAAACTATCGATTATTTGTACCTACATCATATAAAACGTGTAAATTCTGTCGGATCCGCTTAGAGATTCTCCCGCAAATAAAGATAGAGTGAACCAGACATGCCAGCCATGAGAATAAGATTAATCCAGTTATACTTTTTTTGTATTTCTCTACACAGATGTGCATCTTTCCTTAGGATTTAATTCATTCTATCATATCTATGATAATACATATTTCTGCATCTCTACCGAACTTCAAAGATTCAGAACATTCTGTACTTCCTCCTTTACTTTCATCTTAAATCTTTCACCCTGATCCAGCAGTTGAGCTTCTTGTTTTAGCCTATCTCAGTACATTGATCCAATATATAGAGGCGAATGTCTGTACTTCTCCAGTTTTGGCCTTTGCAACTTAATTTTAATTCTCGCATCTCCCCTAGGCCTATTTCCAGCGTGCTCAAAAATATGTCTTGTATCCTTAGCCAACCAATTTATAAGTGATAGTAAATGACCGCCCCTATGAATTTCTAGTGTTCTTATCTTACTCTTTTCATGAAATTCTTTACTATTTATTTCCCTAACTCTAAAAATTCCTATTGCAATTCTTAATGTCCTACTTACTAAAGTCTAAAGTGTGATGTCCAGTAGTAGATAAAGTCAGCGTATTCGATTGTTGGTCAGATCATTTGTTCTGCCATCTTTTTATTTGCATCATTCATCAATAAAAATCGCAAAACACTCAAAGATAGCAACACACTTAACCTCGATGCATCACATATATATATTATTTAACGAGACAATTCCTTCCTTGAGTGGCAGACGAAGGGTGTCTCCATCCCACGGGGGTGTGGGGATCCATTTCTTTCCACAGGAAAAGACTGGGAAACCTCTGTCTCCGCTCCATTAGAGGTTGGTATGGTTAAACCCAGATCGTGTCCACCAATTCTCACTCTCGGACCAATTGTTAATTTTTATAGTGGGTTTCTGAGAGCAGAAATACTTATCAAGAAATATTCACAGCTCACCAAATTGATAATAATGTCTACCTTTATGGTTATTGCATTCAGAATACTCACAAAGGTAAATAAAAATTTGTCAAAATGGCTCCAAGGGTGTGAAATATCACACTCTCCAAGCATAGGTCTAGTTCACATAAGTAACAAACACTTACAGGTAGTGGGTCAAGGTGTAGACTGGTTCCCTGCCCAAATGAAATATGGGATAGGTAATGCCTTCTAACATCAAACTAGAAAAAGACCTTGGACTGACAGTCACACCAGCTCTCTTGGCTCTTCAGTCTAGGTCTGCCAAGGTGGCACTCTTCCAGCAGATCTTTTGAGGAAGTAGAGCGCAGGATCTCTACTAGAAGAATGCCAAGGTTGCGAAATCCCACAATGCACTAGAAAAATGGAGGCGTTACCCATAATGCACCGAATAATCCCTGGCGTTACCTGGCCTATAATGTGAGTGAGCACATGGGCCAGATTTCCAGGCTAGGTCAAGGTGCCACAAATTTAACCAGGCCAGAGCTAACGTAGTATAAACTTTGGAGGCCAGTGAAGTCCTCCATTTATAAGCTGTCAATTCACCAACTGAGGTCTTCCCTGTGTCCCATTAACCTTTGACACACTCAAGTACTTCCTGTCAGTGTGTGGCAAAGAACACACCCACCTGTCTGAAGGTGCTATGAGGTGTCAGACTGTGCCAATGGGACCCGTCTCTTCAAACTTTCTAATCAGTATAGGTAAGTGTAAGAGTGCAGACGGTGTATAGGGTTTCCCATCTCGTACTATACAATATATATGATACTGTGTAAAGCTCTGGTCGATACATCCCTATCGTGGCCAAGGAGTAGAGGGAAACTATGTTCCAGTGAAAGAAAGTCAAAGTTACGAGGTAAGGGTCCGAAAAATTACTGCCCAAGGCCTTGGCCTTTCTCTCTCTGGAAACTTGGATTTCCCTATATCTATATACCTTCAAATGTAGTTTAATAATGACAATCGTTATTTGCTTACCTGCCATCAAAAGCAAAGCCAGATCCAACCTTATGGAGTAACTTGACAGTCTGTGTTTTCTCCCCACTGCGCTTTTCATATGAGTTTTGTAAGAGATGATCTGATTGGTCTAAACATCAACCTTGAGTAGTTAATGTCAACATTGGGTATTCCAACCCCCGTAGCATGGTGTTACCATAGAGTATTCGGCCATAGGTATATAGGAATATTGGTTTCTATGAGAAGAAAGTAATCATCAAAATTGTCTGGCTTATTCTCCTGCTTGTCCGATCTCTACAGTTCAACTGCCATGCTTGGAATGATATATATTCCCTCCATTATCACTAACTATAGTCCCTAACCTTCCCACATGGTGGCAAGGCGCTCTCACAATGACACTCTAAGATGTTAGTGTAGTGAGCGCTCTCATAGGCTTGTGCAGCATATTGGAAACAGACTGGTCATCCCCTATTGACTGTTGATTCAGCAGCCAACCGGAGTGCAGAGCGTACAAGCCAAGCCTGCAGTATCTATCCCCTGGATTCTTCCCGATTCTGAGTAGGCCGTTTAGATACCGATAATATAATTCCCACAGTTCGATATAGAAGTATCATATAATGATTTGTAGGGGAAACAGTGGCGGTTATAAGTCTGAAAACAGTTTTTCGATGTCTTAAATAGAACAGGAGTTATCAAACTTTGCATTATTGTCTATGTACCCGACAGAACTACTGAAAGGCTGACGACATTTGCCCCACGACTGTAATATCAGCATGACAGTGAGACGCTACAAATACACATTGTTTGCCAAGGTTCAAAGGTTAAACTCTCTAGTTTTCAACCCAAGCTGTGATTGGAGAGTGGGGAGAGTGATGCTGCGCCTGCGCAGTCGCGTCGTGAGAACCTCCTACTGGCGGCGTGAGATGAGGAAACAGAATTATGTCGAGTTTCTCAACTTTTTCCATTCTTTTCAAAGCGGTATTTCCGAAGTCGTAAACTAAGAAGTGTCGGACATTCTTGAAAAGAGTGGTCTACATTTTGCTTACAACACAAATTCTACTCCTTTATATACTGTTTAGTAGTTTATATCAGCAACGATACACATAATACTATTCCTGCATGCAATCTTGAAACATAAAACATTGTCCTATTTCTCTATGCACAGTCCAGACCTACATTCCATTTCCTATTCCATTTGCATTGTTTAAACTTATTTTTTCTATTCCATTTGCATTGTTTAAACTTATTTTTTCATCTTTATTTTGTACATAATATGTTTATTTCGGTCTCTATTTTACTTGTAATACAAATCATCCTATTTCTTTATACAATATTTAGATACTGGTTTTCGGTTATTTTCACAAACCAGCAACCCTGGAAATTCTTTGTAGGTATTTTTTGATATATTGATGAGTAAGTTTGTTTGTTTGTTTTGATTTAACGTCCAGTCAACCGTTATAGGTCTTTACCAGACTTTCTGAAGGTTCTTTTATACCACGAGGGTGGTGATCAAATCTATGTGATGAATTCAGGTAGAAATCTCACCCCTACACATTTACCAAGGTGAGAGTTCTTTTACTTCCCACACCACATACCCATGGTATGAGAAGGATTGACCTTTGATATAGCAGTAAATCTACCACTGCTTGGGGTGAAGGAGAAACGTGGCTGCAGTGGGACTCCAATCAACAAAGTCCAGTGCTCTTTACCACTGAGCTAACTCCCCACCCTGGTCGCTTTTGTTATGCTTGTGTGCAAGCATATCTGGTCTGCACCACGAGGAAGCGAGCCGACCAAGAGGGTGAACAGATTGGTAATTGCAGTCCACCCCAGCAGACCTGATGAGTAAGTACATGAAATTATTTGACACAACGTTTCGGACTTTAAGTTGCCCTTCATCAGGTGTGATAATCTCCAATTCCTGTCTACTGAGGTGATGATAGTGAGCAAATTCCTCTCACTGTCTTAATTTTGCCCATAATAAACATATTATTTCAGTATGTGATGTTTAGATATTTATTTTGGTCTTTATTTTACTTGTAAAACACATCATCCTATTTTTTCTAAATTTTGTCAAACTAAGTTTAGATATTCCCTTCTGTCTTCATTTTACTCGTGGCTCGATGTGATGTTTAGATCTTTATTTCAAGCTACATTTTACTCGTAATACACACCATCCTATTCCTCCATGTGATGTTTAGATCTTTATTTCAGACTACATTTTACTCGTAATACACACCATCCTATTCCTCCATGTGATGTTTAGATCTTTATTTCAGACTACATTTTACTCGTAATGCACACCATCCTATTCCTCCATGTGATGTTTAGATCTTTATTTCAGACTACATTTCACTCGTAATACACACCATCATATTCTTCCATGTGATGTTTAGATCTTTATTTCAGACTACATTTCACTCGTAATACACACCATCCTATTCTTCCATGTGATGTTTAGATCTTTATTTGAGACTACATTTTACTCGTAATACACACCATCCTATTCCTCCATGCAATGTGTAGACCCTCTTCCACACTGCGGTCCTTAATCAAGGCCTAGTGCCCGGTGTCGGGAAGTGAACACCATTCTGATCTGACGTCAGGGGCAGAGGCCGCGGTGCACTCTGGGTGATATAAGAGATTAATGTGGCGTCATTGACGTCATAACCTTATTGGTATTCATTTGACAGTTTGTGATGGATGGCATGCATATTGAGAGGCCAACTCACACTACCTTATAGGGCACATAGCTATTGTGTTATGGAAGCGGTCACCTTGCCCCCAACGCTAAATAAAACACCAGGTAAAGGGTCCAATTTCCAATGGATTTTGTTTATTATATTTTTTGGCTTGCCATAGAGGGGTTTAGCCTTGTCTCATGATTATCTAGCGGTCATCCATAGAGTACGTATACGCTCCAAGGGGGGGGGGGGGTCAGAATTCTCGGAAATTTTGTGTGTGTTGCTTTTTTCTATGGCATACAAGAAATAGTTGTTCTGAATAATAATAAAAGTCAATAAGATATTTTCACTACAGTGATGGTCCGAGAGGCTCTGACTGAGTGATGCATACGGTCAGAGAGTGCCCTCATAGAGCCCTAGCTTAACAAGTTAACAGATTGGTATGAGTTCAGTTCAGTAGCAGTTTATCTTATAAATACAGGTTGAATCTTCCCGATTTTGAAGTATCCAGTTTCCGGAGACAAAAATGCAGTAAAATGACTATGATTTTTTTTACCTTTCTTTTAGTTGTAGTTAATAGAACAGGCAGTGTTTGTAAAATCCATATGAGAGGCGGGAGATTCAAATATGGCAGATACAGAATGCCAGGGAATTGTGGGCATCCTTGTTGACAAGTCAGTTTTGAAATCTAGGTGGTTCAGCTCTGTATATATACATGCTGATTAGATAGGAGATGTAGGGAGCTTATTTCCACAGAGCCCATTTAAACACCAACTGCAGAAATAGCTACTTCAAGATGCCAATCAACTTCAGTGCTTTCAATATGGCTGACATAAATTTTGATTGGTGAAATGTGTGTACAAGAAAGCCCCGAAAGTGGCACAAAGTAACAAAACAGGAGTTTCCATGCATGTGTGTTTGAGACATCTTTGAAGGTAAAGGTGCATGACCATGTACACTGTCATCGACATGATTACCTTGAAACAAGGAAGTGAAAATAGGCATATGTGCTCTCTGACTGTTCACCAGGCAGACAGAGCTTCTCGGACTATACATTAAAAGCAGGTGCTTTGTTCGGGGGCCATCCATAAAGTAATACACAGGATTTCTGAAATTTCTTATTACATCCCCTACCCCAACCCCAAAACATGTACGCAATAGAACAAAGAACGAGCATAGCATACGTAAAATCTCCAAATCCCCCCTCCCCCGCCTAACTGCGTACGCACTTTATGGTTGGCCCCTTGTGTAAAATACACACCGAAGTGACTTCATACCAGGGTTCTTATACACAGACTGACGTGCACAGGCAGGCTTTTTGGAAGACTTGGTGATGTCTGCTGCACAAGAGATGTTCCTGGTGCCTGGACATCCAGGGATTGTGTAATAAGGACAGTGGAGATTGCTCCACTGGTACGGAAGTAGGGGTACAGGGACCCTTCCCTGGCTTTTCCCCCCCAATGGTGAATAATCTTACTTCTCCTCCTGCCCCCCTCCCCCCGATAATTCGCCCCCCTATGAAAACCTTTTCATGTACCTCATACAGGGGACATCGTTTAATAACATCTAAGTTTGTTCGCATTGACCGCTTATAAGGTCGTCCATAAGTATTGAATAATGTTGACCCACATTTTCCCTTGGTCTTTATGTACGAGTCAATGGGCCCCAGGTAAATGAAGACATTTTGATTCGCGAATTTATATGTTGATTTATTTAAGGGTTGTCCTATATTCTGGAGTATCACTACATAGGGGTGTATTCAGGAAAGTTGGCAACTGGATGAAGGAATTCAATTGCTGATGGCTGAGGAATTGACAAACTCCAGTGTCATTTATGCTTCCTCGAAATTGTAGAGAAATCCTAATATTCTTTTTTTCATTGCGATTTTGATGTTAACGGTAGATGGGAGTTAGCTCGGAACAGCATCTCCTGAGAAAATACAGAGAGTTCGTGTTTCGAACTTGACATGGTATGAGTAGAAGTAATTTGGGATATGCGGGCAGTATTATACGGAAACTGGCTTACTGTCTTCGTACGTCAAAGATACGCGGTGAAATTATTGATCACATACATCCCGATGCCGTAGGCAGAGGGATGTATGTTATCAATAATTTTACCAAGAATTTTGACGTACGAAGACAGTCGGCCTGTTTTCGTATTATCATATACCTAAAAATGGCGAAATTTTACCTAGTCACGTGATCACATACCCCATACATCACAGTGTGGCGTACGGGTATAAATACGCCATGGGCAGGAGCGGGTAGTATACGTAGTTCATACAGCCACAGGTATATACATGTAATAATAATATATAGATATAGCCGAACATTCCATAGCTACTTACCCCTGCTGGAGATATGATAATTATATGTTTTGCATTAAGGGTGGTTGTTTCCTTTATCAAGGGTGATTGTTTCGTTAGCAAGGATAACCACATGATAAGATGTGACCAATCAAAAACTGAAATTGTGAAACTGCATCATATCTACATGAGAAGAACGTATATACGTGAATATGGAATAGATGAACTCGATGATTCTGGTGAAGGCCACAGTGATGAAAATAGTGATAGTGATGTGGAGGATGATACAAACATTTTTATTCTGGAGTTATAACTACTAGGACAGTGTTGTTCTATTTTCAGTAGGCTCCATGGCCATTCATGTTTGTCCGGGTTTACAAATTGTGTTTTATTGAAAAGAAGATAACATCTAGGACATTGCTAGTGATAATACATAAAAATAACGGTAGATAAATATTGTATTTAGGCAAGGCTAAGTCATTACTATGATATATACAATGGGTATGTAGAGTTGATACTAATGAATCTTTCCATGTGGGTAGGGTCTGGTAGGGGATCATCCATTTTCGGTCATATGATTAAAGATATTTTTTGACACTATAATTACTTTAATTTACTGTCGTATTTTCAGTAGGCTCCAGGACCATTTATGTTTGTCCGGGTGTACAAATTGTGTTTTATTGAAAAGAAGATAACATCTAGGGCATTGCTAGTGATAATACATAAAAATAACGGTAGATAAATATTGTATTTAGGCAAGGCTAAGTCATTACTATGATATATACAATGGGTATGTAGAGTTTATACTAATGAATCTTTCCATGTGGGTAGGGTCTGGTAGGGGATCATCCATTTTCGGTCATATTATTAAAGATATTTTTTGACACTATAATTACTTTAATTTACTTTAATATTCTAGACGTCTGGCAATGAGACATGGTCATGAGATCGAGATTGAGATAGTTTTTTAAACAAAGAAAGCCAAATATCGAATTTTACAACCGGTCTCCTGTCTACCGAGGAGAGAAATTGAGAATAATCTTCCATTGCAAACTAGTCAGCTTCCTCCCAAAATCTCATTCAAGTCAGCGCTTCGTGGTGTTCATCTCGATTGAATGCATCTCCAACGTAGTTCATTGATCTGTGAGCTTATTGCTGTGTTAGCTTTATTCCATATTCATCTCATTTTTCTCGACTATTTGTTATAATATTGTTATGATAAAGTTTGTTAATTTCAGATACTATGCAAAACAGATTGTTGTATGTAGTCATACTTACTATTATACTACGACGAGTCTAGAGCAGTCACACTGCCATAATGTAAAACCGCATGTACAGGTGAATTATGTGCGTCAATAAAAAAGAAATAAAAATAAATCTTTGCCTGCTTGTAGCTGTTCCCCCAGATTCCTCTTGCCCATGGAAACTCAGGGCAGTACCCTTTTTTGTTGATCTGGTTGTGAGAGGTGTTGAATTGTAGGTACTATAATGCAGTATGTATCTAAATGGAATCTACAGTTTCCTATAGAGAACTGGACCACTGGGTCCCTATGTTCATACTAGTTACCACTTGAAGGTTGAAGGGTGATGGTAAACCATTGAGTCCCTAAAGTGATACTAGTTACCACTTAAAGGTTTGATGTTAGAGTATTGTGTTCCTATTGTCATACTATAGTTACCACTTGAAGGTTTGATGTTAGACCACTGGGTCCCTATTTTCATACTATAGTTACACTTGAGGGTTTGGTGGTAGACTAATGGGTCCCTATGTTCACACTAGTCACCATTGGAGGTTTGACATTAGACCATTGAGTCCCTACAGTGATACTATTTACCACTTGAGGGTTTAATGGTATCTAGAACATTGAGTTCCTATCGTCATACTATAGTTACCAATTGAGGGTTTAATGCTGGAACATTGAGTTCCGATGATCATACTATTTATCACTGAATGTTTGACGTTATACCATTGAGTCCCTATGGTCATAGTATTTACCACTTGAGTGTTTACCGGTGGACTAATGAGACCCTATGTTCACACTATTTACCATTGAATTCCTCTGGTCATACTATTAATCATTGATATTTGATGTTAGACCATTGAGTCCCTACGATGATACAAATCACCATTGAATGTTTGATGTTTGACCATTGCGTCCCCATGGTCATACTACAGTTACCACTTGAGGGTTTAATGGTTGAACATTGATTTCCTATCTTCATGCTATTTACCACAATTAAAAGAGTAAAATCCTACTTACTCTCCTTTATGCTTGCTGGTCACTAGTAGAATGATTCCGGTGAAGAGCAGAATAATCCCGATCCAGAAGAAGGCACACATCACTCGCCGGGGTACAATCCAGTCGTGGTTACTCTTGGCGTCAATAATGATCGTCATATCCTTGTCCGTGTACCTGCCCTCTGCGTCCGGCTGAGGCGCCATTTTGTAAACCGGAAGTACTTGTAGTACCGGAAGTATAAGGAGAACGTACTTTGGTTTGGTTTTCTATGTTATCACCCTAGTGGTTCATCGCATGTATAAGTAATATACAGGTAGATAGTGTAAAATCTTTATCACTACGTTGGCTATGTAAACTTCATTGCACACTTCACACAGTGGCGCCTATGTCTGCTCTCTGGTTTCCATAAGTACAACCAGTTGCTATGGCTACACCATACTGTTTCCCGGAAATACCGGAGTGGTTTGACAAGAACGCCGCAGTTTTTCCCAACATCAGTCAGAGCACACAGGTCCATGCCGTTTGGCTGCGTCACATGCCGTGTTTTCTTATCAGTGCAGGCTGAAAAGCCGGAGCGGCCTTGACAGAGAAGGAATACCACATGTAACGTTTAGAGATGAGCTCGTGTTGTCATGGCGAGGTGAACTGTTGCCAAGCAGAGTTTCCCTCCACGGCTGAACGTGGAGTGAGTAAAGAGAACGGTGGAGAGACGGACATCAAGGTCAAGGACGTCGAGAACAGAAGCAGCAAGATTAACGTTTCCAGAACGAGGCTAATTTACGCGGTGTTACTAGTTCCCAGCATGCACGTACCGCTGGTTTCCGGCATGTGTTTGATTGTTGCCTCATTCCTTCGGGAACCAGCAAAGAAACCAGCGCAGCGTCTTCCTAAGACGCAGCAGACGATATTTAGAACGAATTCAGAGAGCGATCTGTAAAAAAGGTAAAACTTCTAAATTATAATCCATGCATCACGATTAAAGTATCACTAATAGCTGTCCAGTAAACTAACTGGATTCTTATTAATTGTAAGGTGATGTAACTAGGCTCCCTGTGAGAATTAATTGCCAGTGGTTGATAGTTTCACTCGGGATAATCCAGTTGAAACACTGCTTTGTTTACAGCAACACAACGGCAACCAATTACCACCTAGATGAATGTGTTTGCATGGGGATCAATGGCCATCAGCGTAATGGACCTGTCGCAATATTGTCTTTCCAGAACAGTCACTGGTGGCATGTATGAGCCCCACACTATGTCGGACTACATAGCAACAGGTGCCTCCTTTCAGCGTGGGGGCAAACAAACCACTCAACCCTGACAATACTGCCAGACGATCACTGAATGAACACTGGGGAAAAGCTACTGGAACAACTGCTATGATGACTTTACCCGGTTGTCTCGGTGGGTGGGGTGTGGCGGGGGTCGCTCGCCCGCTCGCTCGGTGGCGGTTTCAGCGCCAGATGTGAATGGTTTGACAGCGTCTAAATCCGCGTTAGTCTCAGGTGGGAGCCGGCTGCTGACATTTAGCACACTGCCGGTGTATACGGTGTGCAGTATGCATACCTGTATCAGTCTCTGGTGTGATACGGCCGCGTACTGGTGAACTCTGGAGCCCCGATCTAAGTTTCCTGTGCCCAGGTATGACCTCCTTGTCCCTACATCTGGTGGTAGGCCAGAAAGTAGCCAGCACTGACCCTCATAGGAGTAAGGGACGACGTTGGGGTGAATATTTCACCTCAGCAGTTCGGTGATGGAGGCAGTTGATACCATGTTGCTGGTGTTTGCCGTAGTTGATTCCCATTCACTATGTTCTTGTCAATAATACACATTAAATGTTCCTCTTTCTACCGAGAACTGGCCTTCTTTGTACTGACACCGGTAGTAGTTGAAGATCAGAATAGTTGGTAAGTGTTAGTGTTTACTAGAACAATGTCCAATGGGTAGGTGTTGGTGTTTACTGGAGCAGTGTCCAGTGTGTAGGTGTTAGTGTGTGATAAGCAGTGTCCAGTGTGTAGGTGCTGGTGTGTGATAGAGAAGTTTCCAGTGTGTAGGTGCTGGTGTGTGATAAGCAGCGTCCAGTGTGTAGGTGCTGATGTGAGATAGAGAAGTGTCCAGTGGGTAGGTGTTGGTGTGTGATAAGTAGTGTCCAGTGTGTATGTGTTGGTGTGTGATAGAGAAGGTTCCAGTGGGTAGGTGTTGGTGTATACTGGAGCAGTCTTCAGTGTGTAGGTGTTGTTACTGGAGCAGTTACCAGTGGATAGGTGTTGGTATATGGAGGCTACAACTGCCCGTAGCTGAGTTCGTGTCTATGAGGTACCCGGATAGATACCGGAGTGAGCTGAGACCCTGGAGTCAGGCAGAAGGCCTCACATAACCCACCTTGCCCGCCGCCTGCTGCCTGCTACCTGCCCACCTACCTCCTCCACCCTCACCACGTCCTGTGTGGGGTGTACAGCCTCTCCCGTGCCTGTACCATCTCCTCTCACTCCCTCTCACTCCCTCTCCACGCACCCGAACTCTGTCCGGGCTCACAGTGACGTAGCAGTGTCCGGTGTGTCGTCACAGCAGACTGACCGGCGTCGTGCGTTCCGACTCGGGTCGCTGAGAGTGTGGCTGGAGAGTGTGGCTGGATGGAGAGTGTGGCAGGGTGAGGATGCGTACGCCGCCGCCCGCCCCGTACTCGTGTACGGCGTGTGGGGGGAGGGAGGCCCGATACTCGCCGCGCCCTGAGGGGGGCTCCGAGCTGAGTACAAGGTGGGAATGTATGCGCCGCGCCCTCCACTCTCACCCAGCCCTCCGCGAGCTGCTCACTCTCCCAGCAGGGTCCCCGAGCTGCTGGTCCTATCTCTGCTCCAGCCCTCTCACTCTCTCCAGCCGGCCCACTCTCCCAGCAAGGTTCTGGAGAAGCTGGTCCTATCTCTATCCCGGCCCGCTCGCTCTCTCCAGCCTGCTCACTCTCCCAGCAGGCTTCCCGAGCTGCGAGTCGTATCTCTGCTCCAGCCCTCTCACTCTCTCCAGTCCGCTCACTCCCCCAGCAGGTTTCCCAATCTGCTGGTCCTTTCTCTGCTCCAGCCCGCTCACTCACTCCAAAGCGCTCACTCTCTCGTCAGGGTTCTCGAGCTGCTGGGCCTATCTCTGATCCATCCTGCTGACTCCCCCAGCAGACTTCTCAAGCCACTGGTTCTATCTCATCTCCAGCCTGTTCACTTTCCCAGCAGGGTTCCAAAGCCGCAGTTTCCATCTCTGCTCCAGCCTGCGCACTCTCCCAGCAGGGTTCCCGAGCCACTGGTTGTATCTCTGCTCCAGCCTGCTCACTCTCCCAGTAGGGTTCCCGAGCCAATGGTCCAACTCTGCTATAATCTGCTCACTCACTCCGACACGCTTACTCTCCCAACAGGGATTGGTCGTTCTATATGAGTAGCTGGGAATACATACATGACAGTGTATTCTATATTGACAGCATTATGTACTCGCTTTTGCTCGTGCATTACTACTTATCAACCACTCATGGTTTACAATGAGTTTGAGTCAGCTGAGTCTATCGTTGAAGATTGATATTGTTTGCATAGGTACCATATATTCACGAGAACGGACTACTGCAATAACAGAAAACATAGTTACCGAGCTCGTAGGTATGGCCGTTCAGGGACTTTTGTACCATCTTAGATGTCCTGACACTGGAGGCAGAGGGATGTATTTATGGAAAGGATTTACTTGAAGTTGCTCCCCCACATAGTAACTAAGGCCTAATCTTATAGAGAAGCTAACCCAATGACAACATTATATATTATAACAAAGTATACAGTTAACAATTCTCAACAATATATAATCACATTCACTTCTGTGGAGTTCATATGACATAGGTCCTCTTGGTTGTAGCTGTACTCACTTATACATTCCTTGTCCAATGTCTCCTTAACTTGTGGGTAGAAATGATCTACAAGTGATGGGATATGGTGGTAAGAGTCATCAATCCCTGTTCCCTCAAGTACTGGGATGATGGGAGCTTGTGGTGAAGTTCTACTCTCAGTATAGACCTCTGTTCCTGTATAGCTATAGCCTATGGTGTTTCAGCCTCCTCACTGTAGAGGTGATAATGCTCAGCAGTCTTGGATATGTTGATGCCTCAGTGTCTGGGTGGAGAGTGACTTCTGTGTGCACATCTGACTGCTTATATACCTTCTTGAGGGGTCAGTGCAAACAAAGACAGAGGATGTTTTAAATGTAGGGGGTGGCAATCCAAACATCTGGGCTTCAACCACTATCCAGAGCACCTACCTGTTAGGAAGCCGCCTGTTTTATTCTCAATGCTATGTCACAATAGAGACAGAGACAGACAGAACAAGATCTACGAAATGCTACGAGAATGAGATTCTCGTGTGCGGAAAAACTTAAACCTGATGTTCTTTTTTGTAGGTCTGTACTCAAATGTAGTTGTTCTCCTCACTGCACGAAAACCACCATTTTATTCATATATACGCCATCGCGGAAGTGCATGTACTGGCTGAATATTGACTTGTTTTCATATATATATATACGCCCAGGGTTTATATACGGACGCGTCTTAGCTGTATTTCACACCCGGCGTATATGAGAGGAAATATCCTCTCCCCCGCCCGTTTGTGTTGGTAGAAGAAAAGGTGTCCTCAGTAGGAATCCCGCCACCCCCCGCCACCTCCCATCCACTCTCAGTGAAGCCCTCTTCACTGGACGCTTATATCTGCCTACAGATGAGGCGTATATACACGGTGAATAGGAGGACCTTATATACGCAAAAGTCATAGTTATATACGCCGGGCGCATTCATATGTAAAATGGTGGTTTTCGTGCAGTGCCTATAATTTATTTCTAGCCATGTTGAAAACAAAATTTATGGGTATATCCAACAATTCACAATGGCGTCACCTGGTGATTTTCAAGTATTGACAGCTTTCAGTCCAAACTGTTTCGTTGTGATTGATTTTAATACTAAATGAGCAAATTATAGCATTTTGTCAAGTTTGACCGAACCCAATAGGTAGAATCAGCTTATTTAAATATCTTTGATCTATATAGGAAATATTCTGAAAAACTTCTCTCAAAAATCAGCACGGTGCCCTAAAGTTTTTAAAGCATAAATTTGAAGTATTATGCATTCACTACTTTCTGTGAAAGGAAAATAACATGGGTTTTCTCTATGTAGATTACAACTTTTTGTATTTCTCTATATTCTATTATAATATTATCATTATGTCAATCTTTAGATCAAAAACTAGCACCCCCAAGTTTTAAGTTAGAGATACTTTGAGATCATCATATTCAATTTTGAGGATATTGACCTGGGTTTTAATTTTCAAGGATTTGTCACGTACGGCCATGCCAATGTCACGTACGGCCAAGCCAATGTCACGTACGAGATCAAGCTGTAAAGTTCGTCTATATTAGTAATATACAAGCGTATCTTAGGTAAGGATATTCACAGAGGACCTCGGAGAGAACTTGTGGGTAGATTGAAGATAGGCTGGCAATAGACTTGTCACGTATGGCCACCTTCAGTGATTCGCTCAACATCATTGCCATTGAGTGATACACTTTAATTAGAACTTCTTTCCTTCTGGGAAATACCATGCGTAACTGGTCGCGCCACAAAGTTCTTATGCCGCTCATATTATATCTTCATGAGCATATTGCCGAGGGTTATATTATATATATATATTTGATTTCCTCTTATATACACGACTCCTAAACATGGTCAAACGGGGAGGAAATATATATTATATTTAAAAGGAGAGGCAAAAGTCGCTGGTGAGAAAGATATGTGTTTTCTGGAAGTTTACTGTCTCCGCGTGATTGTGCCTACGTGCACATCCGTATTGTATCCACCTCCAGTCTCAACAAGTCGTTACTCATGTCAACTTGTTTGTGAGAACCTTGCTCGCATGTCCGGCTTTCTCACGCTCCTCAGATGAACGTATAGGCATGCATCAATATGTGGAAGAAAACCGTAATTATACTAAATCCTTCTTATGTAGGAAATAAGGTTTTAAGTTGTGGTGAATAGAAGGGAGATATACCTATGGTGCATAAAAAGGGAGAAATACTAAGCTATTATCTTCCCTAAAACTATTATCTTCCCTAAAACTATTATCTTCCCTAAAATTGTTGTCTTTTCTAAGCTAATATATTACCTTTCTGTACATGCTATGTATGTAGAGGTTTTACCTCAAGAAGGTTGCACGTGGCGGGACATGTCAGAATCCTCTTGGAGGAACGCGCAAACATCTTTGCGGTTTCTTCTTAAAATGGGATAGAGGTCCCTAGACGGAAAAGACGTATCCATATTTGGGGGAGCGTCTTGTCCCTACATGTGACCGCTGGTGACCAATTGGGAAAAATGTAACCATGTTTGGAAACAGTTACCGCGTCTGTAATTGACTGTATAAGGAATGGTATGTGAGTATGTGACGTACTCGTCCGTTGTGACGTCTAAATGTACTCTTGTTATAAAATAAAGCGCCTGCCGGCATAAGGCAGATCCTCTCTCCTCTCAGCTTCAACCACACGTTGTCACTAGAGTTGTTTTGTTACGGAGCCTCACCCCACTGTGTGACCAGAGCGGTTTCAGTGGGGGAAGCAACTCAGCACGCATGAGGTGCGGACGAGCATACCGGCCCCCTGACAGGATTGTCCGATATGCCTTTAATGCTTTTTAGTTTTCTAAACTTCTTACTCTGAGACTCTGACAGCCTCTGCCTTTGTGCAATGGTTCAAAGTTTGCTGGTCCCTAGATTGTGACTGCATAATATCAAGAGACGTCACGAGTTTGAGTCTGAGTTTATCTATGCCACGCATTTTGTTGGCTCCATAATTTCACGAGTCGAAGACGAGTGACATTACGGAGCATTACCACCTCTGTGTTCCAATTAAGAGGTTTATATGGTCGTGTCCAGGAATTCTCACTCTCAGACCAGGCTTCTCTTTATACGCGAGTTCTGAGAGAAAAAATACTTATCAAGAAATATTCACAGCTTACCAAATTGATAACAAAGTCTACATTTATGGTTATTTTATTCAAAATACATACACACAAAAGGAAATAACAATATGTAAAAATAGCTTCAAGAGTGAAGAATACCACACCCTCCAAGCACAGGTCCATCTGCTGGGAGAGTGACAAACACTTAGAGGTAGCGGGTCAAGGTGCCACAGATTTAACCCAACCAGACCTACCGTAGTGTAGCTCTTGCGACCAGTGAATGGCAGAGGAGGTGTGAAGCACAGCGCCCCCTATACCGACCCGACTCATATATGCGATCGCGGCAGGCTTGGAGCACCACTTTCAAACATGACAGCATTGGGGAATGAGCTCTAGACAATGGCAAGCCCTAGCCTATGAGAAATAAGGTTGTATTCCACATCACCAAACAGCCATAAAACGTGGAGCTCTATTCTGGTTTCGAATACAATAAATGTCACTCTATCAATATTTGAAAAGATCTTTGATAGAGCTCTAACAGTTCGCATACAGTAGCTGTTTCTAGTTAACCCATTTTGCAGCATTTTTGTAAAGAATTCTGAATCAGTTGTCATTTTAAATCCAGGTCGATTTGCCATATTTATAGATAATGACACTCATAAAACGAGCGGTAGAACAGAAAAAACAAAGTATATTGGACCTTTTGGTCTCTTATCTTCACCTAGAGTTGCTCTAAAACATCTCTATGGGAGAATCTCTTTGAGGTACAAAGCAGTCTATCAGAGCATTCGATGTGCTTTCTTTTTGTTTTGTATTATCGCTCAAGACTACAGGGGGCCCTGCGCTTCACACCTCCTCTGAGTGAATGGGGTAAAGTTATTGCTAGTTCAGCTGACACCCGCCAGGAAATTAGAGGAATCCAAGTGCGACCCCTGAAGATGGCACCACTATATACTATGTGGTTAGAAGCCATGGATAACTGCACCTGCCACCTGGTGTTGTGTTGTGTCAGTAGCACAATTGCCTGTCCATATTAGAAGAGGTATTTGTCCTTTATCCCAACCCTAATAAAAAAAACTCCATAGGCTTAACATTGGGTCACTGTATTCGGTCTGGAGTTCAGAAAAATGAAATATATCGCTCTAGTGGGATACACTTGACAAATGACTTCATTTGTTAATGTAGAAGTAATTTACACGGGCAGGGTAAGATAAATTCTAAACCAAACTCAAGTTAGTTGTGTTATTGTTCATCGCACTCCGGCGAGATTGCGTATTAATGCTCTCGGCTTCGCCTCGCGCAGTAATACGCAATCTTGCCGTCGTGCGATAAACAACAACCCGACTAACTCTTGTTTGGTTTCTCCATATTATCTTAGCCTGGTATAAATGCCCATAGGCTTAACATTGGGAACTCCTTCTCAACAGGCTTGCGAGTAGTATGGTAATTCATACTTAATGGGTGGATAACAGATAAATATTTCCAGGCTAAGATAAAATCAGAAACATTTTCCCCATTCACCATCTTGTTTGGAGCGCTTCAGAATATTCACTTGGCTATCGCCTCGTTCAAATTACTGCGCACTCCAAACTCAATGGCGAACGGGGACTCAGACCACACACTCTTCAATTTCTTTCTTATTAGGTCATAGGAGTATCCCCAGGACGGTGGTTGTGGCCCATTAGATTTTAGGTCAACTCTCGACTGTAGAACCGCCCCAAGGCTCTATAAACATCATGTAAGGAGGTCAGGGTGAAGGTCGTGGTTTGCTCCGAATGCAGTCATTGGCTACTGGGACTACTCTATTCCTTATATGGTAGTTAATACAGGGGGACAGCTCCATACAGCCAGTCCTGCCAATGTCATATGTTCCATGGTTGAGAACACATTAAAGGATCAACATACAACCTGAACATGCCATAATCGTCACACAAAATTATTCCTACAAAAATGCAAGGTGGTCTCCACATATTTATTTCCATATTTCATCACAACTGCAGTAAATCAAAACAGTGTTTGGCGTCGTCAAGTATTGTTAAAGTCTAAATATAAGGCTGGATATAATACTGCTTAACGCCTACTCTCCTTGCTTACCTTTATTTTGATAGAAACAAGCAATATTTCTAGATTCCCCTTGTATTAGGCATGACAATGGCATTTTGTAAAGGAAACCCTGACAATTGGTTGTGGGTTTGGCGACCGTCATGATTAGCTCTTTTTTTGTAATTTAACGTCCAATATGTCCTATTTTGGGTTTGAAGCGGGATTCACATGATGGGATTCATGTAACTCACAGGGTGTTTTTCTGAGAGAAATCCTGCTGATATTCTGTACAATCTCTTCGTCTAAATTGTATGGTCCCTGAGACATCGTTATCTTATCACTAACACTACTATAACACTCGTTCAGTTTCTACTAAGTATCCCTCATGTCTAGAAATTCCTAGGATTGGTGGATTTTACCTCAGTAATTGTAAGTAACTGTTATCAGACTTTATTATCTACCGATTGTGGAGTCTCCATACTAAACCTATAGGGACTGTGTAATTCACAGGCCGGGGATTACGGAGTCGTCGTAATCTCCGGCCTACAGAGAGAGGAGATTGTGGGAAAAAGTCCCTTGTGTAAAAAAAAGAGTGCGTGAGAAGATCGGCGGTCGTACACAATATCAACTGGTTTCAGATACAAGCATTCTTATTCTCAGAGGAACAGACGCATAGTTATATTACGATCGCTTTCATCTGAAACCAGTATATTTTATATCTATCATTCAGCATTGCAGACTTAAATTATCAAAGAAATGACACAATGACCGCTGATCTTCTCATACATTATTTTTTCCATAATCTCCGCTCTGTGTAGGGAGGAGATTACAAGCACCCGTAATCTCCGGCCAGTGAATTACACAGTCGATATAGGTTTAGAATAAAGACTCAATAAGATGGATAATTAAATCTAGTAATCCCTTGTTTCCATATACTGCATAATTCATACGTCCTCCAGATGTTACTTAACTCCCTGTTATCTCCTCGGGTACCTAAAAGACCCGGTCTGAGTTCTACGTAACAATGGCTGAGATAGATCCCCCGATGAACCACCATCTTCCGATTTCTAAGGCCACTAAAAAAAACTTGTTTCTCATCACCAAGCCATGAAAAATATAACGAGGGGGCTTTTTTTTTTTTTTTTTTTTTTGCTATATCAAAGATTGCAGACATACAGTAAAACCCTGCATACGCAGACACCCTCCAATCCGGGCCAAAGTGGCTGTTTACGTGGGGTGTCTGCTTACGCGGGTTTCCAGATTTGTACTGGCTATACATTTAATGCATCCCTGACACCAGGAGCTTTAATTTGATACTAAATACACATACCTATCATAATTTCTATCAAGGTTCATCTATTTAAAAAAAAAAAAAAAATCTTCTAAAATCGTTTTTTCTGATGCGCGCGGTGATGAGAAACAAGTTGTTTTTTTTTGAGTGGCCTAACTCGAGAAATTGAATATAATTTGGCATGTAAATGTAGCAATACCTGAAATTTATGTTTCTGGCATTGGATATCAAAACGAACCCGTTTTCAGTGTTACTGTAGACCTACAATAAAACACGCGGGAACCAGCCAACACTGGCCCCTGTACCCGCAAGGAATTATGGGATACTTCAGTACGGTCTATATCAAACAAACGGCAAATACTGATTCGGTAACTTAATATTCTTTTCAGAGGAATATAGTTTTATTATGAAATAGCATGATTTGGTAGAGTGAAAACTGAACTATTCGATATAAGTGTTGACAGGTATGGGGGACATCAGTATTTGAGGGCAGTATAAGAGTCCAGAGGTGTGCAAGAGTCAGCGTCTGAGGGCAGTACAGATAGACAATAATCGATGCTTTTGTGGACTGGCGGTCGTAAACCACGAGAGCTAGACGCCAAGTAATACCCGAGTGCTAGGGAGTGTATTACGATGTCAACCTCGAGTGGTTTACAGAGCCGCCTGTCCACAAAACCATCCTTTGTTGCATTCATTAAATAAATTAAACTCAGTAATTGCCATAACAATTCTCGGGAGCGGCGCCAACGTCACGCAACGTAGTAACGGGTTCGTCCGACCGCAAAAACTGACCCTGCGCTGCTCGGTTTTATAGCTTTGCAGTTTGCTTTCCCGAAAGCGGTGCAGTGCACTCTATTACGTTCGAAGGGTTAAACAACTTTCCACCCCATAGCAACCAATGTTAAATCCACTATATTTCTCTGGTAATATCTCAGTAAATATCCAACATAGAGACATCAAACAAAAAATGGAATGGAGATGAAGAGTAGGGGAAGGTGTTTGGTGGTTTTTTTTGTATCAATTCGTTTTGCAAAGATTGTTTTATTTGGTCTTTTCTCCAGTAATCTGCCGAAAAAAGGATAACAGGCTGCTACAACTGTCAAAATAAAAACTTACTAAAAAGTAAATAAATATGTAGATTCAAGCCTTCATACTTCTATCCTACAAAGTTTATTGATATATCTTGTTAGAAACACATCAAACTACCTTGTAATACTCATATTAATCATATACAGTGAGATCAAACATCGACTTGCGTTACGACGGTCGAGCGATAATACCAGAAAGCTAGGGTGCTCGAAAATTGCAAAACCCTTTGCCTCGTTCTGATATGAACGTTCCGCTCCCGAGAATGGGGACTATTTTCCGTATACCATGGGTTTGAGGCCGTATACCACAGGTTTGAATCTGTATACCACAGTTATGATATCTGACAGGTTTTATATCATGATGGGTTGAGGTTTACTGAGTCCCCATACATGTCCAATGGGGTCTTTGTATGCGATGGATAATGAGAGTTCAGAGGTATGCGGGACGTTAGTGTCTGGGGGCAGTTTTAGACGGGATGTCTCTGTGAAACTCTTGCGGTTTTATAGCTCGATGGTGAATGGATTGCATTGTAGGCTCATGTGAAGACTGTAATATGGATCTGATGTTAGTGGCGACATATTGCGTTTGTAGGCTACAACGACTCGAGAGGGTTGGCCAACATGATGAAAACCAGCCTAACTGAAGGCTGACACAATCGGCCACTTTATTTGATGCTCTGGATTTCATTTTTACTGATGCAGATTGTATGACTGTATTCTGCGCCAATAGAGACATTTTCGGGAAAAAAAACAAAAAAAATAAAAACCTGATGAGGCAACATACCTGCCGAAATCTTGGGTCAACTAGATAATAAGTAAAAAAACCACATCACTAAATATTCTGGAGTTGTTTGGTTTGTGAGAAATATTGAATTGAAGAAATAAAAAACATAAAAATGTCAGTGTCTGAGGGCAGGAGGGTGGCAGGCGCAGGGCGTGGGGCTCGGGTCCTCCTCTAACGGAGGCTCCAGGTGGCGGTGATACTGACAGTAGTCCATGTGTAACGGCTTCATCCGGTCAGCGTAGTCACGGTTCAGTTCACTCAGATCCGCCAGGAGGAGATACTCAACCAAGCGTGACGGCAGACCCAGTCGCGCCACCTTGTGGTGGGCTTGTGGCTTCACGCTCCCTATTATCGCCCACCTACAGAGGTGTTGCAGGGGTCGTGGACTGGAGGAGTTGTGTCTGAGAAGCGCCAGGAGCGGCGGGGGGAGAGTGACCGCGGTCCCGTGACTCTCCCGCAGGAGACGCAGCACCGCTGGTTCCTGGCTGAAATAGGGAATAAACTCTGTGAGGACGGCAGCGATGGCTGTGAGCCGCAGTCGCTTGTTGGCGGATAGGAAACGATTGGCGCAGTCGTCTAGTGCATACTGCAGCGCTGTGCAGCCATTGTTGTCCGGGATGGACGGGTTGCAGCCTGCACGGAGAAGGTCAAGGGTCATGCAGACGAGACCGCTCGCCGCGCTGCATCGGAGCGCAGAGACACCTGTCGGCAAGTAGACCTCATCAAGTCCAGCCCCGTGTTTCATCAGAATCTGCAGCAGACGACCGGAAGCTGCGTGCGCATCATACAACTTCTTCTTCTGGCGGCAGTATCCATACGCGCCGCAGACGGACGACCCGAAGCGCTCCATCAGCAGCGAGCAGTAATGTACGCACCTATACAGCAGACTCTGTCCCCGCACCTCACTCCCAGCCTCCAGCAGGTACTCCAGGATATGCGGAGTCTCTGTACGTATCGCTCCCATGATCCCCACTGAGGCCCCAGCCTTGATGAGCGACTCGATCATTGTCAGGGAGCGGTTATAGATGGCCATGTTGCCGGCGCTGGTCAGGATTTTGGGGCAGGTGACGTGTGGGAGGATGGCCTGGAAGGCGTGCTCGTTGCAGCAGTGTGCCGCGTACTCCAGCATGGAGGAGACGTTCTGCGGGGGCATTGTGGTGACGATGGTGTTCACGTCATGCCCTGCCAGGATCAGTCGCGTGATCAGGTCCTTGCTGCATTTCATCTGGATCGCTATTCCCATGCCAGTTCCATCTGCAAAGGGAAAAATAAGATCAGTCTATGGTACAACTACTTTCTGAATTTGGCATTACAAATGGTTTACAAATGTTTAATTTCTGCGTATATATGGACCATCGGGCGTAATGGGCTGATTCCACCGACACAAAAGACATAGCGAGATTGGTCACGATTTGGGTGTCGTGCTATGTCGGGCTAGGTTTGAATGATCGCGTGCCAATTTGTCGCAATGTGTCGCGGTGGTGGAGCACCAAAACATACACCGACACCTCACGGCTACGTTTTGCGTAAGATATACCCCGGCAAATCCATCGTGTTGGTGGAATCAGCACTTAAATAAGGTCGTTCTGTTTGACATCATATATACGCCTGATTCCGTATGAATCCTGAGGTAGATCAGTTGGAGTTATATTTAATACACATATTTACGCCATTGTCCAATTATTCCAATCTCTTCACCTAGTACCACTTGTTTTTATTTCATTTGCCATTAGTCATCAAAGTCCGTGGTATATGGAAAATCCAATTTTATGTTATCAATTTTTATCATCAAATCTTTCTAAAACCCCAATGAGTATCTTTTGATTAACTACATATAATAAACCCAGCATTCTTTTGGTTTTTTTTTACCATTCTTATGATAGATTTTACTTTCAAAACACCATTGATTTGTATGATTCAGACTAGGTTGTTTACAAGGCACATAAGAATACGGCCTATACGTGTATTTACGTGGTAGTGTATAGATAATTAAATCGCTATTTTCATGCAGTAATAATTGTAGCTCGACCACAAGCCCTTCTCTACGGGTTAAAGAGAGTTTTACATGTATGATGCGGTGGAACCTCAGTCGAAGGACACCATATAAAGGGGACTACCCGAACCAATGTGCTTGGAAAAGAACCGCGTCTTCCTGGTCATTCAACCTTCTCATGTGAGAATACCTTAAAACTATAAGAAAGACTCAATAATTTTGTTACACGTTGACAGGTTGACAAGGATGGTTCGCATTCGTGACTCATCATAGTTAGCATGATGAAAGATGGTTAGAAATATATTTTCTCATGTGCATGACACCTGTCTCAAACACAGGGTTCAAGGCTATTCTCGTGGATCAGGAATATAGAGGATCCGTTATCTCTATGGCTTAGTCAAGAAGATTAATCAATGTTTATCTAAAAGAATTTTCTATAGGGCTGTTTCTCACTCTAATCATGGGGAAATAGGGCCATCCATAAAGTACGTACGCAGAACTTCTGGAATTTGGGACCTCCGATCGCCTCCCAATCTTGTACACAATAGAATGAAAAAGTAGCATATGCAAAATTTCCAAAATATTTTACTCCCCCCCCCCCCCCCCCCCACCCCCTCAGTGTGTACGTATCTTATGGATGGCCCCTATCCTGAAGGTAGCAGTTTAACCCTTATAAATGATGCCCTGAAGCATCAATCGGCCCATGCCAAAGACTTACAAAATTGTTTTAACTACGAAATAATGTATCAACAGACACAAAACTCTCACAGAATGTAGGCACAAACTTGTGTTTAATATTTAAAGGAGAGCAATAATGATATTAAGGATGGCATATTATATCATGTGAGAAACAATCAGAGTCCAAACATCAATATGCTTGTCCTCTACCGGTATACACGGATACTAGTGTCCATCCTTACATATGCAGTCCAGCCACAGCCAGCCGTCCTTAAAGGGTTAAGGCAATCAGTTTTTTAGTAGCGCAGGAGCAAATATATGTCAATTGTTCACATGCAATGGGAGCAGAGAGTGGTGAGAGACCAAGCATTATTATATTTATTGTCTAAACCAGGAACTAGATATGATGCATCAAGTAACATATGTGATTTTCCCATTTACTGGACTTTGTACACAATCAATAATGAGCTTAAGATTAAGAAATCAAAAGAAAATGATTATTCTCATGAAATGAAGGTTAATACGAAGGAAGTATGGGAATCTCAGTAAAAAGGAACTCTCAGTACAAGCTATGCATTTTATGTTAAAGAAGTGGTTTTATTATTCAAGCATGGCAATTCATATGAAGACATTGTAATGAACTTGAACATTTCAAGGGATATAGAAGGAACCTATTGTATTTTCGACGATGAAAAGACACAATATATTCAAATTTTGAACTAATATAAAGAACTTATGTAAATAATCGAAACTTAACTTCCTCTTAATAAAAAAATTCACTTATATCTAACTCTGCACAGATCCTAATTTGAGAGAATATATTTATCTTAAAACTTAATGATGCTTGTAAAAATTAAGGTAGAAATGTCAGTTTATGGGAATCATGATCAACATGATCTTGTTTAAGGATAATGCTGATGATGACATGTACATAGATGATTAATGCAGTATCAAAATCTACAGGTCTTTGGGTTAGTTTGCAAGCCATGTAAGAGTAACTGATTCAGATTAAGAGTAATACTTGGGATTGTGAGTAACATTTAAACAACTTTGTTACAATAAAATGGCAGTTTGCAAATTGTTATCTTCACTAGTTATTCGCATGAGATATTAAGCCAAATACACATAATAAAAATCAAAGAGATTTCATATAATATATAATATTGAATTAGATATATGGTGAAAGATGATTAGTGTGTCCATGTAAGTCCTTTGTGTTATGTTCTCCAGCGTGCAACACTATTCACATGTATGGAGATTCTTAGTATGGAAGATCGCCCGATAAAGGCCAATATCAAGGGTCAATAAACTCTTCAACATCTCAAAAGCAACAAAATGGTGTATGTTATACATTTAGCTGATACAAATATGCTATATTTAAGCCCACGAACCTAAGACGTAAGTGTGTCCTTGGCACTGCCAAATAGTTAATGACAATGCAGGTTTATGAGATGTATAACGTCAACATTCATAGATGGAGCCTTTAGTTCACCCAGTATTATTTCACATTGTTAACATTGACAAGCTACCCAACCGATCTGACATTCAGGGACACACACCCTCTGAGAAATAATGCAACATCAAGGGACAAGATTTTACTCCTGTGGATTATGTCAGGCATTGGGTTAATCTTTGATTTCACTTGGCTTTGCGTAGTGTAACCCAATATCTATTAACAAAACACCATAGGAAAAGATCCCAGGTGAACTAAGTTAACTCAAAACAACTTGTAAATGAAACAGTATGAAGAGAAATTGGGAATAATGCATTAAATTGTGCTTTCATATATTAATTGCACAGGAATATTTTGTAATATGTGCAGAGATTTTATGTATAGAATAATGCTGTCTATGGTATTTTTTCCTATAAAGACACTATGTAACATCATTTATGAAAGATGAATGAAAATGTAAAGAAGATCTCATCACCTCCTTCAGCACAGTAGAACTCTGGTATTAAACCATACCTCATTCTGGTCAATCTGGCTAGAACAGAATACTTCTCTTGTTTCTTCAATTCCCAATAAGTGGATCACCCTGCAACAGTGGCCACCTTGCTCCGGACAGAGAATATGTACACATTGCAAAATTCCGATTTATACATCCCAGTATTATTGGTTTCTATGAGAAGAATGCAATTATTAATAAGTGTGTGAGTGTTGATAAAGAAATGTCTGATTATGAACAGTCGCCACTTCAGCTTGCCTCCTACTACCCTGATGTTTACAGTTTGACCGCTACATTGTGAATGACATATTCACCCTCATTATCACTCACTCTAGTTCCTAACGTGCCCACTTGGTGACAGGGCACTCTACCAATGGCACTCCGAAATGTTAGTATCAGGAGCACCTTCATAGGTATGTGTGGCAGACAGGAACAAGACTGGTCATCCCCTATTGGCCACTGACTTAGCAGCCAATCAGAGCACAGAGCACACAAACCTGCAATGACTGTCCCCTCTTGGTTGTATACCTCACCAGTCTGTCAATAAATCTGTCTACTATTGACTCATAGGTGCGCCCTGTACCTCTGTGTCTAAAGTTTGACTCCACTATTCGCTTAAGGTCTATACCTGGCTAGTTCGTATCCCTAGGCTTTTACAATATGCTACAAAGGGATACATGTGCATTTGTCTCGATATAGGTCACTATCCGTGCAAACCGTTGTGGTTTCCCCTGCCATCATTCTAGCACATAGGGCTTTATCCTGGTCTACAAGATCCTTCAGATTTAAGTACTCTTCTAAACGTTGAGGGAGATGGAGTTCTCCGATGGCATCAGATTGCCCCTTGTGGTTGAGGGCCTGGAGAATGACCGCCCTGCTGGCATGCTGGAGACTTAGCGGGCAGGTTATCCGAGCCACTAGCTGCCTGTACAGCAACGTGGTCGGGTGGTCCCCAGCAGGAGGGTGAGGGTAACTGGTGTATTTCTGAATCACCGAGTTCAGATCCAGCATAGAGGAGAATCTGTTGGGGAACACACTGAGGATGAAGGCAATGCGGGTGTCTCGACGGCGGAACCCTCTGATCATGCTCGACTCGTCAAATTTGGGGTTGATGGAGAAGCGCAGTATCCTGTGAAGTTCCCGGATGTCCGGTGGGTGGTGGATGTAAAACCCACTGCCGTACTTTAACAGATCTAAGAGGATGCACACGAAATGCAGCACGGCTGCGGTCATGAAAGCACTGGTGAAGTTCTTGATGCAGACATTGACCGGGACTCCATTCTGGACCAGGGTTTTGATCATGTGTCGGTACACATTGTGAGTGGTCCACAGGTTTGGGTCTTCCAGCAGCCTGTTGCCGTGGGTGAGGGTGGTGGAGGAGCACAGCTGGAGAACCTGGATGATAGGGTACAGGTAGGGACTTTTCAAACTGTAGCGTTTTGTGTGCGCAAGAAACTCGATGACCTTCAGATGACCTTCAGTGGGTACAGTCTCCTGCAAGGCTGTACACATCATCTGATTGCGTCTGTCGAAGCGACACAGCAACTTCACCATGTCAATATTGCCTGACCTTACCGCAACCTTGGCACCCTCACTGAGGTCCTGTGGGGAAGGTGCAAGGCCCAATATGCATCTGACAAGCGGTACACTGCCTGAGAGCACAGCATTGGGGAGCAGGTTAGAGCATTTTCTCAGGTCAAGATGAGCCTCTCTCAGAGTGCTGAGGATTATAGTGTTCCTGTTCTCCGAGAAGTCTGTACCTTTTGGACATTTAGCATCATCTGAAAAGAGATATGGAATCCTGAAAAGAATGATGGGCCAATCTACTCATCATCCGGACTACAAGGAAAGTGGCATACTGACTTCGTACTTCAAATATTTGTGTAACATGATTTTTAGCCTTCGACGTCAAACAAGAACATTGAGACAGAATTCATACAGACACTGAACAACAATACTACTACCAACAGTATGTTTGTCATGATATATATTAACAATGGATCTTTCTTTCTCCGAAGCAAAAATAGCAGAGCCAGCTGAAGCGAACGCCGAGACAAACAATGAGACATAAAAGACAGGACAACACCAACAACAAAGCAGTTGCAATGACTGTATGATATGTGTGTGATAACAAGGCTTAGCAGTGGGAAACACACTGTACGATTTCGTTCCCACCGATTAACTCCCTAATGACATCCAAAAAAGGACATTTTAACTTGTCTCAGGCGAATTTGCGCGGGGCATCGGCCATCACAGCAGGATTTATAGATGGGGTTGGTTGTCATTAGTGAGAATTTATTACCTACTACATGTATATCTAAAACGGTAGAACTCCGTCGAATCCGCTTGAAGTTGCTCCCGTACATAGAGACATAGTGAACCCGACCTAGGCCGGGAGATTGAATGCCCACGAGAGTGAGATTCTTGTCTTAAGCAAATTCTGTTCACACTGGACGACTGACTTCCGAATTTCTCGGAGATTTTAGGCCACCGATAAAGGAACAAGTAATAAATCTTAGAATATGGGAGCTAAATCGATAGTTTTCCTCTATAGAACCTTCTACTTCTGTGTTTGAGTTCGTACTCCCTTAGTCTAGAGGTCTGTACCTGGCCAGTCTGGGTCCCTAGACTTGACAAGGTGCTACCAAAGCCTGGTGACGATGGACAGGATAGTGAATTTTATAAATGATATAACTGAATTATGATGGTGTACAATATGTTTAATGAATTCTACAGAAAGAAACACTGTTTTTATCTTCAGATGATGTTGTGGACTTTCATTTTGTAGGCTATAAATCAATTGTCATTGGGGACCTTTCTTTTTAGATTATAAATCTCAACAATAAACTCAGTAATAAACGATGGCAATTATTGGGTTTCACATCATATCAATTTTATTTTGCATATTCAGCAATACTGAGACATCACCAATGGTGTTGGCATAGGTTGTTTCCTTATCACATACACGCCCCCTAACAGTGTCATCCCACTAAATACAAATACCCCACCTACCGTTAAAAACCCACACTATACCAACTCCCAGAATTCCACATTCCTTCCCTTCCGTTTTCTTCACCTACAATTCAAACTTAACATACGTGTCTCCACAATACCCTCGCATCATTTTCCCACCCACCCACTCCAATCATCATAGTATCATACTTCGTATTCACCATATTATTTCTTTTTCTATTTTTCATACTTATTCAACTTGATTGAACAAAAAGAAATAAAATGTATTCACAATCTCGTACAATAAATGTTATTATCCCAAACAATGTACATTCTCTTTTCATTTAATAGCTGCTATATAGGGGGCGAGTTTATAGTATTGTTACAGTCATACTCATGCTGCAGACTAACTGATGGCACAATTTACCTTTCTAGATAGCATCTAGCCTTGCACTGCAGAATCAAAACACAAAGAACACCAAACCCTACAATCAGGTAAACAGTTATCTATAACACATTACCGTGTATTTCAGTGGAAACTTCTAACATAATATCTATATATCATCAAACACATAGGCCTCTGGTTAATATCTATAAAATACTACCTGCTTCCACCAATGACAGAGAAATTATGTTCCTGCCCTTGGACATGAACATCGAATGACTGATGGCATGGAGGGCTTTTGATGAGTTTCAGGTATATGATTAAAAGAAAACATAGTAACTGAGCCTGCAGTGATGAAATTCTCTGTCTTTTGTGTCAGAACTGTTTGTTCGTTTGGTTTGTTCAACGTCCAATATGTTCTATTAGACTAACTTTGGGTTTGACGGAATCTATTAGATGAATTTAGGTAGATATCTCACCCCTACACATTTACACAAGGGAGAGTTCTTTTACTTCCTACACCACATAGACATAGTATGAGAACGATTGGCTTTTGATATAGCCGTAAATCGAACACTGCTGGGGGTGAAGGATAAAAGTGGTTGCAATGAAACTCGAACCCACAAAGTCTGACAACCTTGGGATTACAAGTCCAGTACTCTTTACCACTGAGCTAACTCCCTACCCTGGTCGCTTTAGTTAAGCTTGCCACTTGCGGCAAGGCGATCAAGAGGGTGAACAGATTGATCATTGCTGTCCACCCCAGCAGGTCTTTTGTCTCAGAAAAACAGCCCTTTGTCTATGGTGTTGGACCAAAGGACCTTTGCCTATGGTGTAGGACCTTCAACGGATATCACTACAGGCTCCGTAACTACATTTGCTCATGTTCTTCTGCGCCCTCATCTCATTCCAACCTAGTAAATCACTTACTTTTACATTTATGTGAAGGTCAAGAACACTTCAAGACATTCTGTTTCATGGTGAGGCCCATCTCTTATAACCTAAGTATAGAATTACTTTTATCTTCATTCAAGACATAAGTGTACCTCGCTGACTATATCAGGTTTTGCATTGAGTATAATTTGTCGTATTCAATATATAATGACAACGATCCAGCATTAGTACTGTTGACACTTGACAGGTTTCGCCCACATACCATCGAGTTTGGAGCGCACAGGAATCTGAACAAGGCGATGGCCGAGTGAAGATTCCAAGACGCACAAACGGCAAATACAATGAGAAAAGAGCAGCCTGTATAGAAAATGGAAAGGCATATATGGAAATCAAGTTTAATCAATAGTATTGTGAGACTTTGATGAATGTGGCAGCAGTGTGGCCGGAATGACACTGATTGTTACCGATTCGTCTAAAACCATCAGATATAAGTGATTTGTTTGTTTGTTTGTTTGGGTAGTTTAATATCCATTCTGTTCAATTAGACTTACTCAGATGAGTGAAAATCAAGACTCCGTGTCCATATTCTGTAGGCTTAACAAAGGAGTAATAATTTTAAGAATATCCCATTAACTAGTTGTCAGTGCAAATCTTTCATTGGATTCTTCTCAACCGATTTCAATTCTCCTATTTCAAGTGATATTATCTTTTCCTCCCGTATCACACTGTGTGAACATTGCTCAGTACCATGCTCAGAAATATATATTTTCTATGGTTAAAGTTCAGCGTGGTTTATCACTGACGCAGGGCCTGAGGATAAAGATGAAATACAGCACCACGTGAGATCTATATGTATTATGCTGTCTATGGAATCGATATTATAGATTTTATTTTGTAAAATGTTGTTTATTGACGGAAACCGTTCATAAATATAGTATATGATTTTCAGGCAATCCCGCCTAGGGGGGCGCACAGGGACAATAACAATACAGAGGCTTTCATAGAGTACTACAAGATATTCCACGGATGAAGGTAGTCCACACTTGATAGTAAGTACATAGTATGCTAGTATATAGAAAAAAAGACAAACAAAGTTCATACCATACCCGTTGGTAATAGTAGGGTAGCAATGATTGCACCCCTCTCATAAGATCTCACACTCTCTAAGTCGTATTCTGTACAAGGTTCTCACTGTGCTCTATGGAAGAAGAATTCTTAACGAACTAGGCTTAGAGCCTTGAGAATCCACTGGCACACAGTATTCCCGCTAGGTGGCATCATTGAGATTATAGGAATGTTTGGGTTGCATTGATGTACGTCTTTAGCACGGGAGGCAGGCCAGTGAATTCTCAAGGCTCTAAGCCTAGTTCGTTATGAATTCTTCTTCATAGAGCGCAGTGAGAGCACAGAATACGACTTAGAGAGTGTGAGATCTGATGAGAGGGGTGCACCCACAGCGTCAATAGATCTCACCAGACATGGTTGTGACTGACAATTGGAGACACACAGTCAAATGCCTTTAACAGGTCCACGAACACACACAGAGTGTTTAAGCCTCTATCAGCATTACCAAATAATGTGGCTAGCAGTTCAAAGACAGCCTGACCTGTGGACCTGCCAGGGAGGAAACCACATTGGCTCTCAGAAAAGAGGCTATTATGCATTAATTGTGGAACAATCTGAGGGTGTAGTTCATATTCAAGCACTTGGATGACCTAAGCTTGGCTAAATGTTGCACCATTTCTAGATTGCTTACAGCTATCTAGATGACCATCATGACAGACAATATGACTAACAAAATGCAATATATTATTTATATATATATACCCCAGCAAAAGACTGGTAGTAATAATACTTTGAAACAATAAACAATATCAATAAGGCAACATTGAGTGGTAAAAGTGGTGTCCTAATCAAGCCTAGACCAATTCATATGTATGAAAATAAGAATAAATAGCACCTACATATCCTTTCAAAGATGTGGGAAAAGTAATGGAGATTTTAAAAACATTTTATGTAGTGTTACATGAAATGCTTTTTTTTCTATAACAAGTATAAGCAAATGCTGACATATATCTGATGGCAAAAACACTGTCAAACATTATTATTCTAATACTAACAAACACCTAAAATAAAAGGATAATATCCATGTCCAATCATCTTAATTGTTAGAGATATCCACTCCATTAAATGAAGTCACAGAAGCTTAATAAGTGTCTTTCTATATCATACGGGGATACAAGGGCAGTGTTCAATATCAGATGGCACTTCAGATGGTACTTCGGGAACCCTCCCCATTTGTTGGCACAGAAGTTTGTCCTGATGAAGCAAGTCCTTCAGTTCTAAATAATCCACTATCCGTTTGGGAAGTTGAAGACGTGAAACTGCGCTGGGAGATTGAAGACCTGTGCTTGGAGAATGACCATCCGGAATTGTGCTTGGAGATTTCACCTGATTGATATTGGCAAGTATTGTTACTCTACACAGATGTTGGAGAGTAGATATGTTGTGGATTCTATACAAGTACAGGTTGGCCAAGGCGATCACAGATGACCGGAGAAGTTCATTCTCACTCTCTGGATTGGCCAGGCATCTTTTAACTGTCCTTTCTAGAGCTGCATCAGAACTGTAGTACAAGGGATACGAGGAGAGTATGAATGCAGCTCGGATGGACTTCCTCCTGGACCCTGACGGCCGATTATTTGAGAGGATAGCGACGTAGAAAATGTTCAAGAAGATATCCTGATCTCGTTTGCGCCTAATGGAGCCTCCTACACCATACCTCAACAAGTCACACAGCAAGCAGAAGAGTCCCATTGAAATGGCCTCCATGAAAGGAGAAGCCTTCCTCAGGTACACCTTCTTAATGTCCATTCCAGCTTCCACCATCCTCCTCAGCAGGCTACGGTGGACACTATGCATGGTCCAGATGGATTTACATGGCAGGAAGAGGGACTCATACCGACAATATGGGTACCCTCCAAATTTAGCTGATTTCACTCGGCAGTTGGCTATACACTCCATGATCACCTGCCTTGGGTTGATCTTTTGTTGGATGATGTAGCTGAGAATGTTGAATCGTCCGTTCTCTGCCTCCTCCATGGCTGCAGTTATCAGCACCTCTTGGATGCGGTCGGAGAGACCGAGGAGGAGGTTGACAAACTCCAGGTGGCCCGCCTGGACAGCAGTAGTCATAGCACGGCGCAGGTCCTCCTTTTTACGTGAGCGAATCTCCTTAGGGCTGAGCTGCTCAGAGCTGCTCAGGTAGTCACTCACAGTTCTCAATACACACACATCCCCCGTAAGCACCGCCTGACACACGGGGCCAATGTTCTCACAAGGTACCTCCGAAGAATTTGGCTGCACGGGTAAACCACCCTGGTCTGTGTTCTGTGTAACATCTGAAACAAAGGTGAACAGAATCAAAGATTTATTATCCATCGTATACAAAGCCCCCATTAAAAATGTATGGGGACTCAGTAAACCACGACCCATTGTATAAAACCTGTCAGATACCATAACTGTGGTATACGGATTCAAACCTGTGGTATACGGCCTCAAAACCGTGGTATACGGGAAAAAATAGTCCCTTTTGCTATAGAGCAAATAAATAGTTCCTATTGTAATACCTGTTAATATAGCAATTACTGGGTTTAATTTTTTCGAAAAGATGGATAATAAATTCAACAAACGATGATTTTGTGGACAGGCAGCTCTGTAAACCACTCGCGGTTGACCTCGTAATACACTCGCTGGCGCTCGTGGTTTACGGCCGCCTGTCCACAAAACCATCGATTATTGTCTATGTATACCTGTGAAATCTTATTACCAGGTTTACAGTTGGGGTACGAAAAAAATTTGTTGAAGGCCAACAAAGTGGATGACCAGCGAAGTAGCGCAGCCTAGACTTTATGCTGGTTCTCTGGTCATTCACTAGTCTAAGGTAGGGTACCAGCCAACCTAGATTTTACCCCATTCTAGCCAATCATATGGCTGAAGATATTCAGTGTGGAGTGTGAACTTGATGAGATGTGCACTAGTTTGGTAACCAACCCCTGTCTACGCTGAGCTACGATATAGGGGTTGGTTGGTTTAAATCAAATGAAATATTCATAGCTAACAAATTGATAAAGAAACCAAGATTTATGTTTATTATATTTTGAAAAAATACACAGGAAAAAAAAAAAAAAAATGGAAAATTGTCCAAGCAGTACGAAAGATCTAGTAGGAGAGTAACAATCAGTTCCCGCTACTGGGTCAAAGTGGCCACAGATTTGGTTTATTTTACATCCAGTCAGCTTTGATTTCTTTTCTCAGACTTCACCATGCCTCCTGAGGAACTTTTCTAGTTTTCCCTTATCTTAGGTTGGTTTGACCTCGGGATTCTGTTATTTTCTGTACGAATACATTGAATTCTCCTAAGGATACAAGAAGCTCTGACCTGTCAGTGCTGTAGAAGGCACTGCATAGTGAAGTTGTATTCCTTAAAAAAATGTTCCCTGTATTTTTTGTTACGTGCAATGGAACATCAACAGTTCAATGCTCAGACATTTGTTGCATCTCTTCACCCAGAAGTAGGTGTGTCAATCTGGTGTGACTATATGCAAATAGGTCTGTTTCACCTGCTCCAATTTTTTTCAGGTTGTCTTTTCAGAAAATCTGGTTAATAGCCCTTGATTTATTATCACTGGCACCATTCCAGACACAGCCAACATTTTTGAGGTGCTCTTTATAGGATATCGTTGAATGACAAACTAAGTAGGCGCATCATATTGATTACTGAACTTTCAGCCAATAGGAGCGTATCTTAAAGGATGACACTTTTCAAGCTCATTGTTCATTCATGCAGCAGCTGCTCGAACCATAAAATGAACAAGGGGGTAGTGGAATTTATTTTTACATATAGGGAGTAGCTGGATGGAAATACAAGAGGTATATATAATAAATGGGAAGATATACAGTAAAATACTACTTTATTTATCATGATGCTCATATGTGGGCAGACTAAACAAACCTGATGTTGCTGTAAGTATAGATGAATCAAATATAATTTCATAATTATGAAACAGAGTCATCCATTACTCTGACAATGTATCACTTTATATCAGTTATCACATACTTCAGGATATACCTATACATGTCCATGTGTATGTTTATATAGAAGATCACAATCTTTCATAATTCAATCTATATATTGTGCAATATCCAAAATTGGTAATAATGAAGTCTGTGTGCATTATCAAGGAATAAAACTATCATTTTTGAATATCATAAAATCGTGGAATCATGTAGGACAAGGCAAGGGAGTTCTTTTTATGCAGCAGTGTTCTTTATGAAACAATGACTCAACATACTCATTGCTAAAGGGCATCATTCCATATCTTAAACGTCCTTGATATAGATAGATTCCGGCTGGCAATATACAGTGACAGTTCAAATAGAGAACTACTGACCTGCACACACTCATTGGTTCAAAGCCCCAAGCGATTTTTTTTCTAACTAATATTATACTAGAAGGACTGAACGATAGGAAGATAGTTTTAGTTAGTTATTTAGATATGAGCAAAGCTTTTGATAGTGTCGACCATAAAATTTTAACTAGAAGATTTGAGGAAATAGGATTAACTGGGAATTTGTTTTATATTCTACAGGATTATTTAAAAGCTAGGAGGCATCAGACAAAATTAGAATGTAAACTATCAGATAGTAGAGCAGTGACTACAGGGGTCCCACAAGGGTCTGTTCTTGGACCTCTGCTTTTTATATTGTTTATTAATAATATCACTAAAGTTTTACACTTCTCGAGAGTAATTTTATATGCTGATGACATAGTTGTTATACAAGAAGGTTTAAAACAAGAGGAGATTCGCCAAAAAATGGAACTAGATTTAGAAAATATAAATAAATGGACTAAGGAAAATTGCTTAGCTATAAACTATAAGAAGTCAAAAATAAGTTGGTTTACAAATAAAAGGAATGTTGTAACGAATCAAAAGGTTAAAATGGGAGAACACTACTTAGATGCTGTTAGCAAGTATAGATATTTAGGAGTTGTAATTGATACAAATATGCGGTTAGATGTACATTATACTAAAATAACAAGTGATTACAATATGAAGTTATTTAAATTAAGAAAATTGAGTTACTTATTGGATTTTGACAGCAGGTTAAAAGTTTTTAAACAAATGCTGTTACCGATACTAGAGTATGCGGACATGGTGTATTGTCTAATGTCAGAGGGGAATTTAAAGAAATTGCAGATCCTAATGAATAAAGGGCTCAGAACAGTAATCGGTAAATATAAAAGTAGAGAAATGAGTACATTCAGTATACATGAACGTTGTAGAGTGAGAGACCTAGTAACTAGACGGAGTAGTCATCTCTTAAATACTATCAAATGGTGGAGTAGCGATCCAAATAATGTCTTTGAACTAAATGATAAAAATTTGAGGAGCAATGAGAAGATAAAACTCAAGATAAAAAGACCGAATTTGGAAAAATTCAGGAGGTCACCAATTTATGTGGGAAATATGTTGTGGGAACAACTAACTTGTGAAACTCAAAAATTGAATATGGGGACACCTTTCAAAAATAGGGTTAAAGATGAAATTCTAAGTATTTATTAGTGTAATTGAAAATAACTACCATGTAGTCTGTAAGTCAGCTGTATATATATGTTTGCTGTCTATGTGAACTGTCCATTTGTATGATTGTTATGTTACATGTGGTTGTATATACGTGGACCCATGATATGGAAGATCGATGCAAGATGTATCGAATATCAGCTATGGTGTCAATAAACATTTACCCAAAAAAACACCAAAAAAGAGTGTGATAATATAGAAGTATCACATTATGCTTGTAAGTATATAAATCAAATAGGATATAATCTATACAAAATATCAATACAAGGGTTCACATGAATCTGGTCATCGTTTAGATATAATTCATAAAATATGATTGTATTATATATTGCAAGAAGCATAGGTATCAATAGATCAGTTCTGCATAAGATCATGGAGCCATAGATGCTGATCACTGGGGTGATATGGTTGAACCAGTGCTCGGAAATGCCATGGGGTTGGCTGTATCAAATAACCTCCCTGCTATAAGAGGACAAAGCTCCTCCTAGGATTACAGGGGTCAAAGCCCTCCCCCCCCCCCCCCATGGAAACATGTGGATTTTATAGCTTATAGTTGTTCCTAGGATTTTCCTTAAAGGAGGGGGTTACACATCTTGGGATATCTGTGAATATTAGGAGGGGTCTAGCAGCAAAGTTCCTGCAGGGGGGTCCAGGTGGCAAAGCCCTGGGAAGATTTTGAATTATGTATGTTATACAGTCTGTGTCCAGGATTTGTTTAAGGGATGGGGGCTACACATCTTAGGCTACCTGGGAAAATTGTTAGGGTTTTATCTGCGAAGCCCCTCCAGGGGGTCCACGGGGTGAAGCTCCTAGAAGAACTCATTATAATCATAAACATTATACAAGCTGTCCTCAGGATTTGGTTTCAGGGAGGGGGTTACATATCTTAAGCTATCGGGGAATATTGTAGTGGTTTAGCAGGAGAGCTCCTCCTGGGGTTCATGTGGCAAAGCTCCTGAAAACGTTTGGATTTTATAGATTACACAAGCTGTCCCCAAGTTCTTGTTTCTGGGATGGGGAGATACAAACCTGAGACTACCTGGGAAGATTGCCAGGGGTCTAGTTGTACAGCCCCTCCTGGGGGTCCAGGAGGGAAGCCCCTGACAGCACTTGGACCTTAAAGGTATTCATAATTGTATTTCCAGGAGTGGGGTTACACCCCTTATGTTATCTGAGAATATTTAACAGGGGTCCAGCAGTAAAGTCCTCATGAAGGTCAAGCGGGCAAATCAACTGTGATCATGTCTTATATACTTCAAAGAGCTGTACCATGGATTATGTTTTGGAGAAGGGAATTATTGCCAGGGGTCCAGTAGCAAAGCCCCAGTTTTGTTCAGGAGGATTGCAAGAAGCCTAGGGGTAGAGTGCCTCCTTTGGTGTCCAGGGGCCAAAGCCCTGAAGTGCTTGGCTTTATAGATTTAATAGTATTTTTAGGTAACATAATTGACATAGGGGTCAAGTGACCAAACTTCTCTGTGGGGTCAAGGAGGTGAAGCCAGTGGAAGCATTTAGATTTTACCAATGATACAAACTGTTCCTAGGATATTTATACACCTGAGACAACTTGGGACTACATGTGGTGTTCTGGAAGCTAAGCTACTCCTTGGGGTCCAGGGGGCAAAGCCCATGGAATCATAAGAATTTCATAGATTGTACAAGCTGTTCCAAGGATTTTGCTCCAGGTTGGGGTAGCTACACACTTGGCAGGGGTTCCAGCAACAAAGCTCCTCCTAGGAGTTCAGTAAGTATAGCCCCTGGAAGCAGTTGGATTTCTAGATTGCTAGGGGGGGGGGGGGTCTCACACCTGATGCTATCTGGGAAGATATCCAAGGGTCCTACAGCAAAGCTAATCCTGGGGGTCCAGTGGGCAAAGCCCCTGGAAGCAGTTTCATTTTACCAATTCTATTTGGGGAAGGGTCTTTACACACCTGGAACTACATGGGAAGATTGCCAGGGTCCAGTTGCAAAACTGATCTGGGAGGTCCAGGGGTCAGAACCCTGGCACCCCTGGGTGCACTTGTATGTTAAAAATTATAGTTCCAAGGAGGGGGGGTCACACAACTGAGGCTATCTTGGCAGCATATCCCATCTTCAGGGTCCAGGGGGTGAAGCCCCTGGAAGCAATTGCACTTAGCTGTACCTAGGGTTTGTTTTCTGGAATTGGTTTTACACACCCTGACTACATGGGAAGATTGCTAGGGGTCTAGTGGCAGAATCCTTCTGGGGGTTCAGAGGGCCAAGCCTGCAGAAGCACTTGGCTTTTATACATTATAGATGATGTCTCTTGGATTTTGTTCAGGGATCAGAATGGTTTCTGATCTGAGGCTATTTGTAAAGATTAGATAGTAGAGATTTCCACAGAAAACCAATTTGTGAAGATTGCAAGGGGTCTAGGGAAACATTATGGCAGATTGCAAGGGCTCTAGGGAAAAAGTGCCTCTTTGGGAGTCCAGGGGGCCCTCTGAGGAGCTCTGATCTTAATCACGCTCACACTATGATGTATTTGTATAATACTGAAAACTCACACTTGTAAATAAATCAAGTCAGATTTATACAATAATAATAATACACAAAGTTCAACGTCAAAACCTGATTTAGTCATATAAGTCCTTCACATGTTCATAAAGATTGTTCTATCGCTCGTGCGATTACTGCTTCAAAGTTCTTGGTCTGTCCTCATTAATTGTCCAGATGTTTCCGGGTGATTCACAATAATTAGCTAACACATCCAATGATGTTAATTTCGTTCACATGTTCCGATAATATCAGTCGGGTTTATCCTCCCTGTGTTCTTACTCAGTGAGAGATCATTCCTCACAGAGCAGGAGAGTTCCAACCTATAAACCAATAGGCTACTCCACTCCATGTAGAGTGAAACAAAATTCAAAAAAGCATATTTAGAGAATTTTCAGTCGGAAGAGGCCATTCTTGAAAAGATTTGGGGGGGGGGGGAGCATGTGTCTCCTGTGCCGCCCCCCTGGGTATGCCCCTGTTGCGATAGCAAACTTCACATAACTGTCCCAAATTGTCCTTAGGTTCACAAATTCTTTGCTCAAGGTCAAACAACTGTATGTATTCCATTAGTCTGGATGGCAGACCTAAGTATTGGACTCTGTCAAAGGCATTCATCCCCAAAGCCTGTGTCCAGCTCAGCTAAGCATGCTTCTTATATACACCTGCTTGACCTCACTGGGCATGTACAAAACCCTACTGGGTCCACACTGGTTTGTCTATGTGATTCTGATATTGCTGGGACCTTTCTCAACATTTACATTATTACATTATTACACTTTGCCCATTTATACATATGTAAAGCCATCAAGTATTTCATACATTTTTCTAGAAGAAGTATATTACATTGAGTGTGTACATCTGCAATGGAGACATCTCTGATTTTTCTCTCAGACAAATTCTAAGCCCTTAATTTTGTTATTTTTGCAGAGTCTAACTGACATCTTGGTGCACAAATGGCAAAATACCCACAGTAATCGAAGATGGATGCAATAGTTAGTGTGGAAAAATTATTTCCCTGGGCAAGAAGGGGTGTACTGGCATTTTTCTCATAAAAAGGAAATTTTGTTGTTGTAATACTAAAATATTTATCAATAAATGGCCTCATTTTAGTAATTATGAAAAGTTATTCACTTTCTTTAGAGTATCACTAATTGTTCTACCCCAGTTAAGGTTAGAATCAAGGTTAATCCCACAATTATTAAAGTTTTTACACCATGGCACCTCTTTGTTTATCTTCAGCCTGAGAAATTCAGGATTTTCTATAATCAAACACTGTACTCTTAGACATTGAAATACTTCAGAGGACAATATACAAGCATGCAATTTTGAACATTCAACTAAAGATCTCCCAATTTGCACCAAGCCATATTAAGGCTATCTTGCATACAAACAACTGCATCAGTAACACGCTTGCCTTGTGTCAATGTAACCAGACCATCTGCATATATCAGATATGGAAATTTAAAACCAATTTTCTAAATTTTTTTTCGATTTCCTAAATAGCTTTTTCACCAACCCTTCAAGTTTTCATTAATATTTAGCCCTTTAAGGAAGGGTGCCTATGGACAAGCTACTACCTGGAGGATGGGTGCTGGTGGCACTTTATACCACTAGGGGACTGGCACACAGTCATTAAAACTCACATTTCAATTGTTTAATCTCGTGATATGATTTATGATCTTAAATATTTTATTTCCTTTGAATAGAAATAATAATAATGGTATTATACATACATTCTGTGAAAATAACATTAATGTTCCTCCATTATTTTTTGTTAAAAATTATTTTGTAGATTTTTGAGAAATGATGCCTCAAGGCATCATTCGCCCTGGGCTGGATGATGCCTCAAAGCCATATTCGCCCTTAAAGGGTTAAAGAATAGCTATTTGTATAAATGCCCCATGATTAACACATGGGATAGGTTACATAGGTTGAGTTATGAATTTACCAAGATAACAGTGTCATAGTTGACATTTGAGTATATTATATCACATTTCTTTCAAAAGGTTCCTTCTTTAATTGTAGAGTTCTTCAAAATGTCCATGCATGGCCTCCCAATGCAATAACGATGGAACTTTACGGATAGTTAGGTGCATAAAAAGCATATCTGACATAATTTTATACATTTGGACCTTCTACAAAATCTGTCTTCAAGGTCGCACAACCGTATGAATTGCAGAAGTCGGGGTGGCAGGACTAAATATTGGGCTCTGTCAAAGGCATTCATCCCCAAAGCCTGGAGAATAGCAATGCGACTCAAGTGTCTAAGAGATTTAGGATTGGTTGATCTTTCGAACAACAGCCTGTTAAAGTTCTGTACAGAAATGCTGCAATCATTATGGTCAACAATCATAGGTTCAGCCACTTGTTCAGTATCATCCATGTTGCTCTTGACCTTGGAGAGGTAGGCTCCTATTGAAGGGTCATTATGACTTGGTAAAAACTCAACTACAAGGTAGGCACATCTCAGAAAACGTAAATATGTGGATGTAAAGTGTGGATGATTCCAAGCAGCAGACAGTGGTGATCTTCCATTTGATGGATCACTGACATCACATCCTGCACGTAGCAGGAGCAGAACAATACAAAGCAAGCCTGACTTCACAGCCATATACATAGGCATCATTTTCCTCCCATATCCCAGAGTGTTGAGATCATATCCATGTTGGAGAAGTAACTGCAGCTTCTGTACTGTTTGACAGTGCCAATGGTTTAATGTTTCGTCCTGGCATGCTGCCACACATCTAAATCCTATATCCATGTCTCTGACTTGGCTGTCAGTGGTGAGAACATACTGCATCATGTCCACTGATGTACGATCAAGGATGCCAAAAACATTTGGGGATAATCCTACTCCTGACACAAACAACCTCATGCAATCATTGGCACGCTGGTGCACTGCTAGATGCTGTGTTTTTAGTTTGGTCTCATCCACTTCCGAAGGGTCCATGTGATTCAGGAGCAATGCTGCTATCTCAACAGAATCAAGGCGCACAGCCCTTCTTAGAAGTCCACATAGAAGTGAATGTTGGACAAAGGCATTGAATCTTGCATCACTTAACAGAAGGTGAATGAGTTTGAAGGCAACTTCGCTTGGATGATCCAGTGCTGCAAACAGGATTGATTCAATGGCTTTTCCTGGAATTGTTTTCCTTGGTTTGGTTGATTTCAAGTCTGTTTTTCCTGGAAGTGAAAATGAAGAATTTTTTTTTTCATATTACCTGTGTTGAATAGATATAGATTTGGTCATTGCAGAAGCAGTTCTTTGTGAGATTCTATTAAAAGAGCTAAGGAAATGCAAGAGGTGTAAAATAGAGACTTAATACTATCCAGTTTAAGCCATTCTATGTTCAGTTGTGGACCCACTACTATGATGCTGTCATAAATCCAGAATATAAAGGTATGACAGTATGTAAGTTATTAGCACCAGTATCATCAGGTTTATACTTTTCCACATCTTGATTGGCCTGACAAGTGAGCTTTGAATTGATGTTATTATTCTATAATGAATGTTGCAAGTCATTTTCAGAAAATTATATCTCAAGTGCAAAAGGGGATTGGACAGTGTGGGGACTGGTGGTCTCTCTACACCCGTTCCAGAGTAGGATGACTTACAGATTAAACCCAGCACATGGTTTTTTACACATGAAAGGCTCTATATAAATATGTGAAAAAGGTGAGTTGTGATAGCTCCCTATTATCACTAACTTTTGAACCTTCAATTTTGGAAAACACCTACTTTTGACCCTTCAGCAGTGACAAAACCTGGTGGTGCCGAGGAACATCAACTGTCTGCTATATATATTGAGTATGAACATGGTTGAAATGACTAATGTCATACAACAGGATTTAGATCTAGAGCGTAATGGTGCCGATTAGGAGCAAATACTCAAAACAACTAAAATCAAAACAGTGATATAGAAAAAAACTTTTATAGAGGTATTGTTCTCTGAAATTTACTTAGTACTGGCGTACATAAAGTAGACAATTAGGGGGGTGGGGGTCAAACATTCTGGAAATTTTGCATATATGCTCCTTCCTTGTTCTATCGCGTACATGATTGGGAGGGGGAGTAGGGTCCAAAATTTCAGAAATCCTGCATACATAATTTATGGATGGCCCCAAAGCCTCCAAAAGAAAGCCTTTCATAAACACTTGGCTAACATTTTCTTGTGTGACATAAAAATAACTTATGACAGGATGATTTATAATATATGCACTTTGAATAATATTTTCATTCATCACTCATCCCACCATGTATTAATTATCGAGTTAAAGAGTTATCAATCTGTGTACATGCAGTTTATGGCATTTGTTGGAATAAAGCATTATACATTTTTTTTAACAAAACTTGAAAAATAATCATCCAGTAGAACTTAAACTAGATGGTTACTATCTTGAAACAAATCAATATCGGTTCACCAGAGGTTATTGCCTCTGGTGGGTTAGTGACTGTTTTTGTTTGTTTTGTTTAACATGTTTTATTGGACTTACTTTGGGTTTGACGGAATCTATGAAAATCTATTTAGGTAGAAATATCACCTCTACACATTTACCAAGGTGAGAGTTCTTTTACTTCCCATACCACATAGACATGATATGAGAAAGTTTGGCCTTTGATATAGGAGTAAATCTACCACTGCTGTGGGTAGGGTAGGTCAATGAGCTCTGCAGTGTCACCCCACACACACTGCACCTCTCAACACCCCCTTCTCCATACACTGCCCACTCACTTCACCTCACACATTCACCATACTAACACCATCAAATCCATTTTCACAACTTTCCCATCGCACCCATATCTTCATATCAATCACCTCATTTCAACAAGTCTCATTTGATAGGGTCTTATATCATCATTATCTATTTATATTTTACACAGACATTGAAAGTGTATCGAATAATCTGTTTTAACAAGAGCTAAGTGTGCATTTTAAAATAAAAATATTGGCCTTTAAAGGTCAAATTAGCAGGTGAACGCATTTAGAACTCAATACAAGGTTTGCCAATGATTAATTACTATGATAACAAGGAAGCCCCCAGAGAGTTGTAAGGAATTGAAGGTAAAGGGGAGGGGAACAGGGAGGTGTCAGGTTTGTTTGTTTGTTTGTTTGTTTGTTTGAGTAGTTTAACTCCCAATTTGTTCAATTAAACTTACTTTGGATTTAACCAAATATATGAGATTAATGTACATAGAAATCCCACCCCTACACATTTACCAAGGTGAAAGTTCTTTTACTTCACACACCACATAGACATGATATGAGTAGGATTGGCCTTTGATATAGCAGTAAATCTACCATTGCTGGGGGTGATGGAGAAAAGTGGCTGCAGTAGGACTCCAATCGACAGAGTCTGACAACCTTGGGTTTACAGGTCCATTGCTCTTTACGACTGAGCTAACTCCCCACAATGGTCGCTTTTGTTATGCTTGTATGCAAGCATATCCGGTTTGCACCACGAGAAGGCAAGGAAACCAAGAGAGTGAACAGATTGGTAATTGCTGTCCACCCCAGTAGACCTAAAAGCAGTGGAATTTATCTTTTACATATAGGGAGCAGCAAAATGCACTGCACGAAAACCACTATTTTACACATATATATACGCCATCGCGATAACGCACGTATCGGCTGTATCGTGGCTTGTTTATACTTGTATACACCTCTTATACGCGTCTACGTTTCGGGCATCTACGAGACAGTTTCCATATGTAGATGCGCGCCACTTGGCTGTCTTTCCCGCCTGGCGTATTTAAGATAAAACATACTCTGCGCAATATATATATACGCCAGGCGTATATATGATACCAAAATTTTAAAAATTGCGACCCGCGGCCCGCCCCGTCCTGTGGGTGTCGGTAGAGGTTGCACCAACACTGACCCGCCACCCGCGACCTCCCAACCCCACCCCCTACCGCCCCCCCCCCCCCAGACACCCCACCACCCCACCACCCTATACTCACTCTACCCACAGTGCAGTGTGTGTAGACGGATTAGCGGCCGCTTGGCTGCCGCTTCAAAGCGGCATCGGCAGCTCGGCGGTGTGGGGGGTGAAGCCCTAGTCGCCCTCGGCCTTGTGATACATGCAGGGGGGGGCGGCGGGGGGCAGCGGGGGGGGGGGAGGGGTTGTGAGGCTGAGGTAAGATGACTTGAAGTAGGACAGGGCTCTTATATAGTGGTCTGGACTCAACATACCTAGAAATGGTGTTTTAAGGTCAAATCTATAAAAAAAAACGGTAAAAAAGACAACATAATGCGGCGTTTATTATGTGTAAATAATCAATTTATACTCAATCAGGTTTTATAAAGGTTTTATAAAATAAATTAGTAATATAAGATTATATTTTTTATATAATGCAGACTTGGATGGTTAATGGCAAATGAAATATGCTACCACTGATGTCCCCAAGTGGCAGAGGTCGGAATTATTGGATAGTGGCGTAAATAAATAGAATCAGGCGAATATATGACATATATAAGATGGCACCATGGACACGTATATACGCCACTAGATAAGGCGTCTACGAGACGTCTAATAGGTCGAACTTCTAGACGCAAAATCCTACTGTTAAACGCGTTTCGGATACATATGTAAAGCGGTAAGTTTCGTGCAGTGATGGAAATACAAGAGGCATGTTTAATGAATCAGGAGATTTTCAGTAAAATATTACTTTATTTATCTAAATGCACATATGTGGGCAGACTTAACAAACTTGATGTTGCTGTATGTATGGATGAATCAAATATAATTTCATAATTATAAAACAGAACCATCCATTACTCTGACAATGTATCACTTTATATCAGTTATCACATACTTGAGGTTATACATGTATACATATGTTTATACAAAAAATCACAATCTAGCAATAACTAATCTAAATATTGTGCAATATCCAAATATGTAATATGGAAGTCAGTGGGCATTATTAAGGAAAAAAACATTCATTATTGAATATTATAATATTGTGGAATTGCATAGGATAAGGCAAGGGTGCGGTCTCTTCATGCAGAATTGTCCTTTATAAAACTGACTCAACATACCCACAGGCAAAGGGCATTGTCCTTAACCCAATCCTTACAAACATTTTTTGTGTACTGCATTGTCTAGGCAGCTATACCAGCTCACATGAATGGTCAGTAAGGGTGAGCACCAAACTTCAAAAATGGTGTCAAGCGACATGATTTGTGTCACTATGGCAACAATTTCATATTTTTTCAATAATTGTATTGGTTATATCTAAATACTTATTTTGTGTAAAACTGGTGTTATAGTATTGAGTATTTCAAGAATTATTAGCGTAATTTGTAAAACAGGGATGCAAGTCGGGACTAAGGAAAAAGTCGGAAATTTAATAAACAAGCATTTAAGACGTATTTTTGGAGCAGAATAGCTATGAATTGATATACATTCTAATATCTCTTGGTTAACTTGTAACCTCTGCATGCCTGTGCCTCCAAATTAACGAAAATCACTAAAAAAAATACAATTAACACTAAAGGACTTAAACAACTCTATGCCGGCCCAAAAGGCCGGCGTTGGACGGAACCGGGTCGGCAGTGAGCATGGCAGTAGGAGCGTTTTACAGCCGCCAATTGAGGCCCTGTGGCCGGCAACAGTACCCGTGCATACACGCTGTCTTTGCCAGCCCATAGCACGGCCAACTGAGGCCTGGAGGCCGGCACTGATAGTAGGGTAGTCTCGCCTCTGTTGCCGGCCCGTAGTGCGGCCGTCAGCCATCAAACAGATATTAAAACAGTGACTTGCTGGAAGAAACATGAAATGTCGGAATTCCGTCAATTGACAGAGAACTTGCATCCCTGGTAAAATGTTAAATGATGCCATTTGGCATCATTTGCCCATGGCTGGTAATGCCATATGGTATCATTCACCCATGGCTGGGAAAATGCCATAGTGGCATCATTAGTAAGGAAAGGGTTAAAGTAATCATATCACTAACATCCTTAACATAGATAGATTCCGGCCGGCAATATAGAGTGACAGTTCACATAGAGAGCTACTGACCTGCACACATACATTCGTTCAAAGACCAAGTTGTGACAATTTACAAAATTGAAGTATCACAATATGCTTGTAAGTATATAAATCAAATAAGATATAAGGTATGCAAAATATCAATACAAGGATTCACATGAATCTGGTTTTCTAGTTGAGATATTTCATAAAATATGATTGTATTATATTGCAAGGGGGATAGGTATCGAGCTATAATAGATCAGTTCTACATATGGAGCCATAGGTGCTGTTCTTGTCACTGGGGTGATATGGTTGAACCAGTGCCCGGAAGTGTCATGGGATTGCCCATATCAAATAACCTCTCCAATTTAAGAGGAGGAGTCAGTGGCCGGAGTGAAATCTTGTGATGGAAGGATCAGTCTGGGTCTTAGCCACTGGGATAATTTTATCCAAAGAAGAAATTGGACAGGATCTGTAAAGGTGCTACTGTTTGAAGGTATGGTTGATGGATGTTCTTTTAATAGATATTCCTTATTGAAACTACGGTCTTCGTCCATTTATGACAAAGTGTTAAGACAAATGTGCAAATATTTTTGAGTAACCCCAGTACAAATGACCCCCAGGTGTAACCGACATGTGGGGAGGCATAAACTGTCTCTATTCCTATAGATATAGAGTCTAATAGAAGCTGGAACTAATAAAATATCACATTTCTCTCAGATGGTTCATTCTTCAATTGTAGAGGTATCTTCATGCAAGTATCCCAATGCAAAATAAAGATCATCGAGAGCAAATCTCGCATCACTAATAATAAGGGTGTACATGAATATGGTCTTGTATCACCATATGTTTCCTTAGAAGGTTCAATCTTCAATAGCAGAGGTATTCAAAATGTTCATGCAATGCATTACATTACTCTGATGAAAGTTAGCAATAACAAATTTCACATAACTGTCCCAAATTGTCCTTAGGTTCACAAATTCTTTGCTCAAGGTCAGACAACTGTATGTATTCCACTAGTCTGGGTGGCAAACCTAAGTGTTGGACTCTGTCAAAGGCATTCATTCCCAAAGGCTGGAGAATAGCAATACGACTCAAGTGTCCAAGGGACTTAGGATTGGTTGATCTTTCTAACAACAGCCTGTTGAATTCCTCTAAAGATAAACAGCAATCATCTTGGTCAACAATCATAGGATCAGCCATTTGTTCACCTTCATCTTTGCTGCTATTGACCTTAGAGAGGTAGGTTCCTATTGAGGGGTCATTATGACTTGGCAAAAACTCCACTAGAAGGTAGGCAATTCTCAAAAAACGTGCGTGAAAGAGTGGATGAGACAAAGCAGTAGACAGTGCAGAACTTTCATTTGATTGAACACTGACATCACATCCAGCACGTAACATGAACAGAACAACAAAAAGCAAGCCCATCTTTACAGCCAAAGAAATGGGTGTCATTTTTGTTTCTGATCCTAGAATGTTCAGATCATATCCATGTTTGAGAAGTAACTGCAGCTTCTGTACTGTTAGAGAGTGAGAATACTTGAATACATTCTGCCGGCACGATGTCACACATCTATATGCTATATCAATGTCTCTCACTTGGCCATCAGTGGTGAGGACATACTGCATCATGTTCAATGATGTACCGTGGAGGAACATAAAAACCTTTGGGGATACTCCCACTCCTGACACAAACAATCTCATGCAATCATTTGCACGCTGACACACTGCTGTATCCTGTGTCTTTAGTTTGGTCTTATCCACTTCTAAAGGGTCCATGTGATTCAGGATAAGTGCTGCTATCTCAACGGAATCAAGGCATGCAGCCCTTTCTAGAAGTCCACATAGGAGTGGATGCTGAGCAAAAGCATTGAATCTTGCATCACTTAATACAAGGTCAATGATTTCCAGGGCAACTTCACATGGCTGATCAACTGCTGTAAAGAGGGGTGATCCTCCTGAAAGCGAAAACCAAGATTAAATCTTTTTTATAATTATCTGTGTGGAATAGATATTGGTTCGGTCAGTGCAGGTTCAGTTGTGTGTGACATTGTATGAAAAGAGATAAGGAAATGTGAGATGTGTAGAATAGAGACTTGATATCATAACAGTTTAACCGCGCCTGGGATGGCTGAGTGATGCCTTGAAGCATCATTTAAAACATATTTGTTTCTAAAAATAAAATTGGAAAAAGTGGTTCAATAAAAATGAAACCTTCACAGAATGTAGACATAACATCACATTTGATATTTCAGGTTAAATGCTGGAATCTTTCTTTTTAACGGCACCTTTAGAATGCAGTTTGTCCTCCTAGACGATTGGCATATAATGGTTAAAACTCAATCTAATTCAAGTTGGTAATTATGTAATACAATATATAATCATAAATATTTTGTTTCTTGTGTCAGTCACGTGATCAAAATGTTCAAAATAGGGCTATATACCCGGCCTCTAGCAGTATTCACCTGGCGAGTTGTATTTGCTGAAAATATGTCGCATGTAGAAGTTTTAGATGAATCGGTCAAGCACGGGCTTTGTGATAATTAAAAAAAAGTCGATGTAACCAGGGTAAACATTGGGTGGGTGACAGGTTGAAAAAACCCAAACCGTGCCATGACGAATGTTTTCCTACAGAAGGGTGGGCAGTTAACAATGCCGAGTTCATTTATTCTGGTGTATTAAATTGGTTCAAAATTGTTGATGAGGTTTTGATAATAGTTATCATAGGGAGATAGTGTCTATTGTACCGCACCAAAATACATTGTCCTGGAACTCATTCTAAAGGTGCCGTTAAAAAGAAAGATTCCAACAAAATTCGTCCCATCGAGTATTGCAAATGACCATTATATGAAAGTATAAGTTGTGCTATGGATTCAGTATGTGAAAGGTTTATTCATACCAACATTAATAAAGTTGTGGAGAAAACTACCCAGGGGTGTTTTTCTCTGTAGTAGACATAAAAGATGCATATAGAGCTATTCCTGTTCATCCTTCACACAGGACATCTCAAAGTTTTTTTTTGTTTTTTTTTATTCAAGTAAAGTAGGCATACAGACATTCTGCTAATAGCAGGATTTGTATGCCTTATTGCGCAAGTACAATGATCAAATCCAGGAAACTTTTCTAAAGGTTTTTCTTGGGATTTTTCTGATGGTGACAGGGAAAGATATTTTGAGTTGGACAATTTGGTTTGGGCTTGAAATGTGAACTTCACATTTTCCAGCATGTTTTAGATTATATTGTTTGATGTGTACATAGACAAGACGACCAGAAGTGTTCTTGATACTTGGATGGATTCTTTTGGTTATTGATGAATGTAAAAACAACTTCTTTTGAATGTACAATGGAGGTTTGGGTTTGGGATTAGACAGTACTCAGATGGAAGTCAGACATCCTGAAGTCAAGGCGGAGAGGTTGAAGGAGAAGGTTCATGAGTTTTTACAGAAGGAAACTGCAGCTTATCACTATAGGTCAGGAAGGGATATTAGGGACTATGATGGGATGTGAATCCAAATATTGTTTCCCTCAAAAATCTTATAGATTGACTTGTGCTGCATATCCAATTAGTTTAAGTAAGCATTTGTTCATATATAACAACTAAAGGAAAAACATTCTTCGGAATTATAATATCAAAATATTGCATCTTTCCTAACCAAGCCTTTTTTCTCCATTTTTCGCCTACTATGACAATGCTTTGACATATGGCAGACACCACAAAAAGGGGCTTTTTGGTACTTTTCTATTTTCATAACAAACAGTCCATTTTGACTTCTACTATGAGTACAACAAAAGTTAAGATATCAAAATGATCGTGAAATGATTCTCTACTTAATAAAATTGGGTTTAGATTTTTGTTCCACATGGAATTCTATAGAATCTTCACTCGTATTCTAGGAGTCAAACATTTTGCCAAACTTTTAACATGATTTCTGAGAAAATACATAAAAAATGAAAACAGATCAACTGCCTGAATAAATTCAGTATATACAAGACGGTAAAGCCCATAATCTTAGATTTAATATGCTACCTTTTGCAGATTTGTATCTTGTTTAGAGCCTAAGTTATGAGAAACTTTGTAAACTAAGTAAAAAATAACTAGTTTTCAGTCCCCAATATGGTTGCACGGCCTATAGGGAGCAGCCCTGGCAGGGCATTCATCTCATGCTTCTACACTAGTTCTAGGGGGTAGAACTTTTTCAAGAAGAGTTGTAAACTTTATGAAGGACAGGCTCAAGTAATGCAGAATTAATTCATGGATAAAGGAGGACTTGTGCTGGTGGGAATGCTTCTTATCCATTTTCAATGCCTCTGAGAATATCTTGGTAGCCAAAGAATTCCTGATTCTTTTTTTTCTGGTTTTGGTTTAGCTTGGGGCTCAGATTGGGGGATTGGAGTTCGAGAAGATAAATTAGATTTGGTTTCTGATTTCTTTTTAATCATCATTGGGTAGATACCCCTTGTGAAGGTCATGAGAATATCAATGTAGGGAGAGGCAAAAATCTAGAAACCATGAGCTGGCTTAGAGAAATCTTCTGGGTGAGTGCTGTTTACAATTTTAGTATCATGTCTAAATATATCAGTCAGAAGAAAATTTAAGGATTGGAGTTGGAAAGGCATTGGTATCAGTCCAGATGGATGTCCTCAGATACCTGTGTCACTAGACATTGCCAATGGCATCACTATATGAAGTTTTGTTTGGCATATAATTTTCAAACCTTACCTGCTATGGTTTATGTTAAATGTATGTATTTATCATTTATGGCAGAACCCTTTAGATATACTTGAATTACTAAATTATCTTTTTGTGATTTGGTTAGGGTTGTATACAGGGTAAACGGGGTTCCACATGTTGACATTGATGATTTTTGTATTAAACTAACTCTGTTGGGGATTAAAAGGTCCATAGGTTCAAAAGTAACTCAGAGTTTCGCTATTACTAAAGTGCAGCTTTTGATGATTTTTTGGGGAATTATGTATCTCAAGATACTCAAGATTTAGCATTTTGGTAAGACTGTATTTTAGGATTCAGGGGATTGTTGCATAAATCCAACTGACTGGAAGAAGATTTTTCAATTTTAGTTAGAGATATCAGATTTGAGAGGGAATATGTATATATTGTTCTAAATAGAACAAAAACTATTCAGTTTGGGGAATGAGAATTTGTTATTCCTTTCAAGAGGATTTCAGGTTCTCCATTTTGTATTTTTACACTTGTAGTGGCCGACTGTCAGGTACAGCCAAAGCTCCTCCTGAGCACCACGACAGTTCTGGTCCAGAATGCCATCCCATTCTGGGTATGAGCCGATCCCTTCTGGGTCCCCACTGGTCTGTTTATGTGAGTCTGGTACCCAGCTGACCAGTCAGCTTTCATGGGACCTTTCTCACTACCATAGAACCAGCATATACACTAGGTGCCTGCCAGATGGCCAGATAACCCAGTTGGACTGGTTCTAAGACTGTGCCGAAAATAGTGTGGCTGGCACATACTTAGCGTGGCTGGCACTTCACAGAGCGGCCGGCAACCGACCAACACGGGTCCATTACAGACAGAGAGGTTGAAGGAGAAGGTTAATGAATTGTTACAGAAAGAAACTGCTACTTATCATGAGGTAGAAGCCCTGGTAGGGCATTCATCTCATGCTTCTACCTAAGTTCTTGGGGGTAGAACTTTTTCAAGAAGACTTGTAAACTTTAGGAAGGACAGGCTCAAGTAATGCAGAGTTCCTTCCTTGTTAAATATTAATAGCAAAAAAAACATGCATGACTGTAGGAGGCAAGTAGGTACATATCAAACTGAAGTATGATACAAGCCAATGGCTTGCAGATTCTGTGTTACAGGTTTTTATCTGCAGTTTCTCTTTAACATGTATGATTTATACACATTATTACAAATTCTAAATTTTTGTTTATTCTATTTGCTCTTCAGTATACTTGGCTGACCATGACCTCTCAGTTCAGTTGGCCAACTGTTCCACAATTTCTTCCCCTGATGAACAGGATTTCTTTTGAAGTAACTAGCCTTATATTGTCTTAATTTAAACTTATGATGATATTTTTGTCTCTTATTTGGTACTTCAATATTTGTATTATTACACTTTGCCCGTTTATACATTTGTAAAGCCTTTTTTCCCTACTTTTTTTCTAGAAGATTTATATTACATTAAGTGTGTACATATGCAATGGAGACATCTCTGGGGGTTTTTTCAGACAAATTCTAAGCCCTCAATTTTCTAATTTTTGCAGAGATTTGTTGGTGCACAAATGGCAAAATACCCACAGTAATCGAAGAAGTGTGCAACAGTTTATTTCCCTGGGTGAGAAGGGGTGTAATGGTGTTTTTTTCTTACAAGGAAATTTTGTTGTTGTTGTTTGATTGATTGTAGTACTAACATGTTTATCAATAAATGGCCTGATTTTAGTAATTATGAACATTCTATTATTTACTTTCTTTAGAGTATCATTAATTGTTCTACCCCAGTTAAGGTTAGAATCAAGGTTTATCCCAGAGTAATTAAAGTTTTTACACCATGGCACTTCTTCGTTTATCTTTAGCCTGAGAAATTCAGGATTTTCTTCAATCAAACACTGTACTCTTAGATATTTAAATGCTTCAGAGGAAAATATAAAAGCATGCGATTTTTAGCATTCATCTAAAGATCTCTCAGTTTGCACCAAGCCGTACAAAGATTATCCTGCATACAAACAACTGCATCAGTAGCATTCTTGCATTGTGTCCATGTAACCAGACCATCCACATATATCAGAAATGGAAATTTGAAACCAATTTTTTAAATTTTGTATCAATTTTCCTGAATAGCTTGTTAACCAACTCTTCAAGTTTTCATGAAAATTCAAAGAATGGCTATTCAAATAAATGCCCCATGATTAACACATGGGAGGGTGACATAGGTTGAGTTATGAATTTACCAAGATAACATTGTCCTAGTTGAAATTTGATTATATTATATCACATGTCTTTCAAAAGGTTCATTCCTTAATTGCAGAGTTATTCAAAATGTCCATGCATTGCCTCCTAATGCAATAATGATGGAATTTTACAGATAGTAAGATGCATTAAAAGCACATCTGACATAATTTTGTACATTTGGACCTTCCACAAAATTTGTCTTCAAGGTCGCACAACTGTATGAATTTCAGAAGTCTGAGTGGCAGGCCTAAATGTTGGGCTCTGTCAAAGGCATTCATCCCCAAAGCCTGGAGAATAGCAATGCGACTCAAGTGTCTAAGAGATTTAGGATTGGTTGATCTTTCTAACAACAGCCTGTTAATATTCTTTACAGATATGCTGAAACCATTAGGGTCAACAATAATAGGTCCAGCCACTTGTTCAGCATCATACATGTTGCTCTTGACCTTGGAGAGGTAGGTTCCTATGGATGTGTCATTATGACTTGGTAAAAACTCTACTACAAGGTAGGCACATCTCAGAAAACGTAAATGCAAGTGTGGATGATTCAAAGCAGCAGACAGTGGTGATCTTCCATTTGATGGAACATTGACATCACATCCGGAACGCAACATAAACAGAACAATACAAAGCAAGCCCATATACATAGGCATCATTTTCCTCCCATATCCTAGAGTGTTGAGATCATATCCATGTTGGAGAAGTAACTGCAGCTTCTGTTCTGTTTGACAGTGCCAGTGTTTTAATATTTCCTCCTTGCATGCTTCCACACATCTAAATCCTATATCCATGTCTCTGACTTGGCTGTCAGTGGTGAGAACATACTGCATCATGTCCACTGATGTACGATCAAGGATGCTAAAAACCCTTGGGGATACCCCCACTCCTGACACAAACAACCTCATGCAATCATTGGCACGATGGCGCACTGCTAGATGCTGTGTTTTTAGTTTGGTCTCATCCACTTCCAAAGGGTCCATGTGATTCAGGAGTAGTGCTGCTATCTCAACGGAATCAAGGTGTACAGCCCTTCTTAGGAGTCCACATAGGAGCGGATGCTGGACAAAGGCATTGAATCTTGCATCACTTAGCAGAAGGTCAATGAGTTTGAAGGCAACTTCACTTGGATGATCCAGTGCTACAAACAGGAGTGATTCAATGGCTTTCCCTGACATTGTTTTCCTTGGTTTGGTTGATTTCAAGTCTGTTTTTCCTGGAAGTGAAAATGAATGGGTTTTTTTCATATTCCCTGTGTCAAATAGATATTGATTTGGTCATTGCAGGAGCAGTTGTTTGTGACATTATATTAAAAGAGCTAAGGAAAGGCGAGATGTGTAGAATAGAGACTTTATAATATCCAGTTTAAGCCAGTCTATGTTCAGTTGTGGAACCACTGCTATGATACTCCTGTCATAAATCAAGAATGTAAAGGTATGACAGTATGTAAGTTATTAGCACCAGTATCATCAGGTTTATCACCGCTTTCAACCAAATTAATATTTTTGCTATTCACACATGGTCATATACTTTTCCCCATCTTAATTGGCCTGACAAGTGAGCCTTGAATTGGTTGAAATGACTAATGTCATGCAACATGATTTAGATCTAGAGAGTAATGGTGCCGATTAGGAGCAAATACAACTAAAATAAAAACAATGATATATAAAAAAATCTTCTGTTGAGGTATTGTCCTCTAGAATTTACATAGCCCTGAGGTACAAGGGGCCATCCCTAAAGTAGACATTGGGGGGGTTGGGGGTCAAACAGTTTGGAGATTTTGCATATATGCTCCTTCCTTGTTCTATTGTGAACATGATTGGGAGGGGGGAGTAGGGGTCCAAAATTTCAGAAATTCTGCTTACATAATTTATGGATGGCCCCAAAGACTCAAAAAAGGCCTTTTATAAATGCTGGGCTCAGACTTTCTTGTGTGGCATAAAGATATAACTTATTACAGGATGGTTTATGATATATGCACTTTAAGTCATATTTTCGTTCATCACTCATCCCACTATGTGTGATTATCGAGTTAAAGAGTTATCAATCTGTGTACATGCAGTTTATAGGATTCATTGGAATAAAGCATTATAAAAAAACTTTTAACAGACCTTGAATGAGAAACGTCTAGTAGAACTTAAACTAGATGGTTACTATCTTGAAACAAATCAATATGTTTGATTGGTTCACCAGAGGTTTTTGCCCCTGGTGGGTTAGTGATTGTTTTTATTTGTTTTGTTTAACATCCAATATAATATGTTTGATTAGACTTACTTTGGGTTTGACTGAATCTATGAGATAAATTTAGGTAGAAATCTCACCCCTACACATTTACTAAGGTGAGAGTTCTTGTACTTTTTTTGTTTGTTTTGGTAGTTTAATGTCCAATTTGTTCAATTAGACTTACTTTGGATTTGACTGGATCTATGAGATGAATGTAGGAAGAAATCTCACCCCTACAGATTTACAAAGGTGAGAGTTCTTTTACTATCCACACCACATAGACATGGTATGAGATGGATTAGCCTTTGATATAGCAGTAAATCTACCACTGCTGTGGGTAAGGTGGGTCAGTGAGCTCTGCAGTGTTACCCCACACACACTGAACCTCTCAACACCCCCTTCCCCACACACTACTCCCTCACTTCACCTCACACATTCACCATACTAACACCATCGAATCCATTTTCACAACATTCCCATCCAACCCACACCTTCATATCAATCACCTCATTTCAACAAGTCTCATTTGATAGTGTCTTATATCATCATATTCCATCTATTCACATTATACACAGACATTGAATGTATATCTAATAATCTGGGTTGTTTTTTTAAAATAGAAATATTGGCCTTTAAAGGTCAAATTAGCAGATGGACGCATTTAAAACTCACTACAAGGTCTGCCAATAATTAATTACTATGGTAATAAGGAAGCCAACCAGGAGTTGGCAGGAATTGGAGGTATAGGGGACAGGGAAAGTGAGGTATCGGGCTACCATAGGAGAAACCTGCATGGGTTTTGTACATACCTTATAAACCTTTGATTACTGGGCCTGTCAGGTGTTTGGGGATGTTCATAAAGTAGTTTGAGGTCCAAACCCTACCAAGGAGTTCTTATAAATGGACCTGTGACTAAAAAGGTTATCCACTCAACTGAAATGTTGTCAAATTACAAAATAAGAAAACTATAAGATATTGCATTGCCATAAAATATGTATAAAAAAGAAATCATCTACCTATCTGATAATCTAAAAAAAACAACAACTTGGCAAATAGGCATGAGATGACGGTTTCAATGTCCCATGTGGACTATGTATTTAACTCTCTGGCACTATATCAATTTATATCAGTTATGACATGCTTCAGAATACACTTGTACATGACTATTTAGATATACAACTTGCAAAATTCAACTAGATTAGGTAAGAATAATTTCCCATAGCATAATCAAGGATACAGCATTAATCAATGAATATTATGATTCATCATTAGAAGTTATAATGTTGAATCATGTGGGACAAGACATTGATGTGACCTTTGCAAGTAGTGTTGCCCTTAGTATGACAGTAACTGAACATACTCATTGCTGAAGGGCTTTATCCTTCAAAGATTAAATTAATACCTAAATTGAGTCTATGGGAATTGTAATATCATCTTATCTGCAAAGTTCTTGACAGACATAAATTCTACAGTGAGGGTTCTAAGCCCCATCTTGTATAAAGTATCACATTAAGCTTGTAAATAAAGTACAATAAACAAAAATATCTATACTAAAGTATATATAAATCTGGTTATAGTTGAGATATCTCATAAAATATGAATGTCTTATATTATATTATATTTTTTAAATGTGTATTCTTGAATTGCAAAGGAATTCAACGTGTTCATGCATCAGGAATTTATCTCAATGCAAATAGGAAAGTCATTGAGAACAAATTTGACATAACTGTTTCAAATTGTCCTTACGTTCACATATTCTTTCCTCAAGGTCATACAACTGAATGAATTCCACAATTCTTTAAACAGACCGAGTTTTTGGGCTCTGACATAGGCATTAATTCCTAAAGCTTGAAGTATAGCAATAGGACACAAGTGGCCTAGCGATTTAGGATTGGTTGACCTTTCTACCAATAACCTGTTAAATTCCTTAAATGATATACCACAATACCGATCACTGCAAACCACAGACCAATCCAATTGCCGATCTTCATCTATGCTGCTCATGACCTTGACCTTTGAGAGGTAGGTGTTTATTGATGGATCATCCACCAGTAGATAAGCACTTCTTAATATACGGGAATGCATGTAAGGATAATTCAATGCAACTGATAGTGACGAATTCTCATTTGAGAGAACACTGCAACTCCAGCACGCAACATAAACAGAACGACACAAAGCAAGCCTGACTTCACAGCCAAATAAATAGGTGTCATTTTAGTTTCTGACCCTGGAGTGTTGAGATCATATCCATGTTTAAGTAGTAACTGCAGCTTCTGAATTGTTTCAGAATGGCAACTTTTGAACCGTCTCCGCTGGCATACTTCCACACATCTATAGGCTAAATCAGTGTCTCTGACTTGGCCTTCAGTGGTGAGGACATGCCGCATCATTTCCACTGATGTATAACTTAGGGGGTTATATATATACATTTGGGGATACTCCCACTCCTGATACAAGTAAGCTCATGCAATTTATAGCATAGTAGCTCACTGCTGTAGCCTGTGTGTTTCGTTTGATGTCATCCACTTCCAAAGGGTCTATGTGATTCAGGAGCAGTGCTGCTATCTGAACTGAATTGAGCTGTACAGCCCTTCTGAGAAGTCCAAGGAGGAGGGGTTGGTGGGCAAAGGCATTGAATCTTGTGTCGTCTAGTACATGCTGAAGGATTTTGAAGGTGACATGGCTGGACTGATCAACTGCTGTAAACAGGGGGAATTCCCATCAACTTGGACAAATATTGTAAGCTTGACATTACCCTGTCTCAGTCGGTAGAGTCTTGTGATACATTGGTAATATCCATCGAAAGACCGCATCATAAACGGTTACTGATCATTGTTTATTATAGGCCGCCCAATGGGGAACTGAGTGCTTTTCTTGAAATTCTGGAGAACATAATGACTGATCCTAAATATAGGAGTCATGAAAAATGGTTGTTGGGAGACGATAATGTCAATGTAAGATCTCGCAATAGTGGGGATAGTAAAGCTCTTTTTGGGTTCCTAAGGGATCATAACCTAAAAAATTACATCACGGAAAGCACGCGGCCAGTTAGTTCTACCTGTATTGATCATATTCTGTCGGACTCAATAAATGTTCTTGACTCGGGAGTAGATGAAAACTTAATCAGCGACCATCACGCTGTGTATGCCCTTAGATAAATGAACCGGGACAAGTCAAAGCCTACCAGTTTCGAGGGTAGAAATTACCGTAACTACTCTGTAGACGATCTTCATGAATATCTCGTGAATGTAGATTGGTTACCTTATTATAATTCTAGCAACCTGGAACATAAATGGAAGTTTATAAAAGATAAGATAGTAACTTACTTGGAAAAAAGTTGTCCCTATAAGAAATTTAAATTTAAAAAAGAAAAAAAGTACTGGTTAACTGACCTGGTTCTAAAACTGATAGAAGATCGTAGGGAGGCTGTCAAGCTCCACTGACGATATGGTACTCAATATTTATTGGACAAAGTAAAAAAGTTAAAGAATCGGATCAGTACTGAAATTAAACGTGAAAAACATAACTACTGGATTAACCAGTTGGAGTGTAATAGGAACTCGCCCGGGAAATTCTGGAAATTAATAAAGGCCCTATACGACCCATCGCCGAGTACAGAATTGAACAATCTAATTGATAAAGAGAGCGGTAAGGAGGTAGGCTGCAATGATATCCCATCTTATGTTAACGACTTTTTCATAAAGGTTGGTAAGTCCTCATCGACTGCTAATGTTAATAATAATTGTATACGTACAGAGGGTGACATATCTTTGGGAATGGGACAACGGGATGGCATCTTAGAAAATGAGCCACTCAAAATAGGGATAGACACTGTACAAAATCTGATAAAGAAAATAAATATAAATAAGTCAAGTGGTATGGAAGAAATAAATTCTAGGGTTTTTAGGGATGCCTCTGGTTTCTTGGTAGACCAGTTTAGACACATGTTCAACCAATCTTTTTCAGAGCGAGAATTTCCATATGACTGGGCTAAAGCGACAGTAATTCCTATACCAAAAAACGGAAGTTCAACTTTTGTAGGAGATTGGCGGCCATCTCACTATTGCCTATCCCAGGGAAAATGGCAGAGCAAATAATTCATATGTTCTTAACTGATTTTTTGGAAACTGGTAATCTTATTAACCCAAAGCAATTTGGATTTCGGAAGGGACTTGGTACTATAGATGCCAGAATGGAGCTGGTTCAGTACTTATACTCTGAAAGAGATAACAGTAACTTTGTTGTGTGCTTATTTGTGGATTACTGTAAAGCGTTTAATCGAGTGAATCATCAAATTCTTATCAGAAAAGTATGTGATCTAGGAGTACCTGTATGGCTAAGAGAATGGATCTGGGGTTATCTGAGGGAAAGGTCTCAAAGAGTGAGGGTCAGCAATACGTTGTCAACCTATCAACATATTGAGAATGGGGTGCCACAAGGCAGTATATTGGGGCCGTTACTTTTTAACTGCTTTATAAATGACATAAAGGATCTTGATTTGGTCTGTAACCATTTGTGTTATGCAGACGATCTGGTATTGTTTACTTCAGATCGTGACTTGCCCTCAGCTATCAATAGATTGCAGCACAATATCTCTCTTTTACATAATTGGTGTCTAGAAAGTGGAATGTTGATTAATGAGAAGAAGACCAAGGCATGTGTTTTCGGGTCACGTTTTAGATTAACCAGACTGAATCTTGACGCTGAAAATGTTCAGCTATTTATTGGCAATTGTAAACTCCCTTATTGTGCATCCTACACATACCTGGGCATTCACCTAGATGAAAACCTTAATTGGGAAAAATGTATCAACGACACAGTCCGAAAGGTAAACCATCGTTTATTCACGCTATCCAAAATTCGTAAAAACATAAGCGAGCCAACTAGTGTTGAAATTTATAAATCACTCATCTCTCCTCTATTCGATTACTCTGGGTATTTTATCGCGGGTGCAAATTGTAAGCTAAAGGACAAACTGCAAAATCGGGGTCTGCGGATCTGTACAAGGTCACTTATGGGAGAACACTCAAATGAAACTCTGCATAAAAGATGTAGTACGCAAACTCTGGAGGTAAGAAGACAATATCTGGGAATGTTAAATATAAGAAAGTATGCTAGTGGCATCGGAACGATTGAAAATCCTAAAACTAGGCAGCAGGGTAAAGTGACAGTTGTTCTTAAACGTCCAAAAACATCTTTTTTTAAAAAGAGCCCGATCTATTTATCTATGAACTTGTGGAACGACTTACCTCGAGAGGTGCAAACTGGTACGGCTTATTCATACAAAAAGTATGTCAAAATGAAACTATATGATACATTCACACCTGTCTGAATGAACTGTATATGAATTATATTGCATAATATAACTTCACTCATTTTTCATCTTCATTCGCCCTGTATAAACTGTATATTACTAAGGATGTATATTGTAACCGATTTGAACCCTGTGTAATGTTCTGACAATGACCATAAGATCTGCTTTGCAGAGGTCATATATGTACACTCTCTGTGTTAATAAAAAAAAAAAATTCAAAAAAATTCATTGGATCTTCCTGGAAGTGAAAATCAAGAATGGATCTATTGTTGTAATACTTTTGTCTGTTCTGCAGATATTGATTTGGAGAGAGATTCCATATGGTCATTACAGAAGCAGACATTATCTTAAGTGCAGAGGAAATGTTAAATGTTTACAGTCTTGTTTGTTTTTGGTTCAATGTCCCAGGGGACACTTAGGTATACAGGAACCAGTGTATAATAGACTTCAAATCATCCAGCTTAAGCATACTCTATGACTATAGTAATGTCCAGTTGTGCACCCATTGTTATGGTACTGTTTCCACATTTTCACGAAATCACTAAACATTCATTTGTTTTTTATTTCGGTACTTATGAATCCTCCCCTAATCACACATTCACATGTGCCTAATTCTATTGTTTTAAGTGAAGATATGGAGCAGGGTTTCTTAATACCCTGAATCTTATATCATCCAGAACAGCTTTCAGACCGATGGACAAGACTTGCTTATCTGTAGGTCTCATGATTGTGACAAGAGGCATGTCACTTTCAATTTGTTCAAAACATTGTAATTCAGGTATTTTGCTTGCATGTTTATCATTTCAGAGTAGTTATATATGACCTAGCTTAAGGTTTTATTTCTCTCACTCTTTTACATCACATAGGCAGTGATCTAATCTATGAGATACATTTAGGCAGAAAAACCACCCTGTCACACTTCTTTTACTTCCCACAGTACACAGATATGGTATGAGAAAGACTGACTTCTGATGAAGTAAGAGTCCACCATATCTGGGGATGGAGGGGAAAGGTGGCTGCAGAGTGGCTTGAACCCAAAATCTTGTAATAACTAGTACAGTGCTTTAACCACTGAGCTAAATCTATTATAACTGCTTCCGGGTGTACTGAATGCCTAGAATTCCTGCTTTAAATGTACCTTTTCTTTGCACAAGTAGCACTCCCTTAGGCTTCCACTGAACTATCATCATTGAACATAAGAAGATGCCAGAAATGTAGAAGTTAGTCATAATAAAGCAGACACTTTAATCTCTATTATCAATCACATTGGTACACAGTTAAAATAATATATACAAACATACACAAACAGAGATAATTTCTGGCTAGGGCCACAGAGTATGGTTTGTTTGTTAGTTTGGATAGTTTAATGTCCAATTTGTTCAATTAGACTTACTTACACAGTATGGGCGCACATAATGATTTGGATTTGATTTGTGCATAATTTACATAATAAAAGTATCACAGTATACTTGTAAGTACATCATTAAATGAAATAAAGTATATAAAGATATCTATACAAGGGTGTACATGAATATGGCCATGTATCATCACATATTTCTCTTCAATTACAAAGGTATTCAAAATGTTCATGCACTGCATTCCAATGCAGTGATAAAATTAGTGATAGCAAATCTCACATAACTGTCTCAAATTGTCCTTAGGTTCACAAATTCTATGCTCAAGGTCAAACAACTGTATGTATTCCACTAGTCTGGGTGGCAGACCTAAGTGTTGGACTCTGTCAAAGGCATTCATCCCCAAAGCTTGAATAATAGCAATACGACTCAAGTGTCCAAGAGACTTAGGATTGGTTGATTTTTCTAACAACAACCTGTTGAATTCCTCTAAAGATAAACCACAATCATCTTGGTCAACAATCATAGGATCAGCCACTTGTTCAGCATCATCCTTGCTGCTCTTGATCTTGGAGAGGTAGGTACCTATTGATGGGTCATTATGACTTGGCAAAAACTCCACTAGAAGGTAGGCAATTCTCACCAAATGAGAGTGTATGGCCAGGTGATTCAAAGCAGCACATATTGGTGATTTTCCATTTGAGAGAAGACTGACATCACATCCAGCACGCAGCAAAAACAGAACAATACACAGCAAGCCTGACTGCACAGCCAAATAAATAGGTGTCATTTTTGTTCTTGATCCTAAAGTGTTGAGATTATATCCATGTTTGAGAAGCAACTGCAGCTTCTGTATTGTTTCAGGGTGGAAATTTTCGAGCCGGTTTTGCCTGCATACTTCCACAAATCTATATGCTATATCAATGTCTCTCACTTGGCCATCAGTGGCGAGGACATACTGCATCATGTCCACCGATGTATAGTTCAATCTGCTAAAAACCTTCCAGGATACTCCCACTCCTGACACAAACAACCTCATACAATTTACAGCACCCTGGCTGGCTGCTGAATACTGTGTGTTTAATTTGGTCTCATCCACCTCCAAAGGGTCCATGCGCTTCAGGAGGAGTGCTGCTATCTCAACAGAATCGATTTCTACAACCTTCCTGAGAAGTCCACATAGGAGTGGCTGTTGGGCAAAGGCATTGAATCTGTTGCCACTTAGAGCAAAGTCAATGATTTTGAAGGCGACTTGGCTGGGCTGATCAAGTGCTGCAAAAATTGGTATTCCTGGAAGTGAAAATTGAGAATGTATCTTAATTCTTGTCTTTGTGTTGTCGACAAACATTGCTCCGTCTATAATACTTCAACTGCAGTAGGAATAACCCCACTCCCAAATGGGGAACATTGTAAGTAACTAGATCGCTGCACAGCTGATACAGCCATTGGTAAGTGTACACTGGGGAAGGCGAGTATCGATCATGTATTTATGTACAGTGTGTTTGTTTGGATAGTTTAACATCCAATATGTTCTATTAGACTTACTTTTGGTTTGACCAATTCTATGAGATGAATTTAGGTAGAAATCTCACTCCAACATATTTACCAAAGTGAGAGTTCATTTTACTTCCCACACGACACAGACATGGTATGAGAAGGATTGGCCTTTAATATAGCAGTAAATCTACCACTGCTCGGGGTGAAGCAGAAAAGTAGCTACGGTGGGACTCGAACCCCAAAAGTCTGACAACCTTGGGATTACAAGTCCAGTGCCCTTTCCTACTAAGCTAACTCCCCACCCTGGTCACTCTAGCTATGCTTGCTTGTAAGCATATCCGGCCTGCACCACTTGGAGGCGAAGCAACCAAGAGGGTGAACAAATTGGTCATTGCTGTCCACCCCAGAAGGTCTATAAAAGTCCATTATCCTGAGACTGGCCGTCCAGTATTAAACATGGCCTGAACTGCTTTGCCTTGACCTTCCCATCTCATCGTTGCCCCTTCAGAATGCTTGTCCAAGGCAGATACGTATGGAGCTTTGGAACTGACTGTGGCTTGGTATTATACGATAGAACCGACTATTAACGTGGCAACCATCATTATAAGCCACAGTGCCCCATGTTGCAGATTCCATGCTTAATGGAGTTAAACTCAATAATCTAAAAGAATAAATGGGTGCACCAGACTGCACTAAATCTGTACGGCACAGGGCTCTTCTAACACAACCACGGTCAGAAGTCACTGACGTCACACAGGTGGCACCCACCCCCCCCCCCCCCCACCCCCCACACACACACTCTTAGTTTCGATCTGAATTCTGAATTATAAATGACCCGAAAATAATGAAGGTCGGCTCCCAACGTTTGGCCTCATGTTAGTGGCTTGTATATAGAGAAGCCTGTTATTCATCTCAAGGGGCTAATATCGGCACATGTTCTACCAGAGGATGGCCTATCAAAATACTCTCATACATATAATCAGCAAGCGTTTTGATTTACGACAGAGGGTGACATAAAATTTTGATACTCAGTGGCTGGAAGTGGTTTTAGTATACACCTGTGCACATTGTTCTAATACTTAATGACCTCTGCTTCCTATATCGTTGAAATCACGTACAGTCTACTGAAGGGTGGTTGTGGCCCATTAGATTGTAGGTCAACTCTCGACTGTAGAGCCGTCCCAAGGCGCTAGAAAATATCATTTAAGGAGGTCAGGGTAAAGGTCAGGGTTTGCTGCGAATGCAGTCATTGGCTACTCGGTCTACGCTATTCCTTATATGGACTTAATGTAATGGGACAACTCCATGCAGACTGTACCATACGCTGTAATATGGACCAGCTCTGTGTGTCCAAATTAGGTTTGAATGTTGAGTAAAGATAAATTCTTATAAATTCAAAATATTTCCAGGTGTATAATAAGAGGGAAAACTGAACAGGCATTTAATCTGATAATTGTTACTCACTCCTTGATTTGTAAATACGGCCCTCCCGCCTAACGGCGTCGTGTCAAATATTTGCCGATCTGGGAGTTCATATTAATTATCACATTAAGTGCCCAGTCAATTTTCCCACCGTGCACAACACCAATCCACAATAAGTATTGCCCAGTACACGCAAATAACCACATTGTATTGTACTAAATGCAAAAATCAACCCTTTATTATATACCTGTGTAGTATATTTAATAACCATGTAAGGCTGCTCCCTACACCGTATAAATTCTGCAAAGGCCTTGTTCCGTTAATAAACGTCGGATACACACCTTGTTTTGTGGCATGTACAACATGGTCAGGTTGTTCTATATAAGTGCTGTTCCAACTGAAAATAACAAACTTGTTCTCGTCTAATTGCAAATAAAAACGTTGTACTGTTCTTCATAAGAATAACAACCTTGTTCTGTTCTCCCTGAAAATAACAACTTTGTACCATCCTAATACGAATAGAGAATTCAATTTTATTAAAGGAGATTTGAAACAGGTTCAGCTTGTTGTACAATAAATACAGTAGAATCCCGCTAGACTAGACACTGTCCGTTCCAGGCCAACGTGATCCAAGTCATGGGGTACAATAAATTATCTCACCCCAGTATTTGTCTCCATAGGCTTTTATACGTTGGGAACTCATACTCCACGGCTGTGAAGGTAGCATACCCAATACTCAATGGCTAATTGGGTGAGCAATTTTATTGATTAATAATGTTTTTTTGTTTTTTGTTTAAATCTCTTTATTTAGACTGGAAAAGCTCAGCTTTTAGTAAAGCTGGTATTCATGCTCGGCCAGGGCCATACAAATTCAGTACATTATCCGATGGCAGGTTGATAACAATTGTTTTCGGGTAGATTTAGATTCGACATATAACATATATACAACATATAGACTGAGATATAGAATACGATACATTAGACAACAATGGGATGGTTTGTATGATGGTAAGAGAAATAAGGCTGGGTTCATTCTGTGGATTATGATACGAGTTGGCACTACCCTGCCAGGTCTGTCCTTTTCAGGGTATCTTAGTGGTCAAATATAATTTTTGTAGAGTAGTTTCCATTAGTCGTAGTTCTTTATATTCAGGAGTGTTATTAGTTAAATAATCATTATTGTAATCACCAAGGATGAAGACATCAGCTTCTCTATTTATGGTTAAATCAAATACACAGCTTTTGATTTTTTCACAGAATTTTGAGACATTACCACGTGGAGGTCGATAGACTGTAGCTATGTAGACTGGTCTTGTGTTAGTTATCTGAATGTTTACCCATATAATTTCTATGTCCGCACAGCTCTGGTTTAGATATGCTAATTTTTCAAAATCACATTTTAGTCTATCACTAATGTACATGCCTACTCCACCTCCATGCTTTATTTTAGTTGAGCCCTCCTCACACCACGACCTATCACATCTAATTAGTTGATATCCAGGGAGATCAACCAAGTATGTTGGGTGTTGCTCAGTAAGCCAAGTTTCTGTCATACAACACACATCTGTGTGTGAATCTACTAATAGTTGATGTGTAGAGTCTATGACCGGCCACAGACTCCTGACATTATAGTGCACTATCTCTAGTCCTTCATGTTTCTTACTCATTGAGATATATAACAATTACCACATAATCACAGAACTTCCAGCAATCAACAATCCCATGTCGCAACAGTAAAGTTTCACAGTCCAATATCAAACTATACAAATACATAATAACTACAGTAATTTCCACTGTTTCAGCTTCTTTGGCTACAGTGGGACAATAAGTATAGATATAATTATTACAATATATAATAGAAAATAGAAAATATAGTATCACTCCTCCTTATAGCGTCATAGGGGTACACTACATAACAATACAGTGATACCAGTTTAAGTTAGTACCTATAATTACTACATAAGTCTTATAGATAGTTAAGGCGATATGTCAGACTGGTGGGAGGAGAGACAGATCACCACTAGCCTCCCCTTTGGGACGGGCTATGATCATCCCCCACTCCCATCAGCGTCAATCACCCATGTTGACCACTTGGTAAGCTATTTACACTCAGAGTTTATCAATAACCTTTGTCAAACATCTAGCCCAGGCATTTAGTAAGTCAGTTTTGGGATGTAGTCCATCATACAGTTGTCGGTATGTGTTATAATTGACATTGCCCATTCTAAAGTGTACAGTAGAGTGCAGTCCCGGGCTGATTTGATTATAGTCTTTGTTGATGCTTGTTATAACCTGGTTTATTGCTTTGACTGCAGTGTTCATGGTTTCTTGATCTCGAGCAACGTTTTCATATAGCGGAGCTTTTGTCCAGTTGTTGTATGCCTTGAAATCTATCCCTATCAGGTGTGTCACTATTACATGGCGACTGTAGCATACATGTTATACAGGGTGAGATAAAATCAGAAACTCACTCGATGAAAATAACTTCAGTCCATACTCCACCAAGTTTGACTGCTATGTAATTCACTCGGCTTTGCTTCGTGTATTACTCTGCAATAGATTACCCTCTATTGATACATGGTCGTACAGTGGTATGGTTTGAGAAGATTACTGCCTCGTTACACATCTACATCTTACTCTGCCGTCAAACTGAGTGGAGTATGGGCCAAGATATTTTCATCTCGGGAGTTTCCTTCTGAAAATCTAATGGAGAAAAAAAAATCTATTCAAATGTCAAAAATTACAGGCTCTCTCCCTTCAAGGGGAGTTCTGCAATCCATAGCAGGGGCCCATTGAATAATCTAGAATCGTACAAGAAGACCCTTTTTTCTCAATTTATTTAACTCAGACTGTTTCATATAGGCCAAGGAGACTCCGGGACGATTTGGACAACTTTCTTCAACACTTATGGACGACCTCATGGACGGCTAAGGCTGCCTAGCGAACGACCTTAACGAAATGTATTAAACGATAACTCTTGTACGAGGTAGAGAATAGGGATCTTCATGTACGATCCTAGATTGTTCAACGGGTCCCTCTAGTCCAGATTTAGTCGCTTAAACCGGTTCATGCAAATTATAGCATTATTTACATATTGGAAGCTACAGCAACTAACATGCAACTTCGCTAATTAATTTGACTTACCCCATCTATGTGAAGTTTTCCCGTAGATGTCGACTCCCATCTTTATGAGTCGGTCAAGAGCTTCTATGTTTCCAGTCCGTATCACATGAATAAGAGGCAGGTCGCCATTACCGTCTGAAGAGCAACAAATCACAGCCATCAGGTATTTCTCGTGTAGATAAACAGGTACAGGGCACATAACTTCTGTTTCTCAAGTAGATATAGAGGGTTACTGGTGAACTCTTTGTTTGTTGGTTTGATTTTACGTCCAGTTAACCATTTAGAGGTTCTTACCACTCAAGGTTCTTTTACACCACAAGGGTGGTGATCGAATTTATGTAATGAATTTAGGTAGAAATCTGACCCCTACACATTTACCGAGGTGAGAGTTCTTTTAGTTGCCACACCACATGGACATGATATGAGAAGGATTGGCCTTTGATATAGCAGTAAATCTACCACAGCTGGGAATGACGGAGAAGAGTGGCTGCAGTGGGACTCGAACCCACAAAGTCCTACGACCTTGGGATTACAAGTCCAGTGCCCTAACCACTGAGCTAATTCCCCAGCACCGTACTAGAGAACTCGACCCGTAACAAACTCGACCCGTAATTGTCAGAACTCGACAAGTTTTGGACAAATGAATCAGCAAATTTGAAAAATAAGTCCACAGATATGTTCAGGGTTATGTTCAGAGTTAGGGATAGGGTTAGGGTTAGGGACAGGAAAAGAGTTAGGGTGAGGGGTAGGGTAAAGGTTAGGGGAAGGGATTTCTGTTTGTTTTCTTCCCCAGAGAAGACCACATTTGAAGCCAAGATAACATGCTTACTACTAAATATAGCATTTATCCAGTTGTAAAGAGATACTTTAGTTGTGGAGATTTAAAACAGGTCGAGTTCGTTATGGGTCGAGTTCTTAAAATGGGTCGAGTTCATTACAGATGGATTCTTTTTACGGATCGTGTTCATTATGGGTCGAGATCTCCAGTATTCAAATACAGATACAGGGCACATAACTAGTTATTATGGAGGCAGCCGTCTTGCCCCTGGCGCCAAACAAAACACCAGGTGGGAGGTCCAGTTTTCAATGGATTCTATTGAAAATATTTTTTGTGGCTTGCCATAGAGGGGTTTGAACTGCAGATATTGATTGTTTCCCCAACTACTGGAGCACTATCTTACAATATATTGGTGGATGATGACAGAACTAGCAATCACTATGTGTTTTATAGAAATCATGGGATTGGGAGGTTGCAAATAATCTGGAAAAAAATGGCATGGGATGTGGGGTGCCTAGTTGTCTTACACCTGGTATTTCACCCCCATAGATTTAACATTGGGAACTCGTTCTCAACGCCAATGGAGTATTGTAAAAAAGAAATACTCAATGGGTGATGATTTCACAAACGTCAGCCAATCAGTGAGTGTTAAGGGTTAGATAGAATCTGAACTATACTCGATCCATAACCAGTGAAAATACACCATTCGTTTGGGTTTGCTTTGTAATATCACTCAGCTTTGCCTCGTGACATTACTAAGAAAACAAAACTATTTTAGCACCTATGGATCTAGATGCAGTTCCTTCTCATCCCTCAACAGGGTCGAATGACAGTACCCAGATAGGGACCTGTGGGTCAGGCCTCGTGGGAAGCATCTGTATTTTGAGAATAGCCAGAACTACACAAATATTGCACTCACCAGCTTTCAGGTTTTCATTTCTAAACCCCAGTCCACCCCCTGACGATCAAATCTATGTGATGAATTTAGGTAGAAATCTCACATTTACTGAGGTGAGAGTTCTTTTACTTCCCATACCACATAGTCATGGTATGAGAACGATTGGCCTTCGATATAGAAGTTAATCTACCACTGCTGGGGGTGAAGGAGAAGTGGCTGCAGTGGGACTCAACCCCATAAGGTCTGACAACCTTGGGATTACGAGTTCAGTGCTTTTTATCACTCAGCTAACTCCCCACCCCAGTCACTTTAGTAATGCTTGCATACAAGCATATCTGGCCTGCACCACTAGGAGGCAAGGCAAACAAGAGAGTGAAAAGATTGGTTATTGCTGTCCACCCCAGCAGGCCTCATTAGATAAAAGCTACAGTCGTTGATGAATTAGTCTTAAAAACATTAAGAAAGAAACTGAGGGGTGTTTGGTCTGTGTCCTTATTCGCCATCGAGTTTGGAGTGCAAAGTAATATGAACGAAGCGATAGCCGAGTGAATATCCTGAAGCACTCCAAACGAGATGGGGAATGGGGACTCAGACCAAGCATGAAAATGTTTCTGATTTTATCTTAGCCTGGATATATCTATCTGTTTATCACCTATTGAGAATGAGTTACCGTACTCGCGAGCCTTTTGAGAACGAGTTCCTATTGTTAAGCCTATGGACGTTTATTCCAGGCTAAGATAAAAAATGGCATCATCACAGTGCAAATCCCACTCAAACACCCACATCTTAAAACGACATTTCTGTACTCACTGGGTATGCTGCAGTCACACCTGTGAGCCTGCAGGACATCTAGAATGTCAGTTTGTTTGTAGTAGACGGCGACGTAGACTGCCGTGTCCTGGTACACGTTCAGCGGCTGATGGAACGCCCCGTTACTTAGCAACCAGTCGGCCACGTCCCCATGTCCTTCTCTGATGGCCCAGTACAGCGGAGTGGTGGCCTCAAAGTCGGGGCTGGCAGCGTTCACAGACACTTCCGGTTTGCTGACGCATTCTTGTAGAATTTGAAGTGCACCTGAGCGGAATAGAGAGACGCCAGTGAAAGGATGGGGTACATAGATCTAGACAATAATCAAATGTTTTGTGAACAGCAGGCGGAAATTGTTGTTTGTTTGTGGATTAACGTCCCAGGGGACCCTGAGGGTATATAGGGACTATCAATGATTTAACTATTCACTTTCATAGACTTATTTCAGTCAATTCTTTTCAATGTTTCGAATATTTTCAAATATTTTATATAAAATCAAAGAGATTTGTCTCTTTCAAAAACATGATGATATCTTTCTTTGGAATAGTTTCGAACATCATTTTCATGTGGTTTCTGTTTTTCAAATGGTTTCTTCTAGCAGGCGGAAAGCACGAAATGTTGAGACATTGTGATACACGAGAGCTAGCGAGTGTGTTACAAAGTAAACCATCAGTTGTTTACATAGGAAATAACCAATTATTTTGGGATGGGTGGCCGTAAACCACGAGAGGCCGACGTGTTGTAATAGACAAGTGATAGCGAGCGTATTACATCGTCAACCTCGAGTGGTTTACAGAGCTGACTGTGCAAAATATATTGATTGTTGTATTTCTTACCAATGGTCAATAATAATAATTTCTATTCCTAAAAATTCGATATCAAAGGGTTTGGAAAAGCCATAAACCATAGATTTATTGATGAGTGTCGGAAGCTCTGGGAGTTGAGAAGCCAGGAAAGCTAGGGCTGTGAATACATACACATGTACTTGGTTTTTGAACATGGCTGTCGCCTATCTTTTTTTCAAATAGCACCGAAAACCGACAGGAAGTTGGATGGAATATTTGAATTTAAAAAATCAGAAATGCATGAAAAAGGGGAAAGAATGTATAGTTTAGTTGTTCTCTCATGGATAGCTTAATCAAAACCTGTTGCAATCTGGGAATATGATAGATGTATATGTATATTTCTTGATAAAAATGAATATAAAGCTAGTTGTTGCATTTATTATCCATCTTTTCGAATCAATTAAACCCAGTAATTGTCATTTCAAAGGGTATAACAATAGGGACTATTTCTTTTCTCTATAGCAAAAGCGACTATTTTCCCCGTATACCATGGTTTTGAGGCCGTATACCACAGGTTAGAATCCGTATACCACAGTTGTGGTATCTGACAGGTTTTATATAATGGGTTGTGGTTTACTGAGTTCCCATACATTTTCAATGGGGGATTTGTATACGATGGATAATAATTCTTGATAAAAATGAATATAAAGCTAGTTTTCATTAACAAATTGTTAAGCTATGAATACTTCCTATTAAGTATTTCTGATTTAAGAGCCTACATAGAACAACATGACTTGGTTTGAGGCGCACAGAGTGATACCGTGTGGGATTTAACCCGACCAACCCCTACGTCGTAGCTCAGCGCAGACAGGGCGTGGTTGCCAATCTGGGATTATGAATGAGTAGCCGTGAAGTACCGTATTCTGCCGCGAGGTGCGCCAGTGGTCGTGTGAGGTAGGTGTCGACGAGATCCGGGATCTCCACGAGCAGGTGTTTCAGCATCGACACGTCATCGCCTTTCAGAGTCTGCACCAGTCTGCGTGCACAAACACACGAGTGCAATAAAGTTCATATTGAAGCGAATCCATGTTTGATATGTTCAGAAAACTTTTTTTTCTTTGCATTAATTAAAAAAAGTCCTTGTGTCTAGATTTGAGGATGTCAGTTGAAGTCATGAAATATTTTTATTGTGGAATTTACTGCTTCATGGTTGGCATGAACGAGGCTCCATTTATACTATCTTTGTATCTTTATATTTGAGAAATGATTTCAGGAACTGGAAATTTCGTGACGCTTCTTGATAGTATCGCGGAGAAGTTAGGCCAGGAACAAAAGTTGGTTCGCTTTGGCGAGGTTCTACTGTAAATCTGTATGAACGGTCATGTTGTTTATGTGCATAATTGCCTTTTGCGAACCGTAGAACTGTAAGTTACTTTTGATAATCCAGTGGAAAATCTGATATATATATATATATAGCAGAATAAACACATTGGGCCTAGGCTAATATAGGCCAAAAGTATTTCAAAATTAGAATGATAAAACAATAGCATATAGAAAAGATAAAAAGGAACAGCATCTAGATCCCAAGTCGCAGAAAATATGCCATAAAGTTTGGTTGCAGAATAATCTCACGCTACTTACGGGGCAAAGCTGAGCGAGATCATATAGCAAACCAAAACGAATTGTGTATTTTCAATGAATGGCTATGGATCGAGAGTGGTTCAGATTTTATCTCACCCCTAACACTTACTAATTGCTTAATGTTTGCGACGTCATCGCCCATTGAGGTGTTTTTTTTGTTCACAAATAATACTCCATGGGCGTTGAGTATAATTTCCAAATGCTAAGTTTATAAGGAAAAAATACCAGGGATGAGATTTAAGTTATATGATTATACCTGTGCAGTTATAAATATTCATCTAATTTTAATTAATATAATCATTCAGCATAGCCTATAAAAACATTCAGGAATGCGAATAGGATGAAGCTTCATATTCGTATTGTCTGTAAAACTGATCGAACCTGGTTTGTATTTCTTCTTTCTTCTTCTCTTCCTCGCTTTTCTCTTCTTCCGACACTCTCATCAAGCCATCGTTGAAGAAAGTTGTAGAAAGGATATCTTCCGGGTCCCCGAAATGCACACAGGGGATCAGTTTTCGCACGGCTTTCTTCATCTCTCCAGAAGGCACCAGAAAATGACTATGTTTGACCTGGAGAAAAATAAAATGTATGTACATCATCATCACTCACTCTTAAGTGCTGGTTCCACCAACATGATGGATTTGCCATGTTATATCTTGGTATGTCTTTTTATATCTTACATTGTCGTGATATATCTTACCTCCTTTGCCGCGACACATTGCATGCAATCATATGTGTACTTTTTCGGGATGTTGTGTGTATATTTTGGTGCCTCAAGATCTATTGCCGACATATTGTGGCATACCACGGCATATTTTTTTTTTTAAAAGATCTTTTATTTGATTCAATGTGGTTACATTGGTCTTCCATACAATTGTTAGATCATGTTGACAAACATATGTACAATACAGTAATATATGGGTTATGATATATATATCATGACAAGAATGCAGCAAAGGTGCTTAACCAGACTGATGCAGCATGGCAAATATGCACACAATTATCTAAAACATAGCAAGATTTAGCAAGGCAACCAAACCATGACAACTCTTGCTATGTCTTGTGTGTTGGTGAAACTAGGCCGAGAGACTTCGACTGCCTAGCGGACAGTCAGAGAGCACAACCGCTTATTCCCATAGTACAAAATATCAGGTCCTTGGTTCTCTGTAATACTGTCAATGTGAGTGAATGTTTATGCTCCCTTACCTTCAGAAATGTATAATAATTCTTTTTTGATGATAAAAGTCCTGTTTGTTCCTTTGTGTTACTTTCGGGAGCCGTTTTGTACAACTCATTTAACCACATTTTAACAGTTCCAACTCATGTCAGCCATATTTGATAAGCTGGTTCCTGGCAATACCCTGTGAAGAATTACCTGCAGTTTTGAAACCAGTTTTTTTTGTTATTTTTGGCACCTGCAGAATGCATTGACATGGATTTTACAAACACTGGCTGTTCTATTACTTAGAACTAATGCAAAGGTAGGAAATTACTGTCATTTTACTGCATTTTGCCTCAGGAAACTATCTATTAGAAAATCAGAAAGATTCAACCTATATTTATAAGGAAAACGGCTGCTGAGCTGAGATGTACATTTTTGGTCGACTTGTTAACATAGAACTCTATGGGACTGCTCTCTGACTGTCTGCACCGCTTCACAGTCAGAGCCTCTCAGACTAGGTGAAACCAGCCCTTAAGATTGAACATGGACCTATGGAACAACTTGGAATTTTAACATTTTAGGAGCATTCTGAGGGGCGTAGGACCGTATCAATCATGTTTCACCCAATGAATATGCATCAAAATTTCACCTTGGAGCACAAGTGTTTTCAGTAGCCTAAAGTCTAGGTTTGTGCTGTAACTTTTGAACTAAAGCCGTAAGGTGATAGAAATACATTTCTTAAAAAGGTCTGATTTATCAAGTTTGCGAGAAATGATTGGAACCCCATGATACCGTACTGTGAGAAATTACCCCAAATCGTGTGTCTCATGGTAAATCCGCGAGTCTTGGTGGTATTTATAGATTTCTCCACTCTGATCATTATTGATAGAATATACAGTATACCGTCCATGCCAACAGTTACTATATAAATGCACTGGGTTGTCTTTTCTCAAAGGAACCATAACAATACTTGGCTCGATTATACAGTAGACCTCTACACAATGAACTGCAGCTGAAAACAAGACTGGGCTAGGTCTGCTCCTTGCAGCAATGCTACCTTGAATTACAAGCAACAACCCTGTCCACTGTACTGCTGTAGCAATATTGCACAAGGAGCACCATGAATGAGGCAATGGTATATTTTTTTCTAACGAGCTAGCCTCTGATGATGTTACTAAAAATAGTCTATATTTTTTTCCAACGAGCTAGCCTCTGATGATGTTACTAAAAATAGTCATGACCAATTCATACATTTGCAATACAAAAGTTGTTAGGTGGAAAAAAGGGCAAAGAGTATTCTGATCTCTTAATGACTTAAAATCTTCACACACTGTGACACAGTGCCCGCTCTTTGCAATTTGAAAATCACGAAACTATTTCTGAATTCACTCTATATTTGCAACTATCTAAACATGAAATAAGACAAAGATGACTGTCCGCTTGACAACATGTGTGTTGTAGACTCCGGTGGTATTTATCACCCGAGAACTAGAGTGCCTAGTTCTGTGTTTCCACTGAGAGTTGACTGATTCTGAGGAAACTCGGATGCCCGATGAGGACAGTAAACACAGTTTCCGTCCACTCCAGTCACAGGAGGAAGTAAAGATGATCGGCAAAGTTTATAATAAACCGGAGCCAACTCTGATATCAAAAACGTGATAACATTAATGTCGTTATAACAGTCTATATCAGAACTACGTGTTTTACAAACCTTATTACATGTCAAATCAGGGTAAGTCTCTAAGCAGTAGTTACAAAAATGCTGAAAATCTCTGGAGCACAACTTGCTGGTCCTTAAAATATGCGTAGCAGAACACTCTCTATACAGATTCTTTGTAGCGATTGAGCTTTGACTTATTTGACGATCTCTGCTGTAAGAGTGTCAGATGACGTCATTTAGTAAACTAGGTCAAAATACTCTTGTTTTGCAGCAGAGAACAGCGTCTTTGTTTCCGATAAAAATGTTATTGTAACTACGATTTGTTTCAGAAATGATACAAAATACACCTTACAAAAAGAATTTTACAAATGAACTTTGATCATTCAGCCATGTAATGACGGGAGTTTCCTTTTATTACGAGAGTATTTGCAAGTGAGGGAATTCCGGATGTGACCTAAATACACTTGTTGTTCGGGGTTCCCTCTTGTGAACTCCATTTGGTGTTGAATTTGAGACAAAACGCCCAAACATCCAAAAGATATGTCTACGCGTGAAATGAGATCGTTCGTTTCGAAGCTTTTAAAGTCGACTGACGACTTGAAGTAAGTAATTAACAATATCATCACGACTTAGTGGTACTTGCTGAACGAATGTAGAGTGGTATCATTATCTGGCGGGAAATTTGTAACACTCAAGTTTAGTAAACACTAAAACAGTGAGTATATAACAAGGTACTTCAGACTCAAGTGAGATAACAGTTATATCACTGACAGTGACAACTTTAATGAAACGGTGTATGTATAAACCATTTCTTTAACTCCATTGAAGTGGTATTAGTTTTCTGCTCATACCCAGAAACAGTACATAAAAAGCCCCGTGTTGTTCAAATATTTGCCGACTGTGTAGTAGACCTCCTAGTGGCCAACAGTTGAACTAACCTGATTCAGATGGCGCCACATTCTGACGGTGACAAACTAGTATTTATTCAGAAAACTTCAGCCCTCCCCTGCCTACCTCCCTTCCTCCAGCCCCTCCTCTCTTTTCACTCTCTATTCCTGTCTCGCCCCAGTCACACAGTGTGTTTTTGTTCTTTTGGCATTTTGCCTGAATGACGCCACACACCTGTATCGACACCAAATTTCCAAAGTAAATAAAAGAGATTTCACTTCCCTACTTTTCGGTGGGAATTTTTATTTTATATGATTTTTTTTATTTGTATACCGGATTGTGGACCAAAAGCGCCGATCACCCCCTCACCCTATAACTAATACTAGTAATAGGGGGAACTGCTTCAGCCAGGGGTGGTACATGGCAGATCGCTTTTGTCCAGGTGTGACAAATGTGATGTTAGTGATTGTTACTCTATCTCCAGAATGCCTTTCCAGGAAGTTGTCATAAGGTAGCATCGGCTTAGCACAGAGCCACGTTATAATGATATTTACTTTTCGATGGAAATTTTCTTTTCCAGTTTATGAAATTATAATTATTGTACAAAAACGAAAAGAGTATACATTGAAAATCATTACACCAATCATCTAAAGCCTGTAAGACACCGACCCGACCGCTGTGCCCGATTCTACCTTTGCCCGACGGATCCGTTGGGTCTGTGACAATCTGCATCAATCGGGTCGGTGTACGCACTTCACCGACCCGATTTTATTGCTTTTCCCGACGCGTCGGGCATTACTACCATGTCAGATATGACCGACTGTCCCAGACCTTAAGATTTCGGTGTACGCACTTTCACCGATCGTTACCGATTCTAAGCATGCCATTTAAAAAGCGTTGCCAGCTATCCCTCAGTCCGATTTACAAGTGTCTTATATCGATGTGTAGGGGAGAAACAAGCGATCATAGATCTGAAAACCGTTTTCTGATATTTTAAATAGACCAGAAGTTATTAAACTTTGCATTATTGCCTATATATACTTATCACCCGGCCCGGGGCCCAGCCGCTCTCTTTGATCTCAATCGGGTTGTTTTACGAGGTTATAAAGGCAGCAGGTGTCGTCGGGAAGAGTCATTGTGTTGGTGTCTTATAGGTATAAGACATCAACATTTTATTCCCGACTCTCACCGAGCCGATGGTCGGGATGAATCGGGAAAAAATGTTGGTGTCTTATAGGCTTTACAGCAACACAAATGCGAGGTATAAATTTATGAGGAATAATGATATGAGTGAATTGATAATATAAGGCGAAACACTAGTACATCAATACATCTAGATCAAACTATCCTTAAACGTCTTTTTGCTTTCTGCTTTCTGCTGTTCGGGAGTCACAGCCATTCAGAACTGACCAGTCTCCGGTCTGTCGCACATGCCAAGGAGGGCCGCTCATGTCACTGACAACTCAAGAGTCAGTGTCATGTCAGAGCACCCTGCCCCCTGTGGGCAGACCGGTGTGGTGCCAAAATTGGTTACCCTGCCATAAGTGGTAATTATCGCCCACTAGTATCTTGTGCGCATGCGCAGTGTTGATGTCCACGATTGGAGAGTGAAAATTTGCCGAAATTAAGCATATTACGACATATCACAACAATGTAATTCTCATGTCTAAATTCTATTATCCGCTCTGATTATCCGCTAGAGGGCTCGGTGGAATCACTCTCCTAGCAGATATCCTACGCTCTACTTCCTGCGGCCGCTTGTCAAGCGTTAGTGCCGCGAAAGATCTGGGAGGAGAGTGCTAGTGGGCGATAATTACCATTTATGGCAGGGTAACCAATTTTGGCACCACACCGGGAACTAGATTGAGTGATAATGAGAGTAAATATGCTATTCACTACATGGCTGCCGTATGGTCAACATCAAGACAGGGAGGGAGCTACTACAAGATGGCAACTGTCCTAATGCAGTCATTTTGTTACTAATAAATACAGGCAATTTAGATGACTTAATCTCTTTGGATAGAAACTAATATAATTGGTCATGATAGGGATGTATAGACTGGAACTTTACAATTTGTTGAAAACAAAATTTAGCGCCTCCCTCACCTTCTGTCCCCCTCCTTCTCCCCTCTCCCTTTTCCTCCCTCCACCGCATTCAATCTCTTTTCCCTCTTCCTGCCTCTTATTCCCTTGCTCCCCTCTCGCTTCCCCTCCATGTCTCCTTCCCTCCCTCTCTCCCGTCCTACTCTACCCCACTCAAAATTTTTCTTGCCTGATAGACACAAAATAAATGATGTAGCAGTGGCATTTCAGCCATAGACCTTTTACTTTTGAAATATCTGGATGTATTAGAGCTTCTCATTTTATTTCTCTTCTCATCTATCATGCTGATCTCCCAGCATCCATGCAGCCTTGGTGTGACCCTCGCAGTCACTGCAGAATAAAAGTCAAGCCCCTCTTGAACCTACTTTTCTTACATTTGTAATGTATAATTGTGTGAAATGTGGGAACTAAGGCAGGATGATGGTGGATTAATATGGCAGCATTTATTCCTATGTCTTCATGGTACCAAGGCAATGGACAGAGCGAGAGAGAAGTATGTCACAACACCTGTTCCTAGATATACCATATAGAGATCATTCATGAGTAGTTGTTTGTGTTGCTCACAGATGGCAGCAGCTTACACTAGGTGTGTCATGATAACAGTAACACATGTATAGGGACTAAACATTAGACATTAGATGCAATGGTATACAAGGATACTAAAACATTGAGAATTTCTCATCACTCAGGTCACTGACTCAGCGAACCATCCGTGACAGGTTCCTGAAGCGCGTCGGGAAGTCAGAGCTGGATCAGGAGGAGAAGGGGCAGCTGCGAGGCGTCGTTGTTGAATGCATACAAAAAGAGGTGAGATGCTCAAATGAATTACAACATTTAACAGAGATAGCAGCTTTCCATTTTTCCATGGAATTCCCCAATTTGAGTTTTCCTTGTCCAAAATAAATTTGATATTCATTCAGCCTGATTGGTGCCAATAAAAGTGGTTTTTCACCTCTCCACAGACCCTCAGCCTCATTCTAGGGCTGAAACCAATGTGTGGTGGACACTGACTTGCCTTCCACGTGTTCTCAGTCTCTCGGAGGCAGCAAAGTCCAAATGAAAAATATTTGTATTTTGACCCCAACTGACATGCTAAAAGTGTGGCTTGATTTACGTTTAAAACAGTCAAGGTACATGTTTACATTCTTTTATTTATTCAAACACAATTCGCCACAAAGACAGTCTTATATTATCTGCACTTAGCTAACTAAACACGGTCTTCCATTATGTTCTTAGATATGGTCTTACAGTCAGGTGTGGGATACCTCCAGATATTTACTGAATTCCGTACTTTTCGATGTCCCAATTGTTATTCTTGAGATCAAAATAAATCTGAGAAGAAAATAAAAATCAGATAAAAAAAAGCGATTCTCAGCTGAGGTCAGAAAGTCACATAGAAGAGCTGAAAATGTAGGCCCCCGAACCCCTTATTACTTCCATATCCCACGCCTTTATATTCTAGGTTCACATTATAGTATTGCGGCTTGACAAAGTATTTACAAATATTACAAATGTAGACTATAGAAATACTATCATGAAACATCACGAAATTTCATATGATTGTTTATATGGCATGAGTTGTCTTCACGGAATGATATCACGAAGCGCAGCTGAGTGATATCTGTAGCAGAAGACAACGAATGGCATGTAAACAATTATATGAAATTGAGTGATGTTTAGATTTTATCCTACCCTGTCATATGTTTTTAACTTCATATGTCACCAGTGGCATATAAATATTTTATGGCATAACCGTGGCATACAGGCCCACCATGTTAAGTCTATGGAGATTTATATGCGGGGTAGGATAAAGGTGAGAATTCAGACCAGTAGTACTTCAACTATACCCACATATAAAACGGTTCATGGACGCCTTGAGCCCGGGACGATTCGAGCCCTGGACGCCTTGAGCCTTTCTGTGGACGCCTTGAGCCTACCCCATTTTGGTTTCCTTGAGCATCAAGATGTAAAAAACTTTGAAAAGTGTACTTATACGGATAAATAATCATGTATACTCAACCCTAACCCTTACCCAACCCTTTTCTAACCATAACCCGCTATTCGGAACTAAAATGAGGTAGGCTCAAGGCGTCCACGGGGTAGGCTCAAGGCGTCCACGTTTTCGCGCTGACAGGAGGCTCAAACGGTAAAAGGCTCAAGGCGTCCAATTCCCTATAAAACAGTTAAACTAGTTCTGAATGGTATCTTGTAGCAGGTCGGTGTACCAGCCCCTTGGTGATAAATTTACAATCATCATGTTGATGGTAAAAGCTGTTTACTCTGCATAATTATGCTATTCTCGTAAACCCAAGCGCTTTTCTAGGTCAAATATGACACGATGCCTCAAGGCATTTTAAGCTGCCATAGAAGTTTTTTTAAGAGGTAAATGATTCTTCTATTACAAGAATTTTTAATGATGGTCATTTGCAATAGGTTCAAAGACGAAATTGAAAATTAATCGCATCTCAACCACTTATTTTACCGTAAATTTATTTATGGGAATCTATTGTTTTCCTCTTGTTATTTTGTCATTCGGTATATGATCAGCGAAACAAATATTCCAATAAATTACTGAAATCTCAGGATTTCCATTTTTTGTTGTCAGAATTCAGCAACATATATCCAGAGCTTCACCTGGTCGCCAATAGGTGTCGCCAGTCCTCCACAATGTGCCGAGCTTCTTATTTTATGAAAGTGGTAAATTTTCTTAAAGGCATATCCTACAATTAACAGTGGCACCACCTGGTGATTTTCGAGTACTGATGATAATCAGTTGATGTATCCTATTCTTAATAAGTAAAATATAACATATTGTCTTGTTTGACATAATCCAATAGGAAAAAATAGGCCTATTTCTATTTGCTTGATTTATATAGGAAATGTACTGAAAAATATGGTTTTCGTCAATTCTTTTTAAAGAATAATGACGGTGAACTAAATTTTTTTTCAAATATGTAGTTCTGCCCATTTATTATAATCTGAAAGTGTCGAGAAAATTACAAGGGTTTTACTATACGCCCTCCAGAGGTTACTTAACTCCCTATTATCGCCTAGGGTAAATACAAGTTCCGCTGGTGGTTGGCTGGGCAGACCACGACCACATGAACTATCGTTTTCCCATTTATATTTGGAGAAACTGAATATTATTTCGGATCTGTATTGAGAAATAGCTGAAATTTCCACTTCTGATATTGGATTTCCGATTTGAATATTTATTTTAAAAAAACCGTTAAACTGCGATAATTCTGGGTTACGGGTCGAGGGTCTATCATCATACAACGTCGGCAACCAGCGAGCACCGGAACTTGTAAACAGACTGGATTACAGGATACCTCAATAGGGCCTATGAAAAATCTACCTTTTTAGAATTTCTTCATGGTGCTTACAGTCTAACATCTAACCTTCTTGTTAAGAGAGTGTTTATAAAAGGGACTTAATTTTAAGCTTGAAGTTCGGTCGCCTAGCTACATATCATTAGGTACCAGGTTCATCTGGCCTCTCTACCTACCTACATTTACTAAACATTCATCTGTGAATCAAATACTGGTTATAATGACATTGAAATAAACTTGAAAAACGTTACTCGAAATATGGATCTCGCATAGATTTAGGAAAACGTCTTTGGTTTCTCCTTCCTGAAGGCAGTGTAGTTATCTAATTTGACAAATTACCACCATTAAGTGATTAACTCACATTTGTACATCTCTGTGTTTTGGCACTTTATCATAGATTTGTACTGATTTTCGTTTTTTTTTTCTTCAAAAATCAATTTTTGAGAGACTCCGGTTATAAGCCGACCCCCGACTTTGGCTAAAATTTATAGGCCGATTTTTCAAAAATCCCTATAAAAAATCGGCTTGTATGCGGGGTTTTACTGTAGTATCGAAATGCGCGTAGACACTACCAATTATCACTATCGTAATATAACGGCTGTGTCTACAACGCGATACCATTCCCGTTAGAATTTCTCATGGAATAGGCCTTTTTCCGCAGGCCGGTGGCGCCCCTTATCTACGTGGTTACGCAATGCATGCAGCCAAGCATACACCTAGTAACGTATTCTTTAGCATTGGATGACTGAGTGTACGAGCGTAGTACGTTTATAATACCTGTTTAGATTATGTCTATGTAGTATCTCAGCTTTAATTTGGTGGGTCAAACGTGTGTATCTCCTCAATAATACTTGAGATACTATAAGATAATATAGAAACAATGTACACTGGTAGCAGAGATATACTGGTTTGGGCCTGGTCACTATAGCCTATAGACTTATCCTTCTCTCTGGAATAACCAAAACAATTATCATATGATAGGTAGTATATATTTAAATATCTATTTATCTATATATACATGTGTATACATATAATACATATTGTATCTACTATATATATATATATATATATATATATATATATATATATATATATATATATATATATATATATATATATATATATATTTATACACACATTTGTATTTACAAAAAAAAAAGCTTAGATATATTGGAGAAAATGTACCCAGCTATTTCTAAAAATAGGACATATTTTGGATTATTTCTTAGGAATATGTCTTGCCCTAATTCTTTTGAATATATTGTTTCAATAGCAGGAGGTGGTTACATTTGACTATAGGTTGCATAATGTTAACCACTTTTTTATAACCATGGACAGTGTAATGAGGTTGTATGTTTATGTTATAACCGAGTATTTGTTAGAACCTGTTTTGCATATAACTTATAAGGCTTTAAATGCCTATAGGAACCAAGTTTTGGCTATTCAAAATTAAGACAGTTATCAACTCTAAAGTTTAGTCTAGTTTGTACAGTACCCACGCCTGTTCTAACACCATTATCTGGGAGAAAACAACACCTCTGCACTCATACCCGCCACTCACACCCTATGTGTGAATGCATAGGCGCGCAGTCGGACACCGCAATGTTTGGCCGAACAGCCGCGTTGCCATGCAACATGACCGCATGGCGGCGCTGAACGGAAAAACGGCTATTAACACGTGATCACTTCGATCATGCACAGTGATTACACCGGATGTTGTGTGGGCTGCGCACGCACACCTCGGTGCCACTGTGCACGTGACACGGCTTGACGCATGCGCGGATGTTCTTTGCGTGCCTGTTCCGGTCTCGCGTGACCTCTGGCAGGTTTACTGTCGTCCGCTGCCTCGCCCGCCGTTTATCACGGCCATTAACAGCGTCCAGGCTACAATTATCGTCTGCCTGACCCGCGATATACGCTATAAAACAGCCCCCACCCCCGCGTCTCCCTCCCCGTCCCCTCGAGTGGTACCGTTGTAACAGGTATTGATGCTCGCTGGTCTTTGATGTGAGGAACCAGCAGGTGGACGCGGGGCATGATGGGTAATGCATAGTAGTGAGTTCCGTTAGTCACCGCCAGGGGCGTGTATGACTAACTCTCCAGGCATAGTGTTACCTGTTGAGACTGGCGCTTAGATGGCAGAGTTCTCTGTTTGGAGATTGAAATTCTCAGTTCTCATACTTTTTTTTTTTATTAAACTTAAAATTGATGTATTGTATCAAAAATTTGGGATGTCTCAAGAATAGTAGTGATATCGCATTAAAAGAAAGATATTGATATATACTTCTCAGTGGTGTAGAACAAGTAGAAGAGAGAAGATGTGCAACCCCACGAACGTAGATACGTGGCAATCCCTCACATTAAAACTAACCTAGAAAATAGGTTATTAAATCCAACGTATAAGTCACAGAATGATAAATGTGACATAAGTTGCGTGGCTCGACCATTCATTTACCTCTAAAAGAAAAAATAATAAAACTGGGAGCTAATTTAAACAGGATGTCATTCAGAACGAGTTGATATACTGTGATTTACGGTCGTCTCACCGGTTCATTTTTTTAATTCCATATTAGTCTACTTATATTCCGATGTGGTCTGTGAAAAAACTAGAGTTGTCTGCTGAATGAAAATCTCCTGTCAACCAGTGTCCCAAGTAAAGGGTATTATTTGATTACTAGATTTTTGTGTAGAGAAATCTATCCCCACTAAAAGCGATTACTAAGCCTATATTGCCTATTCCTACCTTCTTTTTCTTCTTTTCTTTTCAATTTCAGTGTATTTTCCTCATTTTGCTTGTAAAGACTGGAGATAAGTAGGATTAATAATTTTCCAGGTTCATCTTCTTCATAGACCTCATTAGCACGTCTTCAAATACTAACAATTAGTGTGATCAAGAGAAATCTTGTACGCAAAAGTTGAAGGAGTATATGCAAAATATCCATTTTATAATAAAATTATAGATTATATCACAACACCAACAACTCCTGATTTTAAATTGAAGGTGTGATTTTTGACTGGAGAATAGTTCACAAAGCGAAGCTGAGTGATCTACTCTGCGGTCAAACTCAGTTGAGTGTAAACCAAGTTATTCATCGAGTGGGATTCTGATTTTATCTCACTCTGTATAACATCATCTATTGATGAAATAACCTACCTAATCAGCCATTGAGTATTGGGTACGCTACCTTCACGGCCGTGGAGTACGATTTCCTAACGTTAAGCCCATGGAAAAAATTACAGGTGTGAGATAATGGGTGTTATCTCACCCCGGTAGTTTTCTCCATAGGCTTAACATTAGGAACTTCGTGAATTACTCTGCAGTCAAACGTACCGTACGGACCAAGCTATTTTCATCGAGTGGGTTTTTTTCCAAGTACCTGTAATAGTGTTTATGAATCTCTGTATGGAGGTAGGATGGAGTAGTGGGTGTTAACTCTGATAGTGTTTATAAATCTCTGTATGGAGGTAGGATGGAGTAGTGGGTGTTAACTCTGATAGTGTTTATAAATCTCTGTATGGAGGTAGGATGGAGTAGTGGGTGTTAACTCTGATAGTGTTTATAAATCTCTGTATGGAGGTAGGATGGAGTAGTAGGTGTTAACTGTGATAGTGTTTATAAATCTCTGTATGGAGGTAGGATGGAGTAGTGGGTGTTAACTGTGATAGTGTTTATAAATCTCTGTATGGAGGTAGGATGGAGTAGTGGGTGTTAACTCTGATAGTGTTTATAAATCTCTGTATGGAGGTAGGATGGAGTAGTAGGTGGTACCTGTGATAGTGTTTATAAATCTCTGTATGGAGGTAGATGATTGAGAAAAGTAAGATGCCTGGATCAACCAGGCAGCATAGCTTGCTATTCCAACAGGATATGCAAATTTGAGTAAAGTAAACCAAAGTAAGTCTAATTGAACAAATTGGACGTTAAACTACCCAAACAAACAAACAAACAATGGAGGTAGGATGGAGTATTGGGTGGTACCTGTGATAGTGTTTATAAATCTCTGTATGGAGGTAGGATGGAGTAGTGGGTGTTAACTGTGATAGTGTTTATAAATCTCTGTATGGAGGTAGGATGGAGTAGTGGGTGGTACCTGTGATAGTGTTTATAAATCTGTGTTTGTTGGGGTGGGTGGGTGGATGGGCGTGTGGTGTAGTAGCGGTCAGGTGTGGATGGCTGGCTGGAGAGGGGGAGGCGGGCGGGAGGCAGCCTGGTGGTACCAGGAAGCACTCTCACTACCTCTCTAATAATACATATATATAAGAGAGATGTGGTCGGTGGACAGTGCCACTCTGTCACCACAGACACACACAGCACCATGTGCCGCTACAGTGCAGGTCAGCTGGTGACTCGACCACACACACCTCACAGGCTACAGTCACCACCCACACACCTCACAGGCTACAGTCACCACCCACACACCTCACAGAGTACAGTCACCACACACACACACGGGCACAGAGTACAGTCCGCCTCGTGTATCACGTCACAGGACTGTGTCCACTCATGTTCTACAGACCTCCGGTGGAGACTGGAGACATTGTGTAACACGGTGAGGAGGAGTACACGTGCCTGAGCTTCACAGTCAGTAGGTAACTTGTCTGAAAACATTCTCAACTTGTTTCACCACGATTTTATTTTGTGTGTATTTTTTTAACACATTTATTTCACCTGCTCAGCGCTCAGCACATTACAGCCCTGGGCCCGGTTTTTTAGACGCGGTAATCGTTAATAGCGATTATTAGAGATATCTTTGAGTTTTCAAGAGGAATACAACGACCATTGGGGCCAATGGTTCGATAATTGTCACCAAATGTATGATAATTACAAAACGGTCGCTATTAACGATTATCGCGTCTAGAAACCGGTCCCAGGTTTTCTTTTTTTAAGCTTTATTTACCCGGGAGCTTAGCTTAGGGTCTATGATACAGAGTCCCTATCTTCCACCCACTCCAGCATTGGCAGTATTCATATGCCATAAATGTCTAAAAAATTAGGCTTGAAAAAGCATGGCTCCAGTGGTGGTTATACTGTGTTCAGTGTGTTGAAATCCAATACAACAATAATAGGAACGTGTGCCATTTACGGAGGTGGGTTCTCAGTGGTGTCACTCTGTGAGATTTACAAAGAACGCAGCATAACAACCACCCCTCACAACAATGATGTTACACTATTGTGGGCACTGTCTGAGGCTAAAAATAGGCCAAATAGCACTAAAGATAACCCAAACGATTTAGGGTTAGGGTTTGACAGTGTGGGGTGGGGGGTCAAGGTTTCATCCGAATCGGACTCTTCAGGCATCTTAAAGTTTGGCTGTATAAAAAAAACAAAAAACCTTTTATCACTTTAAGACAATTCAGAGACTTTTCCTATTTTACAGACAAAGACCCCATAGCTGTCAATTTACCATTTTACAGAGAATTCAGAGGCTTTTCCTGTTTAATAGACCGAGACCCCTGAAGTCCTTTTACCACTTTACACGAGATAGAGATCATCTTACAGACAATTCAGAGAAATGTCTCTGTTTTGCAGCAGCAGGCACGGCGGACAAAGAAGAACTCGGACAGCGGACATGGCGACAGCAGCGACTCCGAGGTACGTCTCTCATCATGTGCTTTATAGAATATACTCAGAGAATTAATCATATGTTAAGACTATCTAACCATTGCTCACGAAAGACACATTCCCCTTTGGCACAAGTAGGTATAGGTTCACCTAGCACAATACATTCTATTATCTAACCCCTGGTGATTTTTCTCCATCGGCTTTACATTCGGAACGCGTATCCAAACCCCATGAGATATTTAAGAAGAATATCCAATGCTGGATTTTGTCGCAAAGGTTAGCCCATTAGTCAATGTGAAGGGTGAGATAAATTCAGAAACCCATTCAAGTTTAGGGTCAGAGATCAATCCCATCTCATTTAAAACTCTACATAATTTACGCGGCTTCACTTTGTGAATTACTACATGATTGAACCTCGATGGGATACAGGCTCTGACCATAAACTTTCATAGGTTTCCTCTATAATATAGCACTTGGAAACGAAAAGCTTGTCCAGTGTGTTTGGGCAGTGCATTTGTTCTCACAACACACCCACAACACTTTTCCCCATAAAGAAAAAAAGAATTCCTGGTGAAAGTGAAAATCTCACTTTCCCACGAAAGGAGATAATCACGACACATTTTTCCCTAAACCCCACAAGAAAAAGGAAAAATGGAAAAAATGTTCAAGAACTTTCCCCATAAAGGCTGTGTACTGTGAGTGTGGCTTGTGATTACTGACAAGATCGAACCTGTGAATGCAGGAAAAACCTGAAGTAGAGATTGACAAGCAGTGGGACTTGTATGCATGTAAACTTCCTTCCCTTGTCACTGGGGGAAGCCTGCTGGCAGATACTTTTGTAATGATTTTTTTTGCATCGTTTTTTTATCATGATACTTGTATTGAACTTCTTTTTATGTGATTGCTGACATATACTGAAGATAATTGTACCCTAAGAAATTATCTTCAGTTGCCATTTTAAACTACATGAGTTATATTAAGATCATTTGTTCCATTCACAAAAACATTGTAAATTTTTGCTAGATTTTTGTTGTTGTGAGGGATGCTTCTCTGCCTACCATTATAGGAGATGAAGTAAATCAGTTATCACTGTAGGATAACTCAATAACACTCAGGCCTGCAGACAGCAGGGTCCAGTGCTTCTAGGCTCAACCATGCCGCTGTGATTCTAGTTTGTCTGTCATTCTCATAGTTTTGCTCTCAGCATGATACAACCCTCAAGAAACTAATTATGTTTTTGGTGCTTGAACATGTGCAGTAATTCAAGATAAAACTTGTTGTTGTTTTAAGGATGAGCCATTGGTTAAACCAAATCCCGCGAAGAGAAAACGAGCGAGTGTCTCGTCAGCTGAAGAAAAGAGCACGTAAGTCCGTTCTGTGTGTTTTTTTGGGTTTTTTTTGTATTCAGTGAAAAAAGACGTCGCACAATCGCTTCTTCTACAGATGCGCTCTTCCTTGTACATATCATAGGAGTAAATAACAAGAAAAAAACAGAGAATTAATGATATAGGCATATATAGAGAGTGTATTAACCTATGTAGATCTAAGATGTAGATCAGTGCTTTTTAGCATCCAAAAGGTACCATTTTTTGACGCAGTCAGAGTCAGTCAATGAATGTAAAATATGTCAATGTCCATCTGCAAGTAACTGTTACGTTTTAACATGTTTTTTCTCCTTTGTAGCTCTGAGATAATGGTATTTTATATAGTGGTTGAAAACAATGATTCTCTACTTCTATATCCTCTGCCTCAGCAACCTATTCTTAGCTCAAGTCAGTTGAAATCACCATTAATTGTCTCTGACTTTGAGTCATCATCATCATGATATCACTTTATGACATAATCATCGTTTTCAATTGGGAAAGGTAATATACACATTAAGATAAAAAAAAAGATATGGTTTTTATTTACCCTCAGGATCCCCTGGGACGTCAAACCATATAGTCATATAGGATAAAACGAATATAACTAGATATGTAAAAGGATTATTTGTCCAATCTCTATGCTTTTCAGGTCTGTGAGTAAATCACTTAAATTCAGTTTATTGTCAAATGATAAACTCACCCTATACTCCCTCCCTCCCTCCCTCCCTCCCTCCCTCCCTCCCTCCCTCCCTCCCTCCCTCCCTCCCTCCCTCCCTCCCTCCCTCCCTCCCTCCCTCCCTCCCTCCCTCCCTCCCTCCCTCCCTCCCTCCCTCCCTCCCTCCCTCCCTCCCTCCCTGCTCGCTGTCGCTAGGTGCTCACCACATATCATTCATCAATTCTCTATTCTCAATTGCTGTCAGTATTAATTGCCTGAGGGCTTCTTCCGGTCCTTTTATTCCAGCAACAGTGAACCTCTGATACAATCAATAACTCTCACCCTGAGGCTACACTCTGCCTGTAGCTCTGAGGCACACAGATACATCAATTCCACTATGTATATAAATGTCTCTTTACAACCAGAGCACCAGAAGTGCCGGTGTTCCGATTATTTTCGCTTTTCTGTTTTTTTACACTGTGAACTAAGTTTTCATCATGTTAGAGGGAAAGATTTTTTTTTTTCTAGCTATAAAAGGGGATGACAATTCGAACTTTCTGTCACCCACATCGCTGTTGCCGCACCTACCATGTAGACATTAGATCTAGCCACGTATTATCTGATGTTAGAGGGAAAGAGTTGACATAAGCAGGATTTGGAAAGCTTCTGGATATATTTTCTATCTAGACCTCACTGGCACCTCTCGATAAAATGCTATGATGTTTCTAATATTTTTTTTGAATGATATAATGATTATGATATCTGAAGATTGTCTTATTTCTTTATTTAAGGCCACAAACAAAGAAAAGGAAACAGAACCTTTCCTCAGGTGAAGACAGCGAAGATGAGTTCAAGCCTAGTCAGGGAAATAAATCCAAAGCACCAGCCAAAAGAGCCAAACCAAACAACAGACAGAGGAAGAGGAAGAAAAGGTCAGATGATGAAGACTTTCATGTAAGTGAATCCCCGCCTCCTGCAAATGGGGTTCGTACACATTCACGAAGAGCAGCAGCAAACAAAAAGGCTATCATTGATTCACCATCAGAGGAATCAGATTCTGAAGAGGAAGCGCCACTCAAGAAACCAGTGAAAAGTGCTTCAAAAAAGACAACAGAGGCGTCAAGTTCTGACGGAGACTCTGAGGATGAACCGTTAAAGAAACCGTCAAAACCACAACCAACACAAAAAACTAAGAAACCACAGTCTGAATCAGACTCTGACTCTGAGGATGAGCCATTGAAGAAACCATCAAAACCAACACAAAAACAAAAGACTAAGAAACCACAGTCTGAATCAGACTCTGACTCTGAGGATGAACCATTGAAGAAACCGCCAAAACCAGCTGCAAAACAAAGGACTAAGAAATCGCAATCTGAATCAGACTCTGACTCTGAGGAAGAACCATTGAAGAAACCGTCAAAACCGGCTGCAAAACAAAAGACTAAGAAATCGCAATCTGAATCAGACTCTGACTCTGAGGATGAACCATTGAAGAAACCGTCAAAACCGGCTGCAAAACAAAAGACTAAGAAATCGCAATCTGAATCAGACTCTGACTCTGAGGATGAACCATTGAAGAAACCGTCAAAACCGGCTGCAAAACAAAAGACTAAGAGATCGCAATCTGAATCAGACTCTGACTCTGAGGATGAACCATTGAAGAAACCGTCAAAACCGGCTGCAAAACAAAAGACTAAGAAATCGCAATCTGAATCAGACTCTGACTCTGAGGATGAACCATTGAAGAAACCGTCAAAACCGGCTGCAAAACAAAAGACTAAGAAATCGCAATCTGAATCAGACTCTGACTCTGAGGATGAACCATTGAAGAAACCGTCAAAACCAGCTGCAAAACAAAAGACTAAGAAATCGCAATCTGAATCAGACTCTGAGGATGAACCATTAAAGAAGCCGTCAAAACCAGCTGCAAGACAGAAATCGAAGAAATGGCAATCTGAATCAGAATCTGAGGATGAACCATTAAAGAAACCTTCAAAACCAGCTGCAAAACAAAAACCTAAGAAATGGCAATCTGAATCAGAATCTGAGGATGAGCCTATAAAGAAACCATTAAAACCAGCTGGGAAACAAAAACTTAAGAAACCACTGTTTGAATCTGACTCAAGCTCTGAGGATCAACCACTAAAGATAATGTCAAAGCCAACGCCAAAACAAAAGACTAAAAAATCAGGGTTTAAATCTGAATCAGATTCTGAGGATGAACCATTAAAAAAACCTTCAAAACCGGCTGCAAAGCTAAACATCAAGAAACCATCAAAACCAGCACCAAAACAAAAGACGAAGAAACCACAGTCTGAATCTGACTCTGACTCCGAAGATGAACTGTTAAAGAAACCTTTGAAACCAGCTGCAAAAGAAAGGGCTAAGAAATCTGAATCTGAATCAGACTCTGAGGATGAACCGTTAAAAAAAACCATCCAAACCAGCACCAAAACAAAAGGCTAAGATACCCCAGTCTAAATCTGAATCAGATTCTGAGGATGAACCGTTAAAGAAACCATCCAAACCAGCACCAAAACAAAAGGCTAAGATACCCCAGTCTAAATCTGAATCAGACTCTGAGGATGAACCGTTAAAGAAACCATCCAAACCAGCACTAAAACAAAAGGCTAAGATACCCCAGTCTAAATCTGAATCAGATTCTGAAGATGAACCATTAAAGAAACCTTCAAAATCAGCTGCAAGACAGAAATCTGATAAAGCCAAGTCTGAATCTGAATCAGATTCTGAGGATGAACCGTTAAAGAAACCGTCAAATCCAACACCAAAACAAAAGACTAATGGACCACAATCTGAATCTGAATCAGATTCTGAGGATGAACCGTTAAAGAAACCGTCAAATCCAACACCAAAACAAAAGACTAATGGACCACAATCTGAATCTGAATCAGATTCTGAGGATGAACCGTTAAAGAAACCTTCAAAACCAGCAGCAAAACAAAAGGCTAAGATACCCCGGTCTAAATCTGAATCAGACTCTGAGGATGAACCGTTAGAGAAACCATCCAAACCAGCACTAAAACAAAAGGCTAAGATATCCCAGTCTAAATCTGAATCAGATTCTGAAGATGAACCATTAAAGAAACCTTCAAAAGCAGCTGCAAGACAGAAATCTGATAAAGCCAAGTCTGAATCTGAATCAGATTCTGAGGATGAACTGTTAAAGAAACCTTCAAAACCAACACCAAAACAAAGATCTAAGAAATCTGAATCTGAATCGGACTCAGAAGATGAGCCTATAAAGAAACCGTCAAAACCAGCACCAAAACAAAAGACGAAGAAACCACAGTCTGAATCTGACTCTGACTCCGAAGATGAACCATTAAAGAAACCTTTGAAACCAGCTGCAAAAGAAAGGGCTAAGAAAGCACTGTCTGGATCTGAGCCAGACTCAAGCTCCGACTCTGATGTGCCGTTAAGCAAAGTGAAGAAGGTCCCAAGTAAAACAGGAAAAAAGGTGAGATCATACTTGTGTGGATTTTTCTTATTTAGAATGTGAGTTCAGCAACAATATGTCTCATTATATTGATATTTTATTTTTGTCTTCATTTGTATGTGTGATACCCTTAGAATGAAATCAGCTGACAAAATCCTATATTTACCATGAAAAGTCTGAATTTGATAGGTTGGGGAGTTAGATTCGTGGTTAAAGCACTGGACAATAATCTCAAGATTGTGGGTTGAATTTTGCCTTCATCCCCAGCAGTGGTAGACTTACTACAATGTCAAAGGCCAGTCCTTCTCATGTCTATGTGGCCTGGGAAGTAAAAGCACTCTCACCTCTGTAGATGAGGAGGGGTGAGATTTATTTCTTCAAACAGCTTATAGATTCAATTACCCTCCCTGGGGTGTAAAACTAGGGAGAAAACTGAATCTGTTGGAAGTCTGGAAAGGACCTGTTATGGTTGATGTCAAATCTGAACAAAAAATGAGAAAGGTTTTATCGCAGTATGTTTCTGTTCTGGTAAATTGTCAACTGAGATTACTGATTCCTGGTGTGATTATTTTCATTCAGGCAGATGAATCAAAAGAGAACAAAAAATCGAAAGGATCCACAACTAAAAAGGTAAGGAAAACCTGAACAATCTAAGATTTATTTTGGATGCCGTATGTAAATGAGTATAAAAGTAGTATTCCATTGACACGAATTTACTGGCAATGATGCTGCGATTTGTGCAAGAACAGGTGATAGTGTCCCAGTCATTCTTGTCATGTAAGTGGAATGACTACATATGTATCAGGGAGGTAGGTAGGCTTACAGCCACCAAATATAAGAATGGGCAAGACGAGATTTTGGCACGAAAATGAATGCCATTAATTTGAGATCTTAGAATACAGTCTTAACCCTATCGCGCCGGGTGACCAGCGCAGTATCAAAGGTATGGAGCCGGGTACTATTGCCAGTGAATACCGCCAGAGGATGGTTATATTAAATATGATGTTATAGCTACATACTGTGAGAGTTTTATATTTATTGGGCAAATATTTCCAATTCTGTTAACAAAAAACGACTATTTTGTAAATGATGCATCATTGAATCATGCATCATGCATCATCCGGGGATACCTTGAAGCATCACCCGGTCAGCCCTGGTTGATGCTTCAAGTAAACATGGTAACACAACATCATATAATCTCTCCTCCAGGCCACTGATCCGACGCGAGATGCTCGTGTCATACGCCTCGAGAAGATTGCCCGGGCAGCCGGAGTGATGCCAGCGGGCAAAAACATCACTCTCAGGTTCGGTGACTGTCGAAATGCCAATGAGCGATACAACCGAATGAAGGACCTGCTCAGGGAGGCAGGAATGAAGGGTGAGCATCTTACAACATTTCTCATCACTGTCTGTTCCTCTTGATAAAACTCCCACAACCACAAAGTGAAAAGCCATCCAGTGGCGCTACCAATATTCATAATCAGGGGCCCCGAAAAGAAAGTCTCCTTAACTGATCTATCTACACACATCCCACAGCTCTGAGCATGTTTTACAACCAGTCCCCACACTGTCCAGTCTCCTTAACTGATCTATCTACACACATCCCACAGCTCTGAGCATGGTTTACTACCAGTCCCCACACTGTCCAGTCTCCTTAACTGATCTATATACACACATCCCACAGCTCTGAGCATGGTTTACTACCAGTCCCCACACTGTCCAGTCATTTTATCCTCTAGACTCTATTCTATTTGTTTTCTAGCCATGACTTGCATCTCTAATAATGGTATATCTCCTAAATGAATATAAAGTAGTTATGAAGTATTTATGCAGCCATATTCTATAGGAGAGGCTTGGCTTTCACCAGCTTTCAATACCTTTCTCTTGCAGTTGCCTTCGCTATCCCTCTTCTCTACTGTTCTGTCACGATGAAAACATTCAGCTCTGAAATACTGTTTTTCTTCTGAAATTATTACAAACTATGCTACTGTCATGACTTTGAATGGCCTTTGCACTAAACAATTCCACCGGAAGTAGAATTGAGCCCAGGCCGCCAGGTGGCTGAGGGTGGCTCCGTCTGGCGGTTGTCTCCACTGTACCATTATGGCCCGGTGAATGTGAAGGGCCATGTGTGACCAGTGATGCCAACTGCCAGACACAACGTCCAGACACAGACCGTCTCATCAACAGAGATACAGCAAGCAAATAAAGAAGAAATACTGGAGAACCCTGTGAATGAATATGCTTTAGTTGTCTATTTTAATGTTTATTTTTCCCTGGTTGACGGCCTGCTCCACAAGGCTTACTGTCTGCCAAACATGCTTATAGTGTACAAATTTATAAGCCCATTGCACGGCCTATGTCGCAAGGAAGCTGTGTGGGCAACATTTGCAGGCGCCGATAGAAACTAATTTATTAGGTTTTAGCGGCCATTGGCTATTCCACTGCTGTGTGGGTGCCATTGAGCATGTGGCGTGATCCGCTACACTGATTACTATAACCGCCCATGTGGTGGCCATACGATGCTCTTTTGTAGCCGTACCATCAGCCCAGTGGAGCAGGCCCTTAAGCAGGGCACCAAGTAACTCAGTACAGGAAGAAAAGTTGTTTTCATATCTATGAAGTGTGGGAAGCAAAAACTCTCACCTCAGTAAATGTTTAGGGATTTCAACCTGATTTCATCTCATTGATTCATTTACTCCAAGTCGGACTCGGGCATTTTAAAGTTTGGCTGTGTCAAGGCATATGAAATTGTCACATTTAGGGAAAATACACAGAGTGTAGGTTCCTGAACTTTATTCAAGTTAAATCAAGTCATAGGAGATTGTGCAACTCATCCTCAAACTAGATATTTCATACTCCACTCATTTGGTATTCAAATAAGTGAAATGAACCGGAATTGATAATTGTCAGTATTTTGAAAGTCACCAGGTGGCGCCGCTGTGTATTGTAGGATATGACTTTAACTGTTATCCTGGGGCCTGTTTAATAATCTAGGATCGTACATGAAGACCCTTTTCTGTACATCGTACAAGGGTTATTGTTTAATGATATCTAAATCTGTTCGCTAAGACATTATCAGCGAGTCTTCCACAAGGGTTGAATTAAGTTGACCCACATCGTCCCTGGATGTCTATGGCATACAGAAAAGGGTCTTCATGTACGATCCTAGATTATTCAACAGGCCCCTGGTTTCAGAGGAATGCAATAGCTGCCTCCACTGTTCCTATCGGCCCTTTGCTGACGGTAAATCTAGGGTCTGTATGGACTGTGGTTGCAGATGTGGCAACTGTCGTCTCGAGTGTTACTTTCCACTTTCCCTATTGACAAACAGGTGTGTGCTTTCCCTTGACTCTCTGTTAATTCTCCAGAGGGAGGGAGATCATAGCAAGGGAGCAGCCTGGTATCCTGCCCAAAACAGACAACTCTATAACTTGTGTAATTCAATCCAAGTGCTTCATGGCTGGATCAGATTTAAACATGCTGAACGACTCATCTTTTCAAAAAAATGAAAGGAGAAAAAAACCTATCCTTTTCAGGGTACAAAGATGGCAGTTTTCCTCTTTTCCAAGGAAATCTATGTTTTCATTTTCATTTTATAAAATTTGTGTTCTTTTATGAAACAAAGATGATGTAAATAAAGTCTCATTAGCGGCTATAAAATAGTGGTTGGAGCCTTCCCATCTCCCATTCCATGGACAACACAGATGTGTTTCCATGTTTTCTCAGTCTCTCTGAGGCAGAAAGTTCCACATTCCTCCTTTTTTAAGGATTCAAACTAAATAAATCAAATGTAAAAAAAAATGTATACGGCATGTTGGGATAAAATGGTATATTTTCAGAGATGACAATTTTCCATGAAAAAATAAACTTTTTTTATCTTTAGTATATACAATTCTTTACGGCAGCAAATGCCCCTTTATCGCTCTGTGCGTAACGTATTTATTCTGTTACTACAATGTGAGAACAATCAAATGTTGTTCAACACACAAGAACGGAAGGATATGAATGTAAACAATCCTGAGCAATAAAGAAACTTTACACTCACACACACGCACAAAAATCTACATGAAAACATTTCCACTCTTTTTGACATCTCTATTTTTCATTGAAGGCACCCCCAGTTTAGAGAAAGCCGAGATGGTGAAGCTGAGACGAGAGGCCGCGGAACTGGACACGGGGAACATTCTCTGTGATAGTGGTGAGTGACACTACCCCTGTCATCAACTGGGCATATAAAGTTTCTATTTCTTATCCATCGTATACAAAGTCCCCATTGAAAATGTATAGGGACTCAGTAAACCACGACCCATTGTTTAAAAACTGTCAGATCCCATAACTATGGTATACGGATACAAATCTGTTGTATACAGACCAAAGCCATTATATACATAGACAATAATCAATGATGTTTTGGACAGGCGGCTGTAAACCACAAGTAATTGACGCATAGTAATACATGAGCGATACCGAGCGTATTATATAGTCAACCTCGAGTGGTTTACAGAACCAACTGTCCAACCCCTACCCTTATTGATATGGTATTAATATTGTAACTATTTTTATCGCTATTTTCCAGGGAGAGGACGTCGCCGCAGAAGCCAAGACGACTGGTTTAATCACCCACCGCCAAAGGAAGAGTCTCCCATCAAAAAGAAGAAGTCAAGGGTTCTGAGTGAGAGCAGTGATTCCGGGAGTGAATAGTAAATGTGATAATAGAAGCTATGAAAGCATATCTAGTAGTAAATGGTATCACTGCAGCCATGAAAGCATATCTAGGGGTAAATGGAATCACAGCAGCCATGAAAGCATATATCTAGGGGTAAATGTAATTACTGCAGCCATAAAAGTATATCTAGGGGTAAATGGCATCACTGCAGCCATGAAAGCATATCTAAGGGTAAATGTAATCACAGCAGCCATGAAAGAATATCTAGGGGTAAATGACATCACTGCAGCTATGAAAGCATATATAGGGGTAAATGTAATCCCAGCAGCATAGGTTTTGGAGGGAAACCATGTTCCGGTGGAAATGAGTCGAAGTTCAGAGGTAAGGCTTGGAAAAATTACTGGTCAAGGCATAGCTGCGGGCAGTAATTTTTCCAAGCCTTACCGAGTATCTTTGACTTAGTTCCACTGGTGTGTGGTTTCCCTATTCCTCTTTACCTGCAATTGTTGGCTAATATCGATAAAAACTGTTATTTGCTTACCCGCCATCAAGCCCGAAGCCATATCCAACCTTATCAAGTAAGCTGACACTATATGTTTTCTTTTGATTAAAAAGTTTGTTCACTCAGTTTCTTGCATGGCTTTCCCGTGTGTGGGTTTGCGTTGAAGCAAGAATCCTGCGTGTTGTGCAGTTTAGTGTGTAAAAAAAATGTGTATATATGTTTTCTCCCCAATACGCTTTTCATAAGAATTATGTAAGAGACGATCTGATTGATCTAAACCTCCCGGAACTGTCAACCTGGGCTGTAAACGTCAACCTGGGCAGTAAACAAAAGATATTCCACCCCCAGCAGCGTTAGGTAATCATAGGCTGTTCGCTCATAGGTATATAGGAATAGCTGATACATAGACTGGCCTCAGTTAGTCCCCATGTAGGTTTTTTTTCAAACCCCAATTGGCATCTCTGATCTATATACACATATTCTATGGTCCTGACAATGTCCAGTCATTTGAACCTCGCGATTTTTTTTTCTCCCTACCCATGGACATGCATCCCTGAAAAAAAATTGCATATGTCGAGACAACGTTCAAGACTGATGCTTAATATTACTATTATACTTATCTAGTTCACTATTTATGCCTACATTATATACATGCTCTTGTATTTCATGCTATAGAGTTAATGGTTGGTGGTTTCTGTTTGATTGTGATGGCCGTTAGTAAGCTTTGCTTTTTTTTCAAGGATTTCTGTATTGATGCTCTTCTGAAGTTTTACACCAGATTACACAGTTGGGTAATAGTTCTGACATCATAATGACTAGGCCGATCTTTGCTTATGAATCACAACCTTCAGCCTCATAACTGGTGCGAACACATGTACTACCGCCCACTTACACGATAGAGAAGAGAAATAATTATCGTTATGTTTGATATCGCATTACGAGTTTCAAGTGTCACTGCCTTACTAAGTACTTAATGAATCAGGAATTAAGAAAGAAATTGATGAGTGTTTCGTCTGTGTCCCATTCACCATCGAGTGAAATTAAACCAACCAACCAACCCATCACTGTTGAGCATATCCTGCTGAACTGTAAAAGGGTACAAGAGAATAGAAGAAAGCATTTGAAAAACGGTAACAACATGAAAATGTTGTTCGAAACTATTCCAAAGAAAGATATCATCATGTTTTTGAAAGAGACACATCTCTTTGATTTTATATAAAATATTTGAAACATTGAAAAGAATTGACTGAAATAAGTCTATGAAAGTGAAAAGTTAAATCATTGATAGTCCCTATATACCCTCAGCGTCCTCTTGGACGTTAAACCACAAACAAACAAACACCATCGAGTTTGGAGCATGCAGTAATATGAACGATGTGATAGCCAAATGAATATTTCAAAGTGATGGTAAACGGGGACTTGGACCAAACACGAATATGTTTCTGATTTCATCTTAGCATGCAAATATTTATGTTTATCGCCCATTGAGAATGAGTTACTGTACTCGCAAGCTTGTTGAATACGAATACCTAGTGTTAAACTTATGGACGTTTATACCAGGCTAAGGTAAATCCTCATTCTAAACTAATGCTGCCTTACAGAGGTATTTTTGTATATTGTTTTCGTTCTCAAACCGTACAGTGAACTATCAGAATATCTGTTTACACTTTATTTTGTTTAAAATTGAAAATTTGTATCATATTTGAGTACATCGGAGACTTTCCACGTCCAGCAAGGCACCCCAAATACAAAACAGTAAGGAGGTATTTATTTCACACACTTAATTAAAGTGTTACCTGTAAAATATACATAATCTGTTGTATATTAGCAATCCCTGTGTCTTTGAAAGTGTTTATGAAGGCAATAATCAATGATTTTGTGGACAGGCGGTCGTAAACCACGAGTGGGGTACAAGAAGTAATACACGAGCGTTAGTGAGTTAATTACACCGTCAACCTCGTGTTGTTTACAGAGCCACCTGTCTACAAAACTATCGTTTGTGGTATTTATTATCCATCTTCTTAAATAAACTATAACCAGGAATGGCCATATCATTTGGTCTATGACTAGCGCCTATCGTTATAAATATGCTTTCCTTGCACAAAAGAACTACAAATCTGTTATTAGGGTATTTTCCCGTAATCAATATTTATGGGTTCTGAATGCTTAGAAACAATGGGTAGTGGTTAACTGTGACCTCATACCTTTTTAATGGGGACTTCGTAATAGATGGATTATAAAATGTAAGAAGTTATAATGTATGGATCTATTGTGCCGCTTTGCAAAAGCCTCCGTCCATTGTAAACTGATATAATTTCCTATGTGACATTTCTATATAAAATTGGAATTAAAAAAAAACAACTAGAAGAACACATTCTCTTTTCTTTTCTTTTTTTCTAGATAAAAATGTATTTATTATGTACACTATATACATGTTCGACAGTGATAAGCAACTTCAATTATTGACAGAGAATGGAGAATGAGACAATAAATGCAGGCTCCTCGCTAAGGTTCAGTGAAGAGTTTCTGGTAATAAACTACTCAGTGAGTGGAGTCATTGTTCATCCTTCCCCTCCCGCTGCCTCGTCAAAAAACTCGTCACCGTAAACCATGTCATTATCCTGAGGATCTGTTTCAAATTCCTGAAAAAATAACAAGAATTCTCATGCATTTATAGCCGTATTCATGTAGTTGAATGATTTCACAAGGAGTTCCTGGGATCATGCAAAAGTAAGACATGATGAAAATAGTGAGGTTAGATGTAAGTCGCCTAAAACAAAACCATAAAGCATTCAGTGAGCAAAAATGTTAAAGACATATATTTAGAGAGTGGGATACTTTTTACGTCGAAGAGCATGGAAAATATTTTCACCGAATTGGGATATCAATTTTTGCTCTAGGTGTTTCAACATCAGTAATTTGACTAAATGCATCTGAGCCGAGAATATTCTGGTTTATATTTTCACAAAGCCTCTTTGGCGTCTCTGATAACTGGTCCTACAATACCGACCTTCGTTATTCTGACCTGCAATAATGACCTTCATTCTTCTGATCTACAATAATGACCATTATTCTTACATACAATACTGACCTTCGTTATTCTGATATACAATACTGACCTTCATTATTACAACCTACAATAATGACCTTCAGTATTCTGACCTACAATAATGACCTACATTTCTTTAGCCTACAATACTAAATTTCTTTTTTTTTACCTACAACAATAACCTTCATTTCTTTGACATACAAAAGTGATTTATCTGACCTACAATAATGACCTTCATTTATCTGACATACAACACTGAACTTCATTTCTTTGCCTTTAATACTGACCTTCATTTATCTGACCTACAATGCTGACCTTCATTTCTCTGACCTACAATACTGACCTTCATTTCTCTGACCTACAATACTGACCTTCATTTCTCTGACCTACAATCCTGGCCTTCATTTCTCTGGCCTACAATACTGACCTTTATATATGGGAAAACGTGGCGTATCTTGAAATGTGAGTCTCTCTCCTACCACATGCGACCACTGAATAGAGAGAAAGGGGAAGCGGGCCGCGGAAAAAAATTTCCCTACCACAGATCCTCGACAGGTCCAGCGGAACGAAGAAATTACAAACATATACAATACTGACCTTTATTTCTTTGACCTCCTGGTCCTCGCCATACTGGATGGCGTTGTCGATCGTGATCATGACGTCACTGATCGTCTCCTCATCTGTGATGTCAAGCGGCATGAATTTCACCAAACTGTAGTCGTCAATCTGTTAACAGTAAAGGGGACAATAATGAGGTCATTATATCTGATATTAAACTCGTGAGAATCTGGTGACTTTCTACTACCGTAAAACCCCGGTTATAAGCCGACCCCACACTTCAGCAAAGTGCTATACACCGATTCTGGAGGCATTTCAACTTAAGGAAAACTCCAGATCACTACCATTAAATGATTCACATTTGTATATATCTGTTTTGGGGTACTTTATTATAGATTTTTTTTTTACTGATTTTGGGGGTTTTGAAAAACTTTGTTTCTATATACACCAATAAAGTAGGTCAAGCCAATATCTGGTGGTAAATGATATTACAAATAATTTTACAAACCAATATCATTTGACTGGGTCTTGACTGATTCATACAACAAAGTTATGAACCATTTTGACTTCTATTTGTGTGTAAATATGCTGAATAAACCATCCACTCATACACCTGCTGCCTCCCCCCCCCCCCCTCACATTGTGAGATTTAGAAGAAATACAAGAATAGCACATCAAATATGTATTTTACCTAAATAATGACACTTCCTAGTGTGTAAGCAACTGTCAGTACCACTTATGGAGATGGTAAATGTTACACTAATGCTCACTATAAATCAATATTGAGTAAACATCTGTTTGAGCATGCCCATTTCACTAAAAATCCCCCCCACTTTCAACAAATACTTGAATATCTCTGTAAATATAGAATCTACTTAAAAAATTCCACTTCCTAGCACCTACTGTTTTTTATTCTCTTTCAAATGAGGCATATCATATTATGATTCAACCAGTTTAAGTGGTAGAAATATCTCCATAAAGGAGTTCTTAAAAATGGACCTGTGACTACCAAAGTCCCCCCCCCCCAAACTGAATTTTTATTTAGGCTGGAGGATAACAATAGGCTCAGGTTTCCATGTTGCTCCAGGCTGGAAATTTACATGCACTTCTGAGATCCGACGGACATAAATGCCACACTCCAATTTCTCAATTTTGCTTCAGCGTGTGTCGGACAGAATCTACTAACGATGTGTTCAGTCACTTACCATCGTGGCAATAGCGTGTGTGAGCTTGTTGAACTTCTGCCCAAAGTGACTGCTTCCCAGCTCCTCTGACAGCAGGTGCGACATGTGCGGCTCAAGATACCTACACGGGAAACAGAATCAGATTGTACTTCTATACCCATGCCGTATATACTGTAAATATGCACAGTTTCACCATAGAACGTAAAAATAGCGTACAGAATAGTGTTACTTAAAAAAATTTTAAACGGTTTTACCGCATAAATTACTTGATATACTGTATGGTATTTTGTTTATTCAACGTTAATATTTATGATGCTCCAAATGACTGTATTTATTATGATGACCAAAATTTTATGATTGTTGATCACTTGAAACTGATTATGATGATTGAAATGAGGATGTTGTTTGAATTCTGAGGGTTGAACTTGCGATGATGATCTGATTCGATCATCGAAAATTGGAGTATAAAAGAGCTGTTTTTTGAATGTGTATTCATTCTTGGTCCTGAAGAAGGTCCGTAAGGACCGAAACGTTGACCCTTCACTAGAATAAAAGTTATTGTCATTGAATCGCTTGGAGTAGTCTTCTTTATTGAGCCCTCTTGGAGTTCGTCGTTCATCACCACTTTAGAATAGTGTTCCGTACGTCAAAATACGGAACAATGTTCCGTACGCGTCAACTAAAATATTAGTTGTCAGGTCAATTTAAGTTAATTATTTGGATTAATTTCGGGTATGTAGTAGATATAAAACGACCCACCATGCTTGTACAAGCCACAAAATTTGATAATAATTTACGGTTCGAACTATAAATTATCATCTCATTTTGCATCTTGTACAGAATGGTCAGGCCGTTCTATATGAGAACTTATACAGAATAGCACAGCCTTACCATGGTCGTAAAGAAGAAACTAACAAGTTTTGGTAAAAGTCTTTGTTCTCCACGAGTTTGATGCGGTGTGATATGAACGAGGCGACAGTCGAGTGAATATCATGTAGCATTCAAACGAGTTGGAGATCAACAACTTTGACCAAAACTAGTTGTTTTCTATATTTATCTCACCTCTGTACACACTAAAAGAATGGACGACACACAGGATATGGACCATGGAGAACGGCTGCAATACTCGTAGGGGCATGGAGAACGAGTTCCCAGTGTTAGGCCTATGGACATTTATTCTAGGGGTGAGATAATACATCATACAAGACAAGATGGAGTTAATGTTTCTTTACGGCACGAGGCTGTAAGGCAGAGTCCCGTGAATAACATCAACTTCACAATTTAAGTCTTGGATAATTTAGATACATGGTATGTTGTTCTATATATAAACCCGAAATTTAAAATATTTCACACTAAGGTTGGTGTGTCATATAAACCATTTAAATATGGATGGCACACTCTGCCGATGTCTCAACGTGTTCCGTATAACAGTGTACGGCACAGGATGCCATACACAATAAATACGGTATATGAGGCTCAATATATCTACACGGAAAACGCAAAGTCAATATCATGGTCTAAAACCGTACAGGATGAAAGTTAAAACCTTCCCTATATTCGTACTTTGTCTTAAATATATGTTGTTATGACCTTCAAAATCCATGGTATGAAACAGATGGTAGAAATTATGAACTGTTACAGCATATATATATCAACCATGGAAGTCTCGGGGTATCATTGGACCGAATCAACTGCTTTATATAAAAGGAGTTATTCCCGACACCGACATTGACAACGATCTACATTTTCAGTACCCGTCAATGCTGCAACTTTCCAATGGTGAAGTCAAACTTTGAAGTTGTACACTAGGTGAGCAAATTGTACCCCTGACTCAAGTAACTCGCAGACTTTGGTTCTTTATTTACATTGGACTTATAAAGATGTTATGGATATCTTTTATGTTTTTTTGTGGTTTTTTTCCTGTGTTAAGATGTGTATGTGCCTCGTATTCTTAATTTTTTTAATTGGATGTCTTTTATGTAGGCACATAGCCCTTCTAGCATGGACACCGCCATCCGCCCCGACACCAAGCATGTGGTGCCTCTCTGTGGTCTAGCTCTGAATTGTCAACGATGGAATTCACAGCGGTCAGCCCCTGACTGGTGGCACCATCTCACGGGTCAAAATGAAACTCCCTATGCGCTTCCTAGGATGGTCAGGGAAACAATGTAGGCTCTGGGTCATATACCCTGACCATATCGACTATTGACCCACTCATCGGTCCAGTTCCGTCCCGTGTACCGGCAATTGTTTATATTTTATATATGCCGACTACATTGACTATCAGACCAACTCACTCACCAGCCCAGCTCCGAATCGGTAATTGTGTAGGTTTTATATAGGCTGACTACATTGACTATCAGACCGAGCCACTCACCAGCCCAGCTCCGAATCGGTAATTGTGTAGGTTTTATATACGCTGACTACATTGACTTTCAGACCGAGCCACTCACCAGCCCAGCTTCGTATCGGTAATTGTGTAGGTTTTAGACTGGCGGGAGTGATAGAACCAATGAGATCCACCCCAACACCGACTGTGAGGTTTAGACCAATCATAATCAGTCTCACAGTGTAGAAACACGAGTCCTGAGCTTGAAGTTCCCGCTTTCTTTATTCGTGGTTGTGTAGCAGTGGGAAATGGATGCAAAGCCCTGTTTATCTTACATTGTGTATGTTTAATATACACTGACTACATTGACTATCACGGTGACTCCCACTCACTGGTCAAGCCCCGTATTGTATAATTGAGTTTATTTTATATACTCTGACTATATTGCTTATCAGACCGACCCACTCACCGGCTCAGGTCTGTATAGTGTAATTGTTTGTTTTATATACACTGACTACATTGACTATCACGGTGACCCACTAACCGGCCCAGTTATGTATTGTGTAATTGTGTATGTTTTATATAAGCCAACTACATTGACTATCAAATTGACCCATTCACTAGCCCAGCTCTATACCATGTAATTGTGCATGTTTTATATATTTTGATACTATTGACTATCATGGCGACCCACTCAATTGTCCAGCCCCTTACCGTGTAATTATTTATATTTTATATACGCTGACTATGTTGACTATCATGGTGACCCACTCACTGGTCCAGCTCTATAGCATGTAATTGTGTATGTTTACTATACGCTGACTACATTGACTATCAGACCGACCCACTCACCGGTCCAGCTCCTTCTTGCCGCTCTTGTTAAGCAGGTCCAGTTTGGTCATGACGCTGATGTGAGGTACCTCCAGGTTGACCATGGTGGACAGAGCCGTCATGACACCCGACACGAACTTGGACGGCTCAATCATGAACTGCGCATCCATGATAAACACGCCGCAGAGACGGAAGTCCATGGCCTGCAGATGCTCCACCATTTTAGACATGACGGGGATGTGGGTGTACAGCTCAATCTGCCCTGTGTCAGCAAGCAGACCAAATATATCCCAAAATATCTTCTAAAATACCAATTTATAACAGAAATACTGTAAAAATTTCAGTTAATTTCTGTTTTCAAATAGATGATTACTAGGTTATATTAATACAGTGAAGAGAATGGCTCAGTTTCCTTCTTCCCAAACAAAACTATTCTGTATTTGGTAGGTGAAGCTAATTTCACTCCATAGTAACTTGGAGATGGGACGTGGTTTGTAAAGAGTTATTATCATTTGTAGCACTTTTCACATTTTCCTATCAAATCTACTGTGCACAACCTTGGCAATGTTTCCATAGACCGCATGGTTTTGACATCATTATCACGATTTCCCTGCTCTCACATGGCATTCTGGTGCCAAACATACCAAACTCCACGAAGCACCGCGCATAAACGATTTTCCGTAGCGGGTCTGCTGCTGACTAATAATGAATGTTTTTAGTGGTAATCCAGCAAAAATAAAGTAAGTGGAGAATGTATTTAAGAGGAAACATGTTTTAGAACTGAGCTGTGACTGAAATATTGGTATGTTTTCTGGTCCCCTTTAAGGAATTCAAGACAGACAAAATAACTTCTGGAACGCCCACTTCGAGCTTCTGTATTGAAAAAAGGGCCAATGTTTTAGATTTGTGTCCTTCTTCAAGACACAAATACAGACAAAGTAAACGAATACTCATTACTGGAATATACCAGCATTTATACTCCAGAAAGAGCTTTAACGATCGTCCAGAAGCTGTATTTCGTGTTCAGATAAAATTTTCTAGTGTTCAACGAACTTTCCGTTGAAACTCTAAAGATAATTGAAGTATAAAGATAATATGTACAATGATCAATGTATTGTGACAAAATACAATGATTGGTGGTATGTAACTCGCAAACTTTTACAGACATGTAGGCTGTGTCCCGTATTGTATTTTTGTGAATACATGTATTTATAAAATGCTCACCTGGACAATCAAAGAGAATGTAATCGTCCTCCAAGTCACCCAACTGTTCCTCCAGCCAGTCCAGGTTCTGGATCAAGTACCTGAAATAAAGGCATGGATAAATATAGATTAAAAATGACACAATTTTACTTCAGTATTACCTGAAAAACCTCGGGTTTTTTTTTTATTAAAATGATACACCATATAAAGTCACGAGAAAGCTGTTAATTTTTTCACCTGTTTTTATAACAAACTGATTTAAAGAGGAAGTAGACATTCAGATGCTAAGTAAGCTTTCCATAAGAATCCATATACATAAAATGTATATCCAACTACTAGAATATTTAAAAGAATATAAACGGTGACCTAAACAGTGGCACCTGTCTATTTGTAGAGCATCAATTGACACATGCTTTCTGAGGTTCCTGATATGTACTCTCGTGTTCAAATCGACTTAAATACTTTATACTATATGATTCCACCTGAAATATTGCGTTTTGTTTGTTTGTTTGTGTGTTTTGATTTAACGTCCAGTCAACCATTATAGGTCCTCTCCAGACTTTCTCAATGTTCTTTTACACCACTAGGGTGGTGATCGAATCTATGTGATGAATTCAGGTAGAAATCTCACCCCTACACATTTACCGAGGTGAGAGTTCTTTTAGTTCCCACACCACATAGACATGGTATGAGAAGGATGGCCTTTGTTATAGCAGTAAATCTACCACTGCTGGGGGTGGGACTCGAACCCACAAAGTCTTACTACCTTGGGGTTACAAGTCCGGTGCTCTAACCACTGAGCTAACTCCCCGGCCCCCGAAATATTGCGTGCTCATAACCTCTGAGCTAACTCCCCACCCACGAATTATTGTGTCTAAATTAACTTACTCCATACAGAAGACCAGTCCACCATTGGGTCCAAATTTCAGAGCATCATCATCCATAGCATCGTCAAGTCCTATGAGATCTCGGATATCTGGTAAAGTATTGACATGAATATCTAACTGTTATCTAATTTCTGTTTAAATTATCTGATGAAACGTATGTGTAATTGTCAGTTACGTTTTTTCATTTCAATAGAAATCAAAATATCAAAAAAGAAGACAATTCAACTATTTTTGCCGATAAAGATGAAACTACTTTTTGTCAATATAGAATTCTGACCAAAGAAAAATTAATACTTTCCTCTCACTTGTGTTATATTTTATTAACTTACATTTCATCTATTTTGTGGAAACGATTGATACTTGTTCTGTTGTACCATGCTTCATAATAAACATGCAAACAAAAACTCGCCTCGGTGAAAATCAATTTTTCATTTCTTACTTGCTTGACCTGCTAGGATAAGGTAACCAAAGTACAATATAATAACAACATAATTTAGAATTATTCTTTTTATATCATTTTCCACATACTTGCTAGGATAGGAGAATAAAAATAATACAATTTTTTTTTACCACATACCTGCTAGGATAGGGTAATCAAAGTACTCTGCTGCCGGGTCTAGATTCACCACGTGAATACTTCGCCGCGCAGACTCGCCATATTTCACTATCGTACTGCAATACGTGGACTGAAACGTAGCAAAAAACAAAAAGTGTCAAGATATAAATTTTCTGTTCAATTTGGCTCAAGGAGTCTAAAGAAAGGCTTAAGGCGTCCAGGGCTGAATTCGTCCTGGCCTCAAGGGGTCTATAAACCACGGGAACTATAACACAGGAATTGGACGCCTTGAGCCTTTTACCGTTTGAGGCTCCTGTCAGCGCGAAAACGTGAAGACTTGAACCATGGACGACTTGAGCCTTTCTGTGGACGCCTTGAGCCTACCCTGTGGACGCCTTGAGCCTATCCTGTTTTGGTGGCCTTGAGCCTCTAGATGTCTCTAAAGGAAACGCCCACCAAATATGCCTTTAAGAAACATGTAAAAAACTAGAGCAAATATCGGATAAGTGGCCATGATATGTGGCAACACCTGATGCTAGTCTGCTTTGAGTACACGGTAACCCAACTCTAAATCAATCATAAATCATAATAATCGCGATAATGTACTAATTAAACTATTGGTGAATGATGAACTGAAGGTGGAAACTTGGTTAGAAATACACATGTATACTAGCTGCCTTCCACCTCTATCCCTACTGTTAAAGGGAAATAACTATGTCAACATATATCATCTCATAACATTATCATTATCATCAACAATACTTGTTAGCATTATTATTATCAATACTACTATAGTTACTACCGATGGCTGAATGTAACGAAACTTTCACTGTTGTGCATCACGCTCATGTCGCCTGACAAGATAGGCACATTGAAAACCAAATGCATATTTGAATGCGCCGAATAAAATTTTTTTTTTTTAAATGTAAAAACTTTGAAAAGTGCACTTATACTGGTTTATAGTCATATATACTCAACCCTAACCCTTACCCAACCCTTTTCTAACCCTAACCTGCCAGTCAGAACTGAAATGGGGTAGGCTCAAGGCGTCCACGTTTTCACGCTGATAGGAGGCTCAAACGGTAAAAGGGTCAAGGCATCCAATTCCCCCAAGGGGCTCCTTTTCTATGCCATTCTCTGATCCGGCTGGACACTTCCGGTTGAAAATACCCTCCAAAATATGCAAATTTACCTGACAACGGATCGATCCGCCATCTTGCCTGGTGAATACAAAGTACTGTCAGAGTCTAAAATGGCGAAAAACTATATTAATCCACCTTCTCCTGTGCATATATATATATACATGCAATAGTTGAAATAGGATCATTTACATTATTCAGACATAATTTAAATGTGCCAACTCAAAGAAAATCGGTTGTTTCGACGATTTGTTGATATCACAGTCTAAACTGGGGCTACCACATAATCATTTGATCTAAAATTGCCAGAGAAGATTCATTTTGTCCGGAGAAATGCTTCAGAAATACTTAAAACATCCACACACTTTAAAAAGTATCATAAATGGACGTCCAAACGGCTCATAGGCTGAGCACTGTGGAGGTGTGTCTCCAAAATGACCGCCAAGGCGGTCCGTAGCGCCACCTACTTCCAGACCAGATCGGAGAATATGATGGCATATCTTCCAGGGTTGTGCCATAAAGCACCCGTGCCATAGCGCTCTTGTGCCATGTCGTCTATGAGGGGACATAGCCATTGTTAGTTCATGAAACAGTCACTAGGTGGTCGGGGGACAGAACCTGTATTCTGGCTCTTTGTTTTTACCAAATTCAACTGCCTTTCAATGTTTTACCATATGGCTCCCTTGACTCTCTACACCCATCCCAGAGCAGGAAGATATAATGATAAAACCCAGGACATGATGCTTTTCACATGGAACACTTTATATACATATGTGAGCAAGGCTCGATTTTTTACATTTCCCAATTATCACTCACTTCTTTTGCACCTCCATTAGTGAAGAACACCTAGTCGGGGGGCGTCATGGCTGCCCCCATCGATCATAGGCTATGTGCCCTTAAGTATAAATCGTTATACGGAGTACAACGCCGTGTCCACTACCGTTCCCCACGGTGAGGGACGAACTGCCCACAGTGGGCACAGTGAGTGAGGGACGAACTGAGTCGCACAACGTCTGAGTGACTCTGACTTCTACTTCTAAGTTCTAGTTCTAGACACTAGCCAGCGTAACTTTACCCAACTAGACACTATATAGCTGAGTGAGATTCGACAATGACAAAAATATTCTTACCTTGCCACTACCAGCAGGTCCCATCACCATCTGGGCGTAGCGTGGCATTGCTGGTTGTGTACAGACAAACTGAAATTAAATCTGCACAACAGTACGTTCTTTAACAACAGTCACTTTCCTCACGCTGTGTTGATATGCTATATTATCGCCCACAAACTAAGCTTGTTTTTCAGCTTCTTAGTATGCGCTATTTATATCAGCTGAGAACCAGCAGAAATACAATGTACCGCATGTATCAATAAAAATAAAACAATATGGATTATTCTCGAATAAGTTAATGGTGATTACAAAACTATAAATATTATCACTATTCACACATTCTTTTTATGTAAAATTTATTGATTCACGTACACTATCACGTATATTGTTTATTATCGTGGTCTTCGGAGGGCGGACGGAAGTTCCGGTTTTGACGCGGAAGGAGGAAAGGAAAGCTGTGAGAAGAGAGACAAACTTTAAAATGCCTGTAAGTATGAACTGTGATTATAACCATTGTTATATTATGAGCACTTCCGTGGTCTTTCTATTCATATGTAGGTCTGTATAATTGTTTCACTAGCGATATATACCCTAAATGCTTGCCCATTGAGCCTAAAGTTGCACGGCAAGACCACTGGCCGGTGTGACATGCGAGTGCCGCCCACCCAGCGCCACACACACAGCCACCCAGTCAAAGTGTATCGTTCCTATTTCCCCATATCTCAACTTCCATGTGTGTAATGGAAAAGGGAGCTATCTCAAAACCATGTTCTTCCCAATTAATGGTTTGTATACTATTATAGATCTAGTAATGGTAGTACATTTTCAAGTTGATGCACTTTTAAAATGGACAGATACAGCCCATGCCATGGTTCTTCATATCCTGGTTTAGTGTTACTTTGATATTTTTCATTGTGTTTTTTTCACAAATATATTCTTTCTTGCTCATGTTGTTTCGACAGAAGCACGTGACATTTTTATGACGTCACAATAGTTTCAAAGATGTTTCATTTATATAGAAAATAAACTGTGTACCACCCTTGTGGTGTAAAAGAACCTTGAGAAAGTCTGGTGATAACCTGCAATGGTTAACTGGACGTTAAATCAAAACAACAAACCATTGTATCTCATTTATTTTTCAGGCAAACCACTCCCAATTTCTGAACCCCGCCCAGGTGGTGGGAAACCTGGCCATGCTGCCGCTACGAACTCAGTTCAAAGGGCCCGCCACTAAGGAGAGTAAGTGTGACAGGTTTCTTGTGATACATCTATGTAGGCATATCAATATGGAACTTCCTCTCCAGAAACTCGCAAGGATTATATACATTGAATACAAAGAAACGATTCCGTCAAGAATCATTACAGAAAATAAGATTGTACGTTGTAGTAGCATATATGTATATTTTGTAGTACTATTGTAGTGTATGATAACTACGACAACAATGAAAGTATAGCTAAATATACATGATTTAATGAATGTATATTCTATACCTATTTTGCAACCACTCGCTTATATATTACTCACACATTCTCCACAAGTTTGATGTGGTTGTCATTTTCCACAAGTTTGATGGGGAGTGATAAGAATGAGGCAGCCAAGTGAATATCACATAGCACTCAAACAAGTTGGAGAGGAGCAACTTTGACCAAAACTACAATGTAGTTGCTTTCTGTGTTTATCTCACCCCTGTACACACTAAAAGAATGGATTACTCTCAGAATATATACCATGGAGACTGGACTGCAATACTTGTATCGGCATGAAGAATGAGTTCCTACTGTTAAACCTATAGGAAAAAACACCAATGGTGAGATAAAACATTTCTTTATGAATATTTGTAAAGCCAGGTGTACGGTTCCATTGTCACAATCCTGTTCCACTTCTTTTACAGCTGGAGATTTTGACATAATAGATGAAGCTCTTCACTATTTCAAAGCAAATGTATTCTTTAGGAACTATGAAATCAAGGTAAGATATAAATTGTATTTAAACGAGACTAATTCATCCTTTTAGGACAGTATTCTGTTATTAGATATTCATTTTGAGATCATTTATAAAACGGAAGTATATCCTTAATGGCTCAGTTTTCCAATTATGCTGTTTTAACTGTTTCCGGTAAGTGATGTTCATTTTGTGCTACAGTCACTTGGGGATAGTATGTGAAGTGTTCAGACTGTTTTTCATAACATGCAGAACTTTTCACCTTTCCAGTCATAAATCTACTGTGCACAATTTATCAACATTTTCATGGCCTTTGATGTCACAAATCAGAAGTCGTACGTTAGATAATTGGAAACTCCCCGATTGTAACACTGTTACACACAGTGATGGGTTTTGAGCAGAAAACAAGGACAACGTATGGAGAGATATTCTTAATGTCAACGATCCAGGATCTTAGGAAATAGTGATCTGAGGTTTATAAAATTGTACTGTTGTTTGTACTCCATGTTTACTGTCAGCTGTTATTTTAAAAGTAACTTGTGTTTTTCAGAGTGAAGCCGACAGAACCTTGATATACGTCACTTTGTACATAACCGAGTGCCTGAAAAAACTACAAAAGGTATTTAGTTCATTTATTGCTAGAATGCTTACAGTATCATTATGTCTTATTTCTGATTGAAATGAAAGTCAACAACACAAACCCTGCCCTGAGCTAGTGGCCTAATGTGATCTACAAATGAACTATTCAAGAGTTTCCTGCTCTGGAAACATGAGAAGGTTTGTTAAGAAACCTGTTTATGGTCGTTTTGTGACTATCAGTCCCTTAACTGGTCTACATACACACACCCCACAGTTCTGAGCATGTTTGACTGCCATGCCCCACACTGTCCTGTTTCCTTAACTGGTCTATATATACACATCCCACAGCTCTGAGTGTGGTTTACTACCAGTCCCCACACTGTCCAGTCTCTGATCTATATACACACATCCCACAGCTCTGAGCATGTTTTACTACCAGTCCCCACACTGTCCAGTCTCCTTAACTGATTTATATACACACATCCCACAGCTCTGAGCATGTTTTACTACCAGTCCCCACACTGTCCAGTCTCCTTTACCGATCTATACACACACTTCCCACAGCCCTGAGCATGTTTTACTACCAGTCCCCACACCGTCCAGTCTCCTTAACTGATCTATATACACACATCCCACAGCTCTGAGCATGTTTTACTACCAGTCCCCACACTGTCCAGTCTCCTTTACCGATCTATACACACACTTCCCACAGCCCTGAGCATGTTTTACTACCAGTCCCCACACTGTCCAGTCTCCTTAACTGATTTATATACACACATCCCACAGCTCTGAGCATGTTTTACTACCAGTCCCCACACTGTCCAGTCTCCTTTACCGATCTATACACACACTTCCCACAGCCCTGAGCATGTTTTACTACCAGTCCCCACACCGTCCAGTCTCCTTAACTGATCTATATACACACATCCCACAGCTCTGAGCATGTTTTACTACCAGCCCCCCACACTGTCGAACCATTTTGATCCTCTCAGTTTTATTGTCAACGTTTTTTTCTAACCATGTCTTGCATGTCTGATGCAGTCTGTGTCTGTGTCTTGTAGTGTCAGTCTAAGAACCAGGGCCTGAAGGAGATGCACACGCTGGCCATCACACGTTTCTACATTCCGGGCGAGGGAGCCTTCCCGCTGAACGCCATGTACAGCCGCCCCGCCAACCGCCAGGAGGAAGGTGAGGCCCCGGCACGCGCTCTTCATGCCTCGTCATCTTTCACGATCTTAACATTCAGTTTTTACCACTCATTTCTTGTTTGTTTAACATTAGTGTTTTATAATATACGACACATAATTTCAGTGTTTTACGATACATGACAAGATTTCAGCATTTTATGATTCAGTATACTGGTTTTCATATTTTTTTATGATCTAAAAAAAGAAAAAGGAAAAAAATCATTATTTCACTGTGTTACAGTACATGACACAATATTTCAGTTTCTTACAATACATAACACGTTATTTTACTGTTTTACAATACAATACTCAATATTCTATTGTGTTAAAATACACGCCACATTATTTCAGTGTTTTACAATATAGTACATAATGTTTTACTGTATTACAATACTCGACACATAATTTCACTGTTTTACAATACGAGACACATTATTTCTGTGTTTTACAATACGTGACACGTTATCGCTGTGCTTTACGATAGTAATTTATAACTTTTACCTTGCAGAATCAATGAGAGCCTACTTCACGCAGCTCCGCCAGGAAACCGGCGTCAGAGTCGTAGAGAAGATTTTCGATCCTGCCACAGACAAACCCTCTAAGGTTGGTGAACTCCTTTAGAAAGTAGCTCAAATAAGTATTTAAAAAAATAAAAAATAAATAGAATCTAGATTTATTTGTGGGGGGGGGGGGGGAGTACAGAACATAATTTCAAAGTACAGCTCAGGTTTAGAGCTCCACTCTTCATTTGGAATTACTACACATGAGTTAAATGTTTTCTCCCACGTTAAGGACTTCTGCAGTGAATATGATAGCAAATCCCTTAAAAATATTTTGAAGTACAATAGTGAGTCTGATAAAAACTGCAGATAACCGTGCTCAAAACACCTATATTATAACTAGGCTTAGTGCTAAGGAGGTTCGAGTCTACAACTTCGTTTTTGGTGTCATTTGCTACTATAGAAGTGTACTTTACTACAATCGTTTCCGAATACGTTTGTCATGAAGCTGCGATGATAGTTCTTGAGTGTATTAAAAATATGCTTATAAAAGATTGGAGAATGAGACATAATCTCAAACCCCATCTAGTCAACGCACTGAGTGCTACTATCCGGGAAAGGTGTTCTGAGTTCGGGTATCTGTCCAACAGTCTGTTCGGTAAAATGCTCGAGTAAAAGACATATTTTATTTGTATTTGTTTACACTAGCAGGTTGGGGTTATTTTTCCAGTCCCATATATACATGTTAAATACAATTTAAGAAAACGTTTCAGTCTTACATAATACTAATTTCTAAACTCTACCTATATCAAACTATCCAATATTTAAACGTTAAATCTATCTCAATTCATTTTCTACTTTGTACCTCAATTTTCTTTTGAAAGTTTTCAAGATATATGTTTGGTGTACCTTACTGGTGTTCAACTCGTAAGTTTCAGATTTCTTACCTGACCTATATTTTGTATTTCAGTGGTGGATGTGCTTTGTCAAGAGGAAGTTTATGGACAAGAGTTTGTCAGCCCCCGGGCAATAAAAAACATCATTTGTTTGTTTTCATTTGTCAAGAATTTCTCTGAATGTGACGGTTGATTGATTTCCACATTAGTTTAGAAATGGAGTTGTACACTTCTGAGAAAAACAGTTGTATTGTAATCATACGGCAGTGATAAGAGCAACTGCTATTTATTGTAATTATTTGGTAATGATACAAACTGCCATTTATTGTAATATTTGTTGGTGATAGAACAACTGTCATTTATTGTAATATTTGGTAGTTCTATGATTCTAAGGTCAGTGCTGAAAGTAAATAAAGATCCAGAATAAAGTTTTGACTTTCAGGCTCCCCTTTCAAGCTCACATTTATGTTTCTGAAAAAAAATCGAATATGGTTATCCTGTAATAGTTTAGTTTGTAAGAATCATAACAGAATGGTAGGAGTTAAGTATAAATAAGTTCTCACTCTTTTAAAAAATATGGTAAAGCTCCAGTTGTGGTGCACTCTGCCAAGGGGCACACTGCAACTTGCATGCACTTCTGCGAAAAGACAAATGAGATATTGACTTGACAATGACCGTAAGTCACCGCTGAGATGTACACTGAGCCGCTACTTCGTTTACAGTAGAACCCCATCAAAGGGGTTACCCCACAACTTAGGGCACTTTGACCCGGAATGGAATCCCCTATTTCCTGTTTATGTTACCCCATTAAGCAGACCATGTCACAACACAGACCACTTATGCCTGGAACGGTGGAGTGGTCTGCACAGCAAGGTTCTACTGTACAATGTTCATCGAAAATCACCGATAGATTCTCCCTGGTTGGAGACTACCGTGGGTTTGCTTGTATTACATTAATAATGCAGATGTCTGTATAAAATAAGAATGTAGTAGTAGAAACACTTCGTGTTAAGTTAATTAATGGTCAAACCTAATAGAATATTGGATGATTAAATTACATACATTTATGTATAATGTAAGAGTATTTAAGAATATGTTACTTAGGTTTCCACTTATCGATCATCTCATGGAATGGATCACAGGATTACAAGTACGTTTTAAACAAATAAAACAAAGCCAGAATTTCGATTAATGATGATTGGCATGATATGAAATGATTATATTGTAATTATGTCAGAAAAAATAATAAAGATGTCATATTGGTTTAATTGGCATACATAGGAAGAACAAAGGCACGATGAGTGTAATTATTGCATCATTTAAAGAACAATTGGGAGATAAGCCAGAAGACGCGCCGGTCATACAAACTCGTCTCATTTACTGCGATTTGGCCTCCAGTTCACAGATCACTGATCACACCTCTTGAGTGTAGCGGATGTGAAGTCACATTTTCTATTTTGTTGTACTGCTCATATCTACATTCAATTCATTTTTCTAAATGCTACATTTCATTGAATGAATGGTATATGGTTCAATAAAATTTTATGAATTCTTAACAGTTTCTTTGTCGTGTATGAAAATGTGTCTCTTCGTCTTGAAGCTATGAGACTGACTTTCCTGTTTTCCGGATTTCCAACAACTCCAAAAATTTTATTTTGTTCAAGTTATGCTTTATTTATTCTGTATGAAATACAGCTCTTAAATGAACATGGTGATAACAAAGAACCGAGACTGGTAACTCAGAAAAATATGTCCGGGGACAGAGCAATGATGGAATCAGAGATGACAAATCTTCACTTTTCCCAATAAATCCAAACTTTTTCATTTTCAGTAGATGAAATTCTTTTTACTGTGCAAGTCAAAGATAGTATAAATTGAGCCTCTTTAACAGACAAAACAGTGGGTTGAACCAAACCTAAACAGATAAAAATCATGGTAATGTTATATCTATTATTCATCTTTTGACTAATTATCAGGTGGACAGTTGGTCTTTAGGTTATGGCTATAGCCTACTGTAGTACACTGCTTGTAGAGTCACTAGGCGACCTGACCATATTTTTGCTTTTTATAGCTCACTAAGTACAGATGGAAATATGATTTCTGTTTTGGATAGAAGATTTTATGGTGATACAATGCCTGCCAGTTTTAATATTAAGTATTTTGGCATGGATTTTTTCAAAAAAGTTAATTCAGTTTGAGTGGACTTCTGTGGTCACAGGTCCATTTTTAAGAACTCCTTTATGAACATATTTCTACCCCTTAAACTGGTTGAATCATAATATGATATGCCTCATTTGAAAGATAATAAAAGACAGTAGGTGCTAGGAAGTGGAATTTCCAAAGTAGATTCTATATTTACAGAGATATTCAAGTATTTGTTAAAAGTGGGGGGTGGGGGGATTTGGGCTGGAATGGGTATACTCAAACAGATGTTTCCTCAATATTGATTTACGTTCAGCATTAGTGTACCATCCCCATAAGTGGCACTAACAGTTGCTTACACCATAGGAAGTGTCACTATTTAGGTGAAATGTACATTTGATGTGCTATTCATGTATTTTTTTCCAAATCTCATAATGGGGAGGCAGAAGGTGTATGGGTGGATGGTTTATTCAGCATATTTACACACAAAATCGAAGTCAAAATGAATCAGTCAAGACCCATTCAAATGATATTGGTTTATAAAATTATTTGCAATAACATCTACCACCAGATATTGGTTTCACCTACTCTGTGGTGTACATAGGAGCAGTTTTGTCCCCCACATGGCAAGGCAGCATGCAGAGAAGTCTGTGTGCACTCATCCATGAAACTCTCACCATGAGGCAGCTGAAAACGTCCTCAGGTAAATATAAGTGTGTACTCATCCATGAACTGCTGAGTTCACAGAGGAGTAGAGCTTTAAGTATCCAATCAATACAGCCCCTTCCCTATTCGTTCATGGATGCCCTCCCTCCCTCCCTCTCTACTGAGTAGAATGCGGAAAGCTGTATTCTACTCAGTAGCGATCTATAGGTTTCAAAGGTCTAGTATTGAGACTCCGTATAAGGTGGAAAATACATTTCTAGATTATGCTTCATTAATAATAATAATTGTGGTAGAAGAAATGAATTATCTAGGAGCAATGATCGACAACAACTTGACCTTTGAAAAACATAGCAATAAAATTATCAGAACATTAATGATAAATGGTTCCTTTTCCGAAAAATTCTGAACTTTATAAGTATAGAGACAGCAATTCACTAAATAAAACATGTATATTCCCCTTGGCGGACCATTGCTTCTTTTTGACTATTGGCTCAAGCACTGCAATTGTGAATAAGATTAACCGATATATCTATAAAATTCTAAGAACTACAATCGGCAAAGAAGCTTTCAAAAATGATAGACCCATCACGACTGAAGAACTACTGATGAAATGTAAGATGGATCATCCAGATCTCAGAAGAAAAAGACTCATGGGGGTAAACGCAGTTTAAACCACAGGGATGTCAGCACTCCTTGGAAAAATTCCCTGAAGTCATTTGCGACCCACTCCCCCCCCCCCCCCCACACACACACACATCTTCTAAAAAAAAACTTGAGAAAGTCTAGAGAGGGGCATATAGGGGTGGGGTAGCATGCCTGTGGTTGGATTGACCTCATTACTGCACCCCCACTCAATCCCAGGGTGAACAATGATGTGTGTGTTGTGAACTTACACTCCCCCTACACATTTTAGGTTCTGATACGATTGGAGAGTTTCAGGGGGTTCAGGGAGTCACTGATATCCTATGGCGGTTTACCAGGCAGTCAGTGTGCATTCAGGGAGACCCCCTGACTCTGCAAGGCCCTTGAGCCCACTGGGGAGCGCGAGTCAGGCGCTGCTAGGTGACTGTAACCGGCGCCATGTGTGTGCCTCCCGCGGCCGGCCGCGGGGTACCCGCTAGCGGCCACCTGTACATCACAGTTCAGTGATGGATATACTCGTTGGATATATGTAGAGGTGAAGATAACCCCTGAAATCCTGAAATTCCCTGAGAACTGGCATCCCTGAAACCAACACTTGGAGCTGAAAAAAGAGAGAGAGCAACTCAGCGAGTGGCCAGCAGAAACAACAAAGATAACTTATATGTAACGATTCCATGGAAGGAAAAGTTTAGGAAATCGGCTTTATATGTTGGGATTAAAATCTGGAATACTCTACCTTTAGAACTACAAAGAACTGGGTCTAAACTTGAATATAAGAAAGGGATTGTGAACTACATTAAAGAAAACTGGAAAGAGATTAACGACAGATTGTTGACCAGGGATATTCAAAGCGTAATATTTGATGTAATCTCGTCATTATCAAAATGGGACTATATTAGTGCAGTCTTTTCTTCATCCTAGTCAGTAAGTAAGTTACAATAAGTTTCTTGACTGTTTTGGTACATCATGTAACAAACCTAATCATGAGTGTCGAAAATCATTTTATATAGTGAACTTGTAGATAAACATACAATTGTTAAAGATATAAATATGGAACCATTGTAAATACGTTGAACGTCAATGTTCACAAAACCAGATGTTTTGCTTGGAAGATCGATTGTATAATCGAAGGCGAAATAAAACCTTAAAAAAAAAAGAGGCTGAAACCAATCTGTCTTGTATGTTGCTGGGCAAGCCTGTCCTGTCTAAGGTAAAGTGGAGTGGACAGGAAGCTGGGGCCCGACGAATAATCTACATACACGAAGACCCTTTTCTGTATCTTGTATAAGGGTTATCGTTTAAAATCATGCAAGTTCCTGCACTAAGACAGTCTTTTTTCTAAGTATCTAAGAAAGATGTGAAACTTTTTGTCACTACAGAATGAGTGTCTGAGACTGTTGCCCGACATAAAACACAATATACATCAGAAGCTTCCCTTGAAATGGAAATCCTAAAAACGTTTCAGCCTTGGGAGACCTGGCCCTTACACAATAGTTTTTTACATGGCTTTCTTAAACACTTTGAATTTTGTCTGTATCTTTAATCTAAGAAAAACGGGAAACTTTTTGTCACTTAGGATTGAGACTTTCTGAGACAATCTCAAAAGTATCCTGAGATGAAAATCCTGAAAACGTCGCAGCCTTATGAGACCTGGCCCTTAGGAAAGAGTTATTACAGGCCTTTCTGGAATACTTTGAACTCAGCAATTATTTTTATTCTAAGTATCTAATAAAAATATCTAAGATATTTTTAGTCAGTGCAGACTGATAGTCTTCAGCCTCAGTAGTGGTTCACACTTTCTGCCCCCAGACGAAGCCGCTGTTGGCGTTGGCAGAGATCGGCGCCATTCTCACAGCGATATCTACAGCCTGCTTCATGTCCATAGAGGATACACTGTCCACGGTGTAAATCAATATTGCGTGAACTTTTGTTTTAGTATGCCCATTTCACCCAAATCCCCCCCCCCCCCCCACAACACTTAACAATTACCTGAATATCTCGGTACATATAGAATCTACATAGAAAATTCTACTTCCTTGCATCTAGTTTTTTATTCTTTCAAATGAGGCGTATTATATCATGATTCAACTAGTTTGAGGGGTAGAAATATGTCCATAAAGGAGTTCTTAAAAATGAACCTGTCACTACAAAAAAACTTAATTCACTTTAAAAAAAAAAATCCATGCCAAAATTCTAAATATTAAAACTGTAAGGTATTATATGGCTATAAAAAATTCTGTTCAAAGTAGAAATCATATTCCTATCTGTACTTAGTTAGCTATAAAAAGCAAAAATGTGGTCAGGTCACCTGGTAACTCTACAAGCAGGTGTACTACAGTAGAGTATAGCCATAACCTAAAGACCAACCGTCCACCTGCTAATAATCATTATCAACAATCGTTGGGACTAAAAAACACCACCCAATGTTATATACAGAATCACGAAGACTATAAAATATAACAGACGACCAGAGTTTGTGGAAATACATTTTACTGCGGGAGTTGTGTGGGTTGATGAAATGGGTTGAAGCAAGGATGAGTTGGTGTGTGACAAACACTCACACCATGATTAACATTATTACCACACGAGGAAACCTCCTCAAGTCGCAGTTACACAAGGGGTCTGCAATTTTTGTTTAAACACAGATCGACTCTGCCTCATTCATGGCACGAGCCACTTTGCATTTTAGAGTCTCTGTTTTATTTCTCTGTAGTTTTTATCATCACTGAATCTGTCATAATGGTTTTACAGTAATAATGATTCTCATCACGATTCGAGTCTTTGATGATACTGATTGTAATAAATGACACCGATACAGGTTGTAACGCTGGGTATCGCTCTCTACATAAAAAGTCCACGATATTGTTAGACTTATATCGACCACTTGTTGATGAATGGTGCCTGTCGCTTTAAGACGTTGATGTATTGGTAGACATATATAGGCCACCTTTTTGTGAGTGGTGCCTATCGCTTTAACACGTCAATATATTGGTAGACTTATGTCGGCTACTTGTTTATGAATGGCGCATGTCGCTTTAACACGTCAATGTATTGGTAGATGTATATTGACCACTTGTTGATGAATGGTGCCTGTCACTTTAAGACGTTGATGTTTTGGTAGACATATATAGGCCACTTTTTCATGAGTGGTGCCCATCGCTTTAACACGTCAATGTATTGGTAGACTTATGTCGGCTACTTCTTGAGGAGTGGTGCCTGTCGCTTTAAGACGTTGATGTATTGGTAGACATATATAGGCCACTTTTTCATGAGTGGTTCCCATCGCTTTAACACGTCAATGTATTGGTAGACTTATATCGGCCACTTGTTGAGGAGTGGTGCCTGTCGCTTTAACATGTCAATCTTCTTCGGAGTACAGAGACAGTTAAACTCTGCAATGAAAAAATAATAATATTATACAACAGAATGGAGGGTGACCTTAACAGGGTTTTAACGTACACTATAACTGATCCTGGTGGCCCAACACAAATCCTATTTCAGTTTAACCTACTACATTAGCTCTGAACGGTTTAGTAGGATTATTTTATTGTAACTGCATAGATTTACATTAATGAGATGTAGATTTAGATTCTAGGTAACCTGGAGCCAATATTAGTCTCAAACGATTGAATTTCTTAAAATTTTCAATTCCTTTAGACTAAAATGAAAATCCTACATGTAGGCAAAATCCTACAAACTGGCATCCCTGACAGAGTGCTTGGTAAGCATGGTTTTAGATGGTCATCACATGGTTGCCAGTTTGGGTCAGAAAAAAACATTGAAATATTTTTATTGCAATACAGGATTACAGTGGGGAATCAAAGGATCAAGGGAAAGCTCAAGTTTTTACATGGGTCAATTAGGATGTTCAGTGGGGGATCATGGGCAGTGGTTGAATTGGGTTATTTAGCAGTTGGTAAATCAATATTACCCGACAAATTATTTTTTTATTCTGCAAAATGAAACGTGAATTTCAACGGAAACATTGAAAACTGGCATCCCTGTCATCACGAAGTGCGAGGCGTAGATCCTACTTACTTCTTGACGACCTGTACGACATCCTCATCCTGCAGCAGGTGCTCCTTGCCCACTTTCTGAGGCTGGTGTTTCACAGAAGATCCCCACACGAGGCCACTGTAGCAAACAAACCACATCGTCACCACGCCGCAGCAACATCAACAGAACAGCGCAAAACAGAAAGGAAAACGCTACTTTACTATCCGAAGATTTAGTCGTTGACGATGTCTGAATTTGACACCGGGTGAATTCTTATATTGAACTATGATTATCTTCTGAGAAAGAAATACTAAAGACATGGCTAAAAATTTAAAGATTATGAGTGATGCAAAATAGTTTCTTGTTTAAAATTTAGGGGTAAAACATGGAAATTAGGAGACATATGTAATATATATGACCACCATTAATTCATTTTGGGTGTCCCGTTCCCAAAGGTGTCCCTTTAGGAACTGATTCCCACTTGGAAATTCTTGCCCCAGGGAATAGTGCCCGGCATAGTCGCCGGGAAAGGCCAGTCGCACAGTAGGTGGGAGGGCATAATCAGTGACTAGCAGCAGGAGAATGCTGAAATTAAATCGCAAGAAACTAGTGCCTATTTGGGATGGACTCGAGTCAGCGACTCGTGCACACACCACAGGAGGCGGAGCAAGAGTCACTGGAGATTTTACATTTTTGTGTTCTCACTTAGCGACATGGGAGATTCCTGGAAATTTGTGTTCCTAGTCTCTGAGTGAAGCCCAGCATATGCCATTAAGTCACCTAGTGGGAATCGGGTTTAATGTTGAATGTACCATTCAGAATATGGTGTCCCATTTAGCGAAAATTCCTCCCAAGGCAATGTCTAACGACAATTATAAGTTAACATTTACTTACTATTTGAACTCTTTAATGATGCTTCTATGTAGTTTATTACAGAAGTCCTCCACAGTACAGTGGTCCAACTTTAACACGACAGGCGCCTCATAGTCGGGAAGTTGGCCTTTGGGTTTGGTGTAGCTGTGAACGAGACAATTCAAAATATGTACAATCTGTAGGTCATTCATTCGTATTACGAAACGTATGGTACTCAAATGAGAAGATTCAGGTATATATCATAAGTCACCAAAGCTTTCATACTTTAAAATAAAAACTAACTGATACAGAAAATAAATATTGTGCTTAGCCTCATGAGGTTTCTACACGCGTCGCGAACATAAATTATCACAAGCTGGTGGCATTCACACATTTTCCTAGTAAACAAAATCTAATCGATAAAGAAAATAGGTATCGTGTTTAAAGTCCAAACTTACATTCGTACAAGCATGAGGTATTCCCACATTTTTTCTAGTAAATCATCGAAATTCCACTTGTGGTGGGCAGAGATCGGCACACAGTGAGGGATCTTGTAGATGATGTCCAGTTCCTACAATGGAATAGCGTACGGCTGTCAGTTGGCGTCAGAAAAATAAGATGCAAATATTTTTCATATGGATTTTGCTGCATCAAAGAGACCGAGAAACATGGAAAATACATTGGTGTCAGCCACAGTAGGGGTAAAGGGTCTGAGGGGAGGTTGAAACCACTGTTTTATTATCCTGAGTGAGGCTCAATTGTATTTTTTTTAAGCAAGGAAAAATCTTTTTTATAACAAAAAAGAAAATTGCCTTAAAAAGGGATGTCAGTTGAGGTCCCGAAATAATTTCCATATGGAATTTCCTGCCTCAGAGAGATTGAAAATACACGGGAAACACATCGTTATGGGTAATGATGGGGCTGGGGTGTGTGGAGAGGTCTGAACCACCGTTTAGTGACATGAATGATCCCTGATCCCTAATCTCTTCTCTCTTTGTTTTTACACAAGAAAAAGGTATGATAAACTAAAAATAAAAACAAGAATTTCCTTGGAAAATAGGAAAACTGCCATCTCTGAATTAGAAGGTCACAGAATTACCTCTATGGATATTTGGTCGATTTTGTTGAGCACGTATATGCAGGGGATGTAGATGCGGTTGCCTTCGATGACGTCGATGAGGTCTTCTGACGTGGCGTCGTAGCGGAGTGTGATGTCAGCGTTGTGGATCCGGTACTCGCCGAGGATGGTCTTCACCAGGTCCAGGTCCAGCTCAGACTGCGCCACCTGTCAAACATACGGTACCAGGGATGCCAGGTGGGGTCAGAAAAACATACATGGAAATATTTTTCATGGCAATACAGGGTTAACACATAAAATATATATACCCCCAAAACACCAGATTACAGTGTTCGGTCCCCCGACATTTCCACTCACAAATCTACACGGTGCACCCCTCCCAAAATAGACTCTGCCATCCTCCCACCCCCTTTGTAGGTCAAATCCAGGACTCTCTCTCCCCCCCCCCCCCCCCCAATAATCCCCCATAACAAGGAGGGTCCACTAACTACCATTTAACCCGGATTTGGTGGGAGTAACTCAACATACCATGTCAGAAAACGGGAGGTGGTGGGGGTACGGTAGGTGCAAGTCTCCCCACATATTTCATACACAAAGTAGAGTTGACATAGGTCTTTGGTCCCTTGATATTTCTTAACTTAGGTTTACACAAAGATAACAAATTTTATTTTTAAAATAAAAACATGATTTTCCATGGAAACATGGAAAACTAGCATTCCTGACAATACAGTCAGTGAGTGGAGTTCAGTTGGGGCCAGAAAACAGCGGGGGAAAAGGGATTCATATGGAATTTGCTGCCTCAAAGAGACAAAATATTGGTGTCGGCCGTTATGGGCCAAAGTGCACGAAGTTGTGGGGTAACCCCCTTTGGTGGGGTTCTATGATAAATGAAGTAGCAGCTCCGTGATTGTTTTTGTTTGTTTGGTTTGATTTTACGTCCAGTCAACCATTATAGGTCCTTTCCAGATTTTCTCAAGGCTCTTTTACACCACTAGGGTGGTGATCGAATCTATGTGATGAATTCAGGTAGAAATCTCACCCCTACACATTTACCGAGGTGAGAGTTCTTTTACTTCCCATACCACATAGACATGGTATGAGAAGGATGGCCTTTGTTATAGCAGTAAATCTACCACGGCTGGGGGTGGGACTCTAACCCACAAAGTCTTACAACCTTGGGGTTACAAGTCTGGTGCTCTAACCACCGAACTAACTCCCCACCCCAGCAGCTCTGTGAACATCTCAGCAGTGACTTACGGTCATTGTTAAGTTGATGCCTCCTTTGTCTTTCCGCCTGTATGCGATATTCGGGGGTGTCTTATTCAGTCGGATACCAAATCCCTCCAGTTCATGCTCGATGAGTTTTTTATGTTGTAGTGGTTTCAGCACGTCCAGAACTAAATAGATGATGCTGCAGGTACGTGCCACTGAAAAATGTCAACAAGAGTTTCATTAACAGAATAAATATAAAATACAATAAGGTTAACCAAAAGGCCATGCCCAGAAAACTCATAAAAGAAGAGACTGAATCTACTACCTAACAGTACTTTAAAAGAACCTTTGTCAATGACAATTATTTATAAATCTTTAAAGGAATTTCTATCATTATCACTGAGTTTACTGAGATTTTTTAATTAAAGAATATTCTGGTAACACACGCTGTCATGTACCCAAGAATACTTCTTCTCGAAAGAACATCATTCACTAGAAACAAAAATTCTAGGGAACACTATAAGGACATAGGGTAGTTATTAACAGGAAGTTTTTTCTGTAACATCATCTATTACTCTCTACATGAGTCCATACAACATTCACATGATTGTCACAATATTTTCCAATATCACGTTGTGGTTTGTCCAGTTGTGTTCAACAATTTGCACATATAGTCCCAATTATCGTCATATAAACAACAAAAATAAAAGGGGTTTCAGGCCTCCATTGGCCTGATTTCTTACTCATACTCTATCTCATAGGTTCACAAAGTAGGATTATAGGCTTTCAAACTGCATCCAACTGTTAACAAAACTGATTTTTGTCACTTGATACCTGAAGCCAACGGGAGAACAGAGCAGACACTGTTGTCATTTATTTATATATGTGAGTCATATGGATGATAATGGTTGATTTTCTTCGATGAAGTGCTACCGTTAAAAAACAGAAGCTTAATTTTGATTCTACGCCTATTTTGTGGCAGCTCACCTGCAATTACTTGTTTTCCTCGACCTTTTCCGTCCTTCGCACCCTCAATGATACCAGGTAAATCCAGCAACTGAAAGAGGAACAAAGAGAATACCACCAATAAAGTATAGCAAAACAAGGTTAAACATGTAAAGTAAAGAAAGGGACAGCTTTATGAGTGATTTCTGACCACACGGAATCTTACATCAATTTTTTTTTTTTTTGAGAATCGGCGAACATTTTACCAAAGGGATTAAACTACTTTCTATATTCACAACATTTATTTCAGTCTGTCTCTGATATTCCTTTTTTCCTCTCAGATAATCGTGCCTACCTGGATTTTGGCCCCTTTGTACTTGATGACCCCGGGCACTGTGGTCAGCGTGGTGAACTCGTAGGCCGCCACCTCCGAGTAGACTCCAGCCAGGTTTGACAGCAGCGTTGACTTCCCCACTGAAGGGAAACCTGAAAGCCGAGGTACACCAGCGTGAATAATCATATAGAACTGCATCGAGAATCGTATAAATAGACAATACTCCAGGAGACTGGGTGCGCCGGTATCGTCATCGAGGTGAAGCCGAGTGAGGATTAAGGCACATCCAAATGAGTGGTGTATTGTGTATTTTACGATTCCAGTGTGGTTCTGGATTTATCTCACCCCTTTCTATAACATTAGATAGCATTAAAACATCAGAATGATTAGAATATACTTAGCAAATCCATATGACGTCATCTAACATCCACTATGCCTTCCTTTATAATATATCCTCTTGAAAAAAATTCCTTTTGTTAACGGTTGGGACCAGGTCACTTGAAAGGCACGTCCAATCCTGCATAAACTGCATTTATTCCGAGATATATTGTAGTTAAAAAAAAGAAGATAACAAGTGATGAAGTAAATATTTGAAAATAGACCATCTGCAGGTGGGACCAATATCAGAACGTCTCAGGGAACCAAAAGTGACTGTAGGACTTCTAGAAGAGCCACGGGAATAAAGGAAAAAGGAAGAGGAAGAGATTATATTTGAACGTAAGGGAAATAGAGAAAATGGAAAAATTAATTTACATATATTTCTTTAGCGAATTCTGTAAAAATAGTAAAAATGTCACTTCCCCGTTTTCGGATGGCGGGCTCGTCATCACAATGGAATGTGGAGTCAATTTCTTCCCAATGAAAACACAAATTCTACGTTCTACGTACCCACAAAGCCTATCCGCGCGTCACCAGTTTTAGCGACGTCGAAACCTTCACCCGTGCCGCCGCCGCCGCCTTTGGGTTCGATGAGTTCTCGTCGGAGTTTGGCGAGCCGAGCTTTGAGGAGACCCAAGTGACCCATGGTGTTCTTGTTCTTCTGAGTCCGAGCCATCTGGTAGGAGGACACATACAGCGTTATGTTAGATCACAAACGTGGAATATCAAATACAGGTAGCACAGAAAAATGATAGCCGACAGATCTCCAAGAGAACATAGGGCTACCATGTGGGAAACATTTCGTAGAACAATTCCCTTTGGTAAAGTTAAAATATAATCTAATTTTAATTTAATTACAATTTTGAAATATACCCAGATTTGAATAAACATGTATTCAAATACAGCATTATGTTAGATCACAAGCGTGGATGATCATATGCAGATCCATGATACAACATAGGAAAAAACCCTGCTATTTTGAAATACAACAAGATTTAAACATGTATTCCTGGAAGAAGCTAGGCAGCAACGCCGCCGATATTAGCTGTGGCAACAACCACAGTAAACGTCATCGCATATTGAAAACGATGCATGCGTTTTTCGGTGATTTGCTTGGATCTGAGCTGTTGTGCTGTAGATCATGATGTAATAATCAGGTCATGTTTGGATGTCACTATGGAAAGGTCCAAAAGGCACTGCAAACTTTCATCTGAGGGAATCTTAGAGCCTATAAGACATTGACGTCTATCAGTGTCACCTTCTCTTGCAGTGATCCAACCAGACATGTTCACATGAGTCATCCCCATCTAACTAGTCAACAGATCGGCTTAGATTGCGCATCCTACTGGAATCAACAATTTAAGCTGCCATTCTTTTCCAGTTGGTGGTAGATCAGCTTAGTTTGTGCATCCTAGTGGAAGCAACAACTTAAGCTGCCATTCTTTTCCAGTTGGTGGCAGCTAGCTGTTGTGACTTTCTGGTATTTATCTGTCCCCAGCCAGTGTTAAATTGTTTTTGAACATGGTTATTCCATTGTGTTTAAACATATAAAAGTAAAAGTAAAAGCACGCCCACTTTCTCCCTTTCCCTCACTCGTTATTCAAATTGGTCAGAGTTGTATGTCCATGAATAACCGAGATCACATGCCTTGAGATTCTACGAATTCTGAATTTAACTCAATCCTATGGATAGAACTCTAGGGCGATCTACAATACAGCACTCTATTAGTCTAAATCTGTATTTTACTAGTAACTACACAATTCTTTAGTCTAGAATTTATTCTACATTATCCACATCTACGATGAGGTCTTCTGCTTAATAAGTTACGCTCTAGTTGTTGTTTTTTTTCGCGGTTGCTGCGTAAGAGTGCAGATCGGTTTAGCCACGTCCTAAAATTGAATAAGTTACGCTCTACTGTAGGTAGGTACCTTACCTATTCCACACATTTGAGCGTTTGAATAATTAGCATGAATGAGACTCAATCAATGTCATCTTTGCCTCGCACAAGGAGAACATGAAGGAACGGAATAAGGTTTTCGTAAAATAAACATTAGTCATTCTTGTTTACTAAATAAATCATTTGATATCATTTATGTCCTATGTAATACAGATAAAACAACACAGGTATGTAGCTTTGCATGTTATATTGTTGAAGGACCAATTTGCAGGAATTGCTCTTTATGATTATGAATTCTATGTTTGATACTTGATCGATGTTGTTGTTCTCTATAAATTCGCCAGATTAATAATCCCCAGTTGAATCTATCCATACTCTCAAATAAAATGTCGAAATTGTAAGGTCATATGGAAATTGTTGAAAGATTCTGTGCAAATCGTTTCAAATTTGAAAAACCTATTGTACAACGAAACAATAAACAAACAGAACTAGGTCTAGATACCTTTTATTTGAGAAGCTCCTAACCTCAATAGGGAATGAGAGAAACTTTTAGTTAGGATCACATGGCTAAAAGTGGTGACTGGTGGTGACTGGTGTAGCTAGCTCTTGTCCCTGTACATTGATCATTACTACTTTCTTTTGCACTGTCAAACTGCTGATGTCAGTTATACATTGTATCCAGTAGGTAGATATTTACACCCTCATCTCCATTGAAAATCACGTCACTTTCTTGAAGTCTGACAAAGAAGAAATTATATTTATCATCAGTCAATTTTTAAGAAGGCCTATCCTGTAAGGGACTGAGGACTAAGCATACATGTAGGCTAACTATAGCCATTGTAATTGTATTAGCTTGTTCTGTTCTCTTCTGTTTTTTGTCAACAACTTTATCTAAGGTATGCTGTATTTGTATCTTGTTCTTTTGCTAGTATTTGATGAATGTCCTGTAACATTGCTGTCATTTTCAATGTAATCTCCATACTGTATGAAAGGTATCGTATGAAACAGTCTGATTTAAATAAATTGAATTGAAAAAGAAAGAAAGACAGGGATTGTTATACTGGCTATATATCCTGTTATTTGCGGTGAATGAAATGTTTGGTCACTACCTATAATTTTGATCGTACTGAAGAAGGGTGTTTTGAGATTAGTTCATATATGCTATTGCCTGTGATGATCACCCATTGATTCAGTAATTCATGGACTGAATAGAATACACTTCTCGTGATCCAAAAGAAAGTGAAAACGTTGATTTTACAACTTATTGCAGCCCGATTCCTCTCACAAAAGAGATACATAAACTTGAAAATATTGGCAATCAGACTATATAATAATAACAGTAATGAACTGCTACGATAGCGGGCTAGAGGCTAACTTCTCCTGTCCCTAAAATCTACACTAATGACTGTCAATATAGTCCAGAGGCCATGTTAGAATCCACATGTCTGTTGTCAATCTGTCACACTTCAACAAAACAGCTGTTTTCAAATACATTGCATACTATGTCGATTAAATCTATGTTCCTACCTCGGACTCAATTTCGGCGATCTTCTCTAGGATCCCCATGATTTTGTTTTCAGATGTGTCCTTGTATCAATATTTCACAGATTACTCTCTTGTACATCTCTTTTTCACGGAAAGCGCCGTGCTGTCGTAATGGCGCCGGTCAACCTGGCGGAAGTACTTCAACTACTTCCGGTTTACTAGAAAAATGATATTATTTGGCTGAATTCTTTCATAGAAAATATATATATTATATGAATTATATCAAACATTTTCTCCCCTGTTCTCAGACTATGGTGACAACGAATGATATAATAAAACAGCACGAAAGGGTTATTCGTGATGCAAATGAGAGGTCAACTCTCTACTGCGCATGTCCATATCCGGGCTCCTTGTGTCCAGCGACATATTCTAATTTTCGCAACAATTGAAAATTTGTGTGGCTTTCCTTTTGGATTTTTTGTAACAATGCTTGTTGGTTTCTACATGTAGCTGACACCAACTAATTGCTAAGACACTTTAGACTGTACGGTATCAATTTCGTTTCGACGTCTGTCTGTCAACCCGTCTTCTGAAGCCAGTATTATTGGGACCCCCAACAACCTTGGATTGTCGAACCAGAGGTAACGACTAACGTTGTTTTTCGATTTGTCATTTTCCGTCGGTGCTGAATTTGCAAAGACAGTCGCGTGGGCGGGTGAATATATCTAATCAGCACACCCCTGTCTTGTTCTTGTTGGTATATTTTGGTGAACAAGACACAGTATCTTAGTTTTATTGTCTGTAGACGCGTTGACAGGAGCTCCTGCTGCGACGACTGCGTGAGTCCATTTTGTTTGTGTTTGTGCGTCGCGGTACATGTGACTGTAATCATCGACAGACTCTGGCTCTGTCTTTTAAATCCATGCCATTAATGTGTCTCTCATATCTTACATTGTAACAAAGACACCACGCCTAAATTCGAGAAAACCTTTGTATATGAGGGAGTACCAGGTACGTCAATGTTGAGATAATTTCTTCTTGCATGTCGTTGTTTCACCAGAGCCAGGCTTCTTATTTGTTTATGACGTGGATCGTGCCTTTATTTACATCTGACAATGACATTGCCAGAACTCACGGTTCCTGTACCTGGTACTGGACTTTAAGCGCTAGGTTATAACAACGCATTTAGATCTTCATATCCACTGTTTACCATTGTTTTCAAAGAACACGTGAAAGTGACTCATGGAGCCATACGTTGTAAAGTATGGAGAATTTTATTGTCTAACAGATGTAGCCGCCATGGATATTATTCATGTACTTCGGTATGATTGTCGAATGCCGATCATAAAAGAGAGTGATAGATGACATTACAAGTGTTTTACTTCGGGGAAAACAAAGATCTTTCTCGATATTTGTATCCGGCTTAATGACAAAAGGCCAACATGTTTGACGATGTATTTAAAAAGCGATAGCCCAATGGCAATGCATGTAGACGTCAGATTGTGTTGTTATCGTCCTAAATAACCTGATTGAGAACCATTCGATAAATAACTATCTTTAATCAAACTAGGGTGACTCTTGAGCCTTTGGGGGATATTTTATCTACAACACTGTAAGATAGCGATATCTATCAGACCAGATTACACCATTGTCCTGTTTCCCGAACTGAAGCCACTCTATCCTGGATCACAAGATGGGAGTTATCTAGAGACATTTGACAAGGTATGGTCATATACATAGGTAGAGACTGTTGCATATCCCTCCAAGATCATGATGCCGATGATAAGACATTTGACACATGTAAACCTCTGCCTTGTTGTCTTTGGACCCTTTTCTATTGATATATTTTTATACCTGTTGTGAGGAACTAATACAATCGAAGGAACAGTAGTGCGATAAGAGGTGCTTATAGATTTCAAAGCCGTGGGTATAGATAATTGTGGCAAATACAAAATTGATTTAAAAAAACATAAATATAAATAACAGGAATTGTTAGCTTAAATGATTATCATGCTTTTTATATGATTTGATTAGAAGATGACATGACCGTACTGAGCTATCTGTCCTGTGAACTGATAAAAGTTAGCCTTGCCAGATTTATAAAGTGACAGACAGCTGAAGACATTGAGATTGATTTACTTGAGAAAACTAGGTATCCTGGGTTGTAGGGGAGGCATGGGGGCAGGACAAGTGGCAAGATCCTCAACTAATCACGGACAAGTGACCGATGCGAAAAGCGTGGTCAGTTGTCTCCCCCTGGAGTTCGGATAAGGGATATCATTGGGTTAAGGTAGTAGTAGTGTTTTCTGTTTTTTCTCCCACCCTCAGGCAGTGAAACCCAGCCTTGTCAGATGTCTCAGGGTGGGGAGTTATATCAGTGGTAAAGAGCACTGGACTTGTAATATCAAGGTTGTCAGACTTTGTTGATTTGGGTCCCACTGCAGCCACTTTTCTCCTTCACCCCCAGCAGTGGTAGATTTACTGCGTTATCAAAGGCCAATCCTTGTCATACCATGTCTATGTGGTCTGGGAAGTAAAAGAACTCTCACCTCGGTAAATGTGTAGGGGTGAGGTTTACACCTAAATTCATTTCATAGATTCGATCACCACCCTTGTGGTGTAAAAGAACCTTGAGAAAGTCTGGTGAGAACCTGCAATGGTTAACTGGACGTTAAATCAAACCAACCAACCAAGTCAGATGTCTCAGTTTTGGGGTCAATTTTTCAACATAAGACCAGTCAGATGAGATCTTAGTTGTCGGACATTCGTTGGCACAGCATTTAGATGTTTAGTTATTGGCGCACGACCCACAAAGGAGAAAAGGAGGGTGAGACACGTCTGGCTCATAAATGTGATGCTCTTGTGGTATATAGGATTATTTCACTGAGGCTGTATGTTGATATCGGTATCAGTATATGTCTTAAAAGTTAATCATACTCTTCTTGCTCCCAGAGTGAATCATATATTTGATTAGGGCAGCCCTTGGAACTGTCATATCTTGTTGAGTGTTAAAGGAATAGAAAAGAAAAATGAAAATTGACTTAAGGTTCCCAAGGCACAGGGTCGTTCAAAAAAGTAAACACTGATGTAAACTCAACCAGAAAGTGTAGACAGGTTGTTGTTGTATGGAGCAGGGGCTTATTCAGTGATTTTATCATGTGAATACTTACACTAAGATGGCACCTTTCATTTTCACCTAGAAATCCATATTTCAATTTTCAGTATTGAATTTTTTTTTAAAGTATGAAACGCAGATATTATTTTAGCCTCAGTAAAGTAATATAGAGAAACAGGCTGACTGTCTCCGTACGGATAAAATACGCGGTAAAATCGGCGATCAGATGAACCGATGCCTCCGGCATCGGTTCATCTGATCGCCGATTTTACCGCGTATTTTATCCCTACGGAGACAGTCAGCCTGTTTCTCTATTATTATATACCTTAAAATATCGAATTTTTAACTTTGCTACTGGAGGAATATTTGGATTTTGCCGCCGTACATGACCCGGAAGCCACATACATACCCCGTACGTCACCTAGGTGTCGTACGGGTATAAATACGACATGGGTAGGAGCGGGCAGTATGTGTAGGATATACTAATAATAATAGTTTGAACCTCCCCACACATCTCCAACCCCACGCCGTGGCCGACACAAACATGTATTCACACATTTGTTTAATCTCTCTGAGGCAGCAAATTCCACCTAAAAAACATTTCCACTTTTTATTCAGACCCCAACGTGAAATATGCGTACATTACATTGGGGACTTTCCAGAAAGTATATATACATTGAGGGTGGATTGTATTGGAATTCTGTATGTGTCCTTCTTGATTCTATTGCGTATGATATGGAAAGGGGGGGCACGATTTAAAGTAATTTTGCTTTATGGATGGCCCCATATCAAATTGACTCAATGCAGATTGATGTATACAGGAAATTTTGGAAGATAACTTGACACAAAGTCAGATTTACAAATGACAGATCCACATCATCGGTGTATTTGAAAGATCTTATAAATGTTTAAGATTCAACAGTTTGCTTGATGTGCCAGTCTGGGTAGCCTGTTAGAAACTCAACAGGCATGTCTAGCGTGATTAACCAGATACTGAGATGTCCTAACAAATTAGTACTAGGTAAATCATTTTAGAAATCATGAACTGAAGATAAGTGATTCTCTATATTTTGACTGATGGTGAATATGCTAACCCTAAAACCTATAAAAGCCTATGTTTTTGGCCTTGAAAAACCTGTAAAAACCTATATTTTGAATTTCAAAACTTATTAAAAACCTATATTGGCGAAGAGTGGTAATGAGAGGCCTGTATTTGTTATGGAGATTTAGAAAACGTGGCTATAACACCTCTAACACAAGCCAATGCTACCTTGAGAAAAAAAATTGTATTTGTTATGGAGATTATTATAGGAATACATGCTTGTGGCCGGTCCTGCGTAGGTGACCCGCAGATCGCAGGCAGCCCACTTGATGAGGGTCCATCTACAGTTATGTAGCAGACTCCTTCAGATCAACTGATCAACATGAGTCAAAGCATCACCTGGTCACCTCGACACTGACCCCTCCCTCACCAACTCTCCTCACTTGTAGAGGGTGTCCCACATTCATTGAAGGCTTGTAATTCTCAAATCTATTAAGTGTGTTACTGGGCAGGTCCAAGAGAAACAAGACTAGTTGTAGTAAAAGTAGATCTCCCCTCTTACAGTTATACACCTTATCGCTTTAAGAATGGCCGTGTCTGGCAGAACTACAAGTTTGGGGATAGCTACTTGTGTCTGTGTATACTTCTAGGGACGGATGCATTGTCCTCTGAACTCAGAATTCGAAGGTTCATCACATCATATAATACGTCATACTTAATACTTTCATTTCTGTCGTGAATATATCAAAAATATTATTTTGAACCTACATTCTACAATTATTTCCTTTTTAAAAACAATTCATAAATATCCAGAAAATGACGCCTTAAGGCATCATCCGTCCACTGCCGGATAATGCCTTAAGGCGTCATCCAACCTGGACCGGTTGATGCCTTAAGGCATTGTTCACCTTTAAACAGGGATGTAAGTTTTCAGACAAATGACGGAATGCCGACATTTCATATGCACTGGGAACATTAGAATACAGTAAAAGTCTGCTAAAGGGGAGACCCTACGTTGCCAAGTTTCCCCTTAAGCAGGGTTTTCAGTCTGCTGATGGTTATGATGTAAGGTGTACCTATGTAAAGAAGGTTTATCAAATAACCAATTCTAATCAAATGCAACGAAGTAAATAAAAAAACATAAAGATATATATTCACTTAAAATTAATAATATGTGGCATATACATAGCCGATGCTACCTTGAAAAAAAAGAGAGATATATATTCACAGCGTCCAAACCCTGGCCGCCGGGGCCTCGCAAGATCACTTTGTCTATTATCTTGGTATCTGTGGGTGTTGCCTCTGTCTGGCTACCACACATACATACCATAAACAATAATTGTGAATAATCCGGAGTGTTATCCTCACATTGTCCTGTCATATTTGAGGCGTCCCCCCAGAGTGTCCAATTAAGGAGGGTTAAGAAGGATTCTGTACTGAAATAACTGGTCCCTTAAATGGGGTGTCCTTTAAGCGTGGTGCCGTCCCCTGAAGCGGGTTGTCCCCAGAATCGGGGTAAAAAAACTCTTAATAGAGGGAACAATTTCTGTTCTGGGCAAATTTTCCTCTTAAGCGGGGTCTCCCAGAAGCAGGGTTGTACAGGATAGATATCGATTCATAGCCATTATGTTCCAAAATGATGTTATAAATGATTTTTTTTGATAAGTGTTTTAAATTTCCAATTCTTTTCTCAGTCGCGACATTCATCCCTGTTAAAGAGTTAACACAATGTTGTTACAGTAAAATCTAACTTTCAGAACACCCCGCTAAAGGGTACACTCTGCTTATAGGAACATCATGTTCGGAACAGAATTTTTTCCCTCTATAATGAGTTTATTTTAACTCTGATTAAGAGGGCCACCCTGCTTAAGGGGCCATCTCGTTTACGGGGACACTTATTCAGGATTCAAAGAAAAAACCAACAAGTTTTGGTCAAAATCGTCGTTCTCCATGAGGTTGATGCAGAGTGATATGAACGAGGCGACAGCCGTGTGAATATCATGTAGCTTTCAAACGAGTTGAAGAACAACAAATTTGACGAGTTGCTTTATGCATTATCTCATCCCTGTATACACCAAAAGAATGACTGTTGCACAGGATAAAGACCATGAAGAATGGAATGCAATTCTCGCAGGGGCATGAAGAACGAGTTCCCAAGGTTAATCCTATGGAATAAAAAATACCAGGGGTGAGATAATTTTCTAATTCTCACTGGCATATCTGAGGAGAGTTTCACACAGGTACAAATTAGCTGAGAGATTAGGTCACTACAGGTGAGGTGTTGCTGTCAGCTGTCAGCAGGAGCTGTTGTGTAATCAGCTCTGTATGGTCAGGGAGCAGTGGTAGTGTGGGGGGGGGGGGGGGGGGATACGCTACGGTCATTATATCACCATCCTGTTCCATGGTCACAATCCTTAATTAGTCGTCGTGATCAATTACATACCATATGGTCATTTTCACGCAAGAGGAATACATTCCATATTAAATTTGTCACCAGATATTTCTAATCAGAAAAGAAATGTGCGTTTAGGTGTAGACTGGAGACTGATCCACCTATGTTAAGTATATACGCTGACGTTAGTCCCAGATACCAGGCTAAATTCAGCCTGCCCTTAAGGAAGACTTGCGTTGAATTCCTTTTGTGAGAATTAATTGGAGTGCTATAATTACCTACAGGTGATATGTTTAGGTGTATAATTATAAGGAGATGGATGCGTGCATTCACATCGCTGAGTGTTCTGTGAGCAGCTCATCGGAGCAGGTTCAGTGTAACGTGGAGACAGTACTCCTCATACTCAATATTATCTCACTCCTGGTTACTTTTTCCCCATAGACTTAACATTGGGAACTCGTTTCCAACGTCCATTCACCTCTTGCACATAAGTGTGGCGCTGCTGTAGCAGAGAGAATGTGTTGCGCTGGTTGCATGTGGCTAGCCACCGCTTGCCAGAAACCAGCCACACACTGGCAAATCGAAAACGAGGCGAGCCCTCACCTGTATCGGCAGCATGGCTTCAGTCCCATAAGTATAGAGTAACTGTAGAAGTGTAAATCGTTGTTATATCGTGAATAACAGGCCGATATTTATAAATAAAATATTGTTAGAAAGCTAACACTTGGGCCTATTTGTTGGTATAATATCATATACCTGTGTTATGTCTATGATTTCCTGTCATAGATTGAACATCGGAATTATTTAGGTAAAAAAAACCACAAACATGTTTCCTTCCTGATTTCACAGTGATTTAATGAAAAATCTATCGCGATGACCTATAGAAATAAAGATCCAATATTTTTAAGCACTTCAAGACGAATAAAATGATACCTATATTGCCAGTCTGTGATAGATATTTCTAGAGGTAATGGACTAATGATGCATCAGTTAATTGTTAGGAAATTTGGGAATTTCAGTGCTCTTTTTGACTCCTTGTCACCTGTCATTAAGCTCCATTATCTCAGGAAATATTCATCACAGACTAGCTCAAACTGTCACCCATTCCGCGGGTGCTGCAAACAAGAACAGACTCAGATCTAGCCTCGCCCCATATATATTTCCTAAATTGTGAACACTTTGAGGCTAGCGCCACGAAAGATCTGCTTGGAGAGTGTGGGTGGGCCTCGTCAGGTTACATCTATCTTTATCTATGTGACACTGTTACAGCCCACACAAGATATCACAGCACCCTGTTCTAGCAGTCTTATCTTGCAAAGAACAATAGCAATCACACCCACCATCCACACTCAAGGTGTGATTGCTTTCATACTGTTTTCATACTGAAAGTGCACTCAGTTCGAGGAACTGGACTTAACATGCCCCCAGCTTCTCTTCTTTTTTTTTTTGTATACATCAATTGGTCATCGTGACTGTGATTTGATAAACACAAGATCTGTTCAGTGGTTAAATGACAATATAGAATTTAGCTAAGTTTGAATCCACTGAGTGGTGAAAGTCAATATAGGTGACAGATTTGCTAAACAGATCTGACTGTTAAACATGTTAGAGTCTTTCAATATTCTGTTAAGTTATTATCCATTCATGGTATTTTAGTTTGCAACTGCCTTATTTTTCCCTTTTTTTTTTCTTTTTTTTTTTGCTCCGATGGTAATGTATGTCTTTGTCTCTTTCTCAGGGTACTGGTATAATGGACGCAGAGATCTTGAGAGCTACAAAGGAGAAAGACGTGGAAGGCCAAGAAAATGGAACTGATAGCGAGATCTCTAACTCTGGACCAGGTACCCCTCGGTCTGATACGCCAGGGACACTGCCCAAATACCAGTATGGAAGGGTAGGTACTCCGCTACTCTCAGTGACCGAGGTGGGGTGGCGGGATAACTCAGTCACTAGCGTGATGGGCTGCGGATCAGAGCACTGGACTTGTAATCCCAGGGTTGTCAGACTTTGTTGATTCGGGTCCCACTGCAGCCACTTTTCTCCTTCACCCCCATCAGTGGTAGATTTACTGCTATATCAAAGGCCAATCCTTGTCATACCATGTCTATGTGGTGTGGGAAGTAAAAGAACTCTCACCTCGGTAAATGTGTAGGGATGAAATTTCGATCTACCCAGATTCATTACATAGATTCGATCACCACCCTTGTGGTGTAAAAAAAAACCTTGAGAGAGTCTGGTGAGAACTTGTAATGGTTAACTGGACGTTAAATCAAACCAACGAACAACAAACAGGGTCTGGGATTCGAGGCTTTTTTTTGAAATTTTTTTTTACTGCCAACATCTTCCATATTGCTAGTTCTTCCTGTCGTACAGACGTAATCGTTATAACCACTCAAATACATCGAAATGAGTAAATGATGATGGTGGATGAAATGGCATGATGAAATTACTTACTGTACACCAGCCACATCATCATGTCTAGGCCTGCTTCTTCAATACGAGTGCATTTCTAGAATTGAGCGAGTCTACTGAGGCTCAAGTTAGGGCTGAAGATATTGGTTCACTACCTCTCAGCCAGGGGACCATAGATGTTAGTTTTCTAGCTTTGTTAGTTCTCTCCTACTATATACCAAGATATACTTTTCCTCATCTCATAGATTCAATCTTGCCGTGATATGACCCTAGCTGTTGCTACAGCGTAAAACTCAATCAACCAATCGTAAAATTGATATAAAAAAAAAAAATTATAAAAAAAATTGATATAACAAAATGATCTTGTTAGCATTGCAATATTCTTCTCTGTTTTACATAGTCTTCCTCTGGCAGTAATTAATGAGATATCTTCTCTGATATCTAGAAGGGAATGTAGAATACTGCTAGACTGCAGCTAGAGACCGATTAACATTACCCTCTAACGATATTTTGCAGGAGGAACTCTTTCGCATCAGACAGAGTCCCACTTCCAGCAGACATTCGTGTCTGAATAAGGACTTCGATACGTAAGTACTCAGAAAATCTCACATCATAGTTTTTAACTTCAAACAATATCCTGCAGTTTGTGATACGATATCTAGGTTCAGGCAATTCAGAAATGCGGCGGAAATTATTTTCCCCTTTCGCAACATACAAAAGCAAACAGCCTATTAAGGAAGTGTATTGTGTTATTAGCCTGCTTAACCAGCAATAGTGTAAAATCCTGCACCAAATTGAAAGAGAATACGTCAAAAGTAGATCTAAAAGCTGTTTGTATCCTCATCACATCAGAAGTTATTGAATTTTCCATCATTCCCTATGGAGATATAGCGGAGTTCCGGGTAAGCCCGTGGAAGGACTAAGGCTTATCCCTGGTTATAAAGGTTGGAAATGACTTGTCCAGGATTCCATTCTGGACTAAAGTACCCCGAGTTGCTGGTTGCTCTCCTGAATGCCCTGCAACTAGGGTTTTACTGTACATCATATTCAACTATTACTTATCTTAGCCTGGTATAAACGTCCATAGGCTTAACATTAGGAACTCATACTCAACAGACTTGCGAGTACAGTAACTCATACTCAATGGCTGATAAACAGATAAATATTTCCAGGCTACGATAAGATCAGAAACATTCATGCTTGGTCTGAGTCCCCATTCACCATCTCGTTTGGAGCGCTTCAGAATATTCACTCAGCTATTGCCTCGTTCATATTACTGCGCACTCCAAACTCGATGGTGAACGAGGACACATACCAAACACTCGTCAATTTCTTTCTTTAATACTTGAGTTGATATGACTGCAAATTCTTCTGTAGAGGTTTATATTAGTAAATCGGTATTATGTATTTGCCCTCATTGCATGTTGAAGTAACATCGCGCTGACTTGCTTGCAGGCCTGAGGGCGTGTGGGACCCTGAGAGATGGCATCGCTCTTTCAGCAGCTCTCACGGCACTCCATCCTTCTCCTTCTCCCGGGTCCAGGACAGTGCCGGGGACAGGAAGCGACCAGCCGAACTGGACCGTGACCTGCTCTTTAAGAGACGTACCTCAGGTGAGTAGCAACAGCTATCTGTAAGCTTGTCTTGGTAATCACAGTGTCCCGTACCACTGGACGCGTAATCCCAAGGTTGTCGGCCTTTGTGGGTTTCAGTCCCACTGCAGCCACTTTACTCCTTTACTCTTAGCAGTGGTAGATTTACTACCTATGTTAGAGGCCAATCCTTCTCATACCATGTCTATGTGGTGTGAGAAGTAAAAAAAACAACCTTGCCTCGGTAAATGTGTATGTGTGAAATTCCTACCTAAATTTATCTCATAGATTGGTCAAACCGGACGTTAAACTACCCAAATAAACAAACCTTACAGAGATGGAAGTTTTCCTATTTTCCAAGAAAATCAAAGTTCTCGTTTTCAGTTTATACAATTTTTGTCTTGTGTAGAACAAAGACAGAATATATTGGGCCTCATTCATGCCAATAAACAGTGGTTCAGAGCTCTCCACACACCCCAGCCCCATTTCATGACCAATAACTATGTTTTGTAAAAAAAAAAAACACCAAAAAACCAAACCTCTCATTCCATGTGGTAGTGTTACCAAATGGTGAACGTCTGCGTGTGTGTTCACTATTTTTGCAATCTCTCTGAAGAATTTAATTTCACATGAAAAATATTTCCTAATTTTTCCCTGGCCCAAACTCAGCTGAGTAATTACAGTAGAAACATCTCAGTGAGCCCGTGTGAGTAATCACAGGGTTAGACGTAAATGCAATAGATGTCCCGTCCCTTAAAAACATCACTCAGTGAGTATAAGAATTGCTCTCTCTGTTAATCGTTCCAACCCTTCACCCATGCTGGTGAATACGTCCCCAACAAGTACCTACACAGGTTGATGAGATTATTTCATTAATTCTGTTGCAAAACCTCCCCAGATTTTTCTCAAAATATGGTTAGGGAACCCAATAAAATCATGAAGGAGAAAATTACAAAAATTGTTTAACTTTCCGTAATTTGTTGCGAAATTATTATTTTTTTTGGTAGTGATACTCATATGCCCTAAGTTCCCATATGGCAATGAGATGTCAATGAGATATTGATGACAGAATACACTCTCCTATCGCATAGAGCATAGAAGGTGGGTGTGATAGGTATGAGTCCATAGTAACCGGTTACTCTTTGATCTTAGCGGATCCCAAGGGGCGTATCAAAGACGAGGAAGACGAGGGGCTGGGCATTGTGCTCAGCCCGCAGAGACGCAGCTTCGGCACCGGATGTCACGTGACCACCACGTCGACACGTCGCAACGGAAGTCCCACCGACTTGGATCGCGAGCGGTGAGTTGACACTTACACCTTGTACCGAATAAATAGACAAATAAAAAATGGTTTTATGGACAGGAGGCTGTAAACCACGATAAGTTGGTGCATAGTAATACACAAGCGAAAACGTGAGTATTACGTCAACCCCGAGTGGTTTACAGAGCCGCCTGTCCACAAACCATCGTTTGTTGCACTTATTATCCATCTTTTTACGCCACGTTCATATTACTGCACACTCCAAACTCGCTGGCGAATGAGGACACAGACCAAACACTCATCAATTTCTTTCTTAATCATCACATCATTGTTTTCAGTAATTCCGACTGGGAATTAGTTCAGCTGTCGCTTGACCTGGGTGCTTGGCGGCAGTTAGTGTTTCGGTATATAGATGTAAGACAGATGAGAACCTGAATGTTTATGGGACCAGTCCTAAAAGTAGTCCAACCTAACACACAATCGTATATGCATAGTATTGAGTATACTGGAGCTTTATATTGGAATAGTTTACCTTATATTGTTCGTCAAAGATGCTGAGGGTGTTGTCTGGTGGTGTTGCAGTGACCGACGTGGTGATCGCGTCGAGAGGAGAATCGGCAGCGGTCGCATACAGATCGACAGAGACCGAGAACTGGGCCGCGACTTGGGACGCGACCGCGACCGCGACCTGGGTCGTGAGAAAGACCGCGACCTCCGAGACCGCGACCTCAGGGACCGCGACCTCGGACGCGACCGCGACTTTGGCAAAGACCGCGACCGCGACTTCGGCAAAGATCGGGACCGGGACTTCGGCAAAGATCGGGACCGGGACTTCGGCAAAGATCGGGACCGGGACTTCGGGAAGGATCGTGATCGCGACATGGGGCGAGATCTGGGACGAGATCTGGGACGAGATAGAGGTCTCGGTAGAGACCGCGATTTTGGTCGTAGTCGTGATGACGACCGCGACAGTCGCGACTTCAGGGACACCCGCTTTGACCGGCGTTTTGATCGCAACGATCGCTACCGACGCGACGATCGGGTAAGTTCATTTAATTTGAGTGTAACAGGGTTCGTGCTTTTGGGTTTTCCAGGCATGGAAAAGCTTGGAATTTCCACAGAGTGCCTGGAAAAACCTGGAAGAGCCTGGAAAACTTTGATTTGCATAATAACAATTTTGTTGAGTCTAAGAAATTCTTGTCGTTATTAGCTTTCCTTAACTATGGTACCTGGCTGCCTATATAATTTCAGTGACTTGGATTATATATCTCCAAAAATCCTTTATTTGACCATGTATAGCAAATTGATGATAATATAGCATAGTTTTGATTATTTGTCTTCATATTTAAAAAAGAAATTTCAAGATGTCTATCCCAAACCACTAAAATTCTTCAGTTAGAAAGGAAGTTGAAGAAAATATCAACTCAATTTGGTGAGGAATGAGACATGGTTTTAGATACAGTGACCAGTTACGATATGCACCCTTCAGAAAACAAACAATGACTATTTTCACTCACTAGCGAGATGGTATTGATTCACATTGTTGTCTGCCTGGAAAAAAGATATTACAGTCTGGAAAAGCCTTGAAAAAGCCTGGAATTTTATTGGGCTGTCTATGAATGAACCCTTGTATAATTTGCACAATATTGATTTGGCACTCTGCCCTCATACCTGTAGCGTGTAAAAAATAGAAACCACAAAACCGATTTTACAGGGTTTTGCCATATCAGAGGACGATAATAATAATCTCGCCTAGAAATCATGATTTGTTTAATATTGGTGCTAAATTAAAAAAAGACAGTGATAATAGTTTATGTCCAATCAATGATAAGAGGAAACATATAAGAACTATTCGTTATACTACGCATAGGTTACGGGTAGTTTAACGACATATACATAACCTTTATATATGACATTTATCCTTGTTCATTTTGGTGGTTGGTAAGTACTTGGGTAACTGTATTTATTATCATTGTCAATATGTATGTATAACATAAACGTTGAAATACACCTCTGATGAAAAACGAATTATAAAAGGTACAAAATAAAATCACTAGGATGAGACATATCACATATTCCAGAGATGGCACATTTCCACTTATTCGTGGAAATCCTTGCTTTTATTTTCAGTATGCCAAATTCTGTTTGCATGTTTAAAATAGAGATAATATTCACGCCAATAAACAGTGCTGTAGACCTCCCCACAGACCCTCAGCACCATCATGCCATGGCTGACATCGACGTGTCTTCCATATTTTTACGGTCTCACGGAAGCAGCAAATTCTACATGAACATTATTCCGACCCAAACTGACATCCCTGAAATATAATGTAGTTATTTTCTGTTTTTAGCGTGATTTCCCAGAGCGCGGCTATGGTAAGTTTTACCAAACATCATATCACTTAGTCGGATGTCAAAATATGTTTTAAATGAATACATATACATGTATAGAATACATGTTAAGTAAGAAAACAAAATATTTGTTACCATCTTTAATGTAATCATGAGATGACTTAGGTAAAAGAAAATCACAAATAGGAATGTACATACAGAACACAATTTGTTTTGGGCCAAATCACTGTTCTTGATGGAAGCTCTACCACCAAATATCCATAGTTGTATTAGAATCGTAATCAATGCGATTCTACTAGAACAGTAATGCAAGTATTCCAATAAATAATAGATATCCAAGATTTAAATATTATTCTGACTAAAATTCTGCAATTACCACGAGTGAGCAGCACTCAGTCAGACCATAGTCCCGACACTGCCCAGCCGTTTTCCCTGTTCTTTTTTAACTACGACTTGCATGCCTTTGAGGAAATGAACCCATTCAGGGAAGGGGTGGGACTGGAGCGGCATTAACTTAACAAATGATTTCTGCGTAGGTCGACACTACCGACAACGAGAGGAGGTGGAGCCAGAGTGGTACAGCCACGGTCCGATCAGTCAGAACGATCACATCGAGCTGCGAGGTTTCGACCGAGAGAAGGACGATGACCTCAGCGCCAAGAATCGTAAGTCCATCTCGTGTTGGTATTCACTGATAAACCCTGCCACCTTATGAGCACTCAACTGTAAGGCGTTAAGTGCCTCTTGATTCAGCCACCTTCACTCCATGTCGAAGCAGGGCGTAGTGTGTAGAGAATCTGACTTAATCTTCAATGTGTGACGCATGGTCTACCGTTAATAGTCACCTGATGTCAGCTTACTGTCTAGGAAACACTTCCTGAAAACAAACACAGTATATTTCCTTTTAATGTATTTACTTTATTTCTAACACTGTATGTCTGTCATGTGACCCGTGGAAATCAATGGTTGATATTGATTTCAGCGAAAAAATCTCGACAGCAAATGAAGAGGGGTGACAGAAAATGTAAGCTTCATGGAATTTTGTTTCGCTATTATGTTCCCGCATCACAGTCTATTAATGTTGACAAGGGCATAAGTTTGACTTGGTCAAGAAATACGGGTCTATTTATAAGGTTATCACACAATTTCTTTTGCACCACTCTTTCTGTTAATGGAGAATGCCATCTGAAACTTGGGGAATATTGTTTTGTTTTTTGGTTGTTGTTTTTTTCCTTTTCAAGAAATAAACCATTTTTAATTAACAAAATGAACTTGGCTTAAATCTTTACACGTCAGACAGAAAAAAATTCAAGTGGGGTGCTCAAATGAAAATCAAGTCCTTTGTATGGTTTTTAAGGTGTACTTATGTCATCTTTTTCTATTTTGTGTACTTTACTTTCTCACTTAAAACTTCTTTCTTAGTACCTAGAAATCTTGGTGTTCGTTTGTGACTTGATTCTTCACACTCATATCATATCAAAAACAAAATTAATCTTAAGCGGTTTTCAAATCGAGCCGATCACACAGTTCCTCTGTATTCATCACATCTATTCTATCATTTATATACTAGTCAACAAAATACAAATTATTCACTAAAATATGTATACTAACTATATACACAGTATTTGGACACTACGCTATATCACCAACGCACTACATTTCTCACAGGGTAAACCGTGGACACTGTGCTATGTTGTATAAATCCACGAATTACTTCTTTTCATGGGTTCAAAGTGACTGGGAATAGAAAATATACTAACGGCACGTGATGTCAACCTTACAGTTATATCACAAATAACTTTTAAAAAAATTGCCCCCAAGTGTTCTGATAGAAAACCATAGAAGTGTCCCAGGTTGTCACTGTGAGATCAGGGGAAATCTTAGCGTACTGTCTAACTTTCAGAGAATAGTGTCCGTAGTGTGGCGGCTACGTAGCATAGTGTCTTGTATTCGCAGACATGATGTCTACTAAAAAGCATGATATACAGGTGTATTCTAACTCATAATCAAGGCATTATATACCACCTCTAGGTTTCACTTCTCCATATCCCAGTGTTGTCTCTTGTTTCAATATGGTGCGTATCATACAGACACATATTGAATAGAACCTCTGTTCTTGGCTCAGCTGAAGAGGAGGTGAAGGAGAAAGAGGAGGTGCTTAGACGTCCTGAGAACAGAAAGACAGAGCAGAAGGAGAATGTGGCACCTCCGTCAGCGCCAGCAGCCGATCCGCTGAGGCCGAGCCACCCACCCGGTCTGCCCACACCAGCCGAGCCAGCCTCAGCCGCCACAACATCCACCGAGTTTGACTTTAATGACTTCTTCAAAAACTTCGACAGTATTCCAGGCCTAGGCGTAAGTAACAACTTGACATATGATTTATTAGGAAGTTTTCCATCCTGAGATATCAGTAAACTTTAGATCTTTTTAAGCAGCCTTCCTTTTAAAAGTTATCTCTAGAATTACGTCTTTTCAAATTAACCACCTTGTACTTACCTTTTTGATAAATTTATACGTTCTAACTTCATGTCAATATCTCGTACTTCGTCTATATACCAGGAGCCATGTTCAATGCTGCTGTATCTATTTAATGTCCATGCTGCGTGCTTTTTTGTTTACCAGGAGCTGGGCTCGATACCTGAGCCAGAAGTGGGTGTAAGTGGCAGTCGCTTCAGTCAGTGGTTCAACCCATCCTCGAGCCACGGTGACAGTCAGACCAACAGCCGGCGGTCATCTATGACCGAGGAGTTCGGCTACCTTGCTGGTGAGTGGTTATGCCCTCTACTACTGCCACCCACAGTAGCAGTCAAATTATTGTCTGACTTAGGCATTATTAGAAGTCAAAATCGTTCCCACTAGTTTATGTAATACGGCTCGCAAATATAGCAATTTTCCAGGTTTTCCCCTAAATTTTCATCATATTCAATATAAATGGGTGAGATAATGAGGAATATTTTGAGGTTTTCCTGCTTTTTAACTTAATATAACTGGTATATCTGGTATCAGAAATATATTAATCATGGACATCTTCTGTAGGTCCTGAGTAATTAAGATCTGCCAGACGTAGAAAACTCTTTTTTTTTAATAATTAATGAGTTTAAACCACATGCTTAAAAATCAACCTGTCAGCTGTTCTATATTGACCTGGTGCCCTTCATTGACATTCCAGATTTGGTGGGAGGCGGGGGTGGAGGCTCGAAGAGCCCCAAGAGCCCGAAGGTCCTCTCGCCGCCCTTGGTTCCGGGCGACAGTCGACTCTTCTCACCCATCAGCACAGTGGAGGAGCGGCAGCAGCAGAACCTGCTGAAAATGCTGCACAGCAATAAGATGAACGTCCAGCCACTGACTGCGAGTCATGGCCACCACGACCCCAGTCAGCATCACGCAGCGGACCTCGGTCAGGCGCACCTTGCGAAGATCAACCACCACTTCGCTGCCATGGCCAACCTGCAGGGCATGCACAAACCACCCAGTGAGTCCCTCTCTTCTTCTTTATAGTCCTGATATTTATTATAACCAAAAAAATATGGGTTATGTTCCTGAAAAATTCAGATGAATATAGTTTACACGCTGTAGGGTATTGTAGGACCTCGATCACGTGGCACCCTATGAAGGGGGCACCCCACAACTTGAGGCACCATGGCCGAAAAGGAAATTACTATTTTATGTCTGTTGTACCCTGTGAATGCTTACTTTTATTACCTTGGTAATCTTACACCTTGTTTTGTCGCTTTTCAGTGCCGACTGGCGAGTTTCTGATTGATTACCCTAACTCTAACTTAAAGTACCTTGGTAATCTTACACCTTGTCTTGTCACTTTTCAGTGCCGAGAGGCGGGCTACTGGTTGGTTACCCGAACTCTAATTTAAAGTACCTCGGCGATCTTACACCTTGTCTTGTCGCTTTTCAGTGCCGACTGGCGAGTTTCTGATTGATTACCTTAACTCTAACTTAAAGTACCTCGGTGATCTTACACCTTGTCTTGTCACTTTTCGGTGCCGACTGGCAAGTTTCTGATTGATTACCCTAACTCTAATTTAAAGTACCTCGGTAATCTTACACCTTGTCTTGTCACTTTTCAGTGCCAACAGGAGGGCTGCTGGCGAGTGATGTCGAACGCGACTTGAAGGCGATGCTCATGTCGGGGAACAAACTGGGCAATGCTAACGGCAACAGGCTGCCTGGTCCGGGCACCCATGGCCCACCCATCAGTGAGTATTACATACAGTAAACTATCAATGCTGGCTTACCTGAAATGTTACCACATTCTTTACACAAGGATAGTACCTTTTTAAATTTTATTTTTTTTCACCAAAGATGATTGGCAACTCATCATCAGCGATCGAGCAACTCAAATTTTGTATCTACTTAATAAGAATCACTGAGGGAGGACCCGATTTGCTCAGAATGGAATTCACTTGTTTTTGTTAATTGTACTCTGTTAGGTCGGGCACCCAAAACGAGTATGTCACTGAACCGAGGGTGCTCAACCTGACAGGGTCCAATGTTATCACCTGTAAGTATCCACGTAAAAAGGAGGGAAAATTACCACAAAAAAAAGGAAATTAAATTGAAAGAGGAGCCAGTTCCATAATATTTTGAGGCTGGCGTTTTCCTGATTTTGAGTGCTGTGGGGGGTTATGTGTGTTCGGGACACGCCGGAGCAACATTTCTCCTTTGATCATTCAGAACACTGGCTACAACATGGCAACTCCAACATACGTGTAAATAGACCGAAAGGTATGTCTTTTTTCCCCCCCTGATATTAACTTCATTGGCATGGGAAACACCAGTTTTATTATTACATTCTTTATTTTTGATATGTTTGGTATGCATTTTCATATTGTAATACCAGTAAACATTACTGGGTCGTCATCCTTAAGCCTATAAGACAGTGACGTGTCAAGATTCTCTGATCTGACTGAAGAATTTGTCAGATCAGTGACATTCTTTTCGATGCACAAACTTCACCAACCCGATTTTATTGCCCTGTTGATGGCCTTCAGTCCTCTCATGCATGTGGGATAACTTAAACAGTGATGCCTGTTTTCTGGGAATTTCCGGTTTTCAGGGTATTTCTTTAACTTTGATCGTATCCATGAATTTCATTGAAGTGTAGTTTATAGGCGACTGGCAGCGCAGAACTAGAAACGGGGACCCAGCACCCGGGACCTGGTAGCATTTCCCCAGTAGCTATGCCCTAGAACCGTGCAGCGTCAGTGGACTTCCCCAGAAGACACACTGCCACAGGGTATCAGTAACTTCCCGAACCGTGGTAACTCAAGAGTTAGTTCAGTGGTTAAGGCACTAGACTTGTAATCCTAAGGTTGTAGGACTTTGTGGGTTCGAGTCCCACTGCAGCCACTCTTCCCAGCAGTGTTAGATTTACTGCTGTATCAAAAGCCAATCCTTTTTCATACTATGTCTTTGGTGTGGGAAGTAAAAGAACTCTCACCTCAGTAAATGTTTAGATGTGAGATGTCTACCGAGACTTATTACATAGATTCGATCACCATCCTTGTGGTATAAAAGAACCTTGAGAAAGTCTAGTAAGAACCCGTAATGGTTAACTGGACATTAAATCAAATAAACAAACCAACCCTAGTAACTCTCCAATCGTGTTGACCTAGACATGCGTTGGGTGAGTGCCAAAGACCACCGTGGCTGCTAAAAATAGACCTGGGTCAGAGTTACTGAGCAATTATTTGTGACCTGAATACGAGGCAGCGTGGGTCACCTCTCGGTTTTTGTAAATAAATAGGGCTTAGACATTTCTGGGTCTTTTTTTTCAAAGTATCATTTCTGGGTTCTCACTGGCATCCCTGGATGTATACATAGTCTGCCCACAACCCAGCAGTACCCACATTTGGGTTGCTGTACGATATCCTACGTTATCGACACCGATTGTTATTGATTGATCCTTGCTATCAGATTGGTGAGAATCTGTGGTGATGTCTTAAAGGCTTCATGTATATTTCCCTTTCGCGTAAGACTCAGATGATAACTATAATCATGCTTACACAGTTGCATCTGCATGCGGATCTGGCTTGTTACTACATCAATTGGAGAACATGTGCCCCAATGTGTTGTCTCAACAGAAGCTTAGTCTGTGTGGAGGGTGACCACAGCGTAGGCAATACTTCACAATCATCAAGTATCAATTTGTCTTTTCTTATCTCTGCTGGACAGTATGAAAAAAATTGATAATTCAATGAGAATCAAACTAAACTGATATAACGAAATCAAAGTTTTAGAAGGGGACAAATCTGAATGTAAGACATTTGGTATGAATTATGAAACATTCTTATTTTGGTCTTAAAAAGAACAGTAAGATTGATTTATAGAGAATTCTATCACTGGCAGTACTGGGAAAACATTAAAGCCCAATTTTTCTAGAGGGCCCTGGAAAATCTGTATAATGTGGAAAATACCCAACCAGCGTTGGGTATGATGAGAGTATGATGGTGGTAGCTCTTGTTATATACTTTAAGGGTGTTCTTTATTAGAATTCAGAGCAGGGATAAAATCTGGCTAGGCTTGACTAATATGCCATGAGACTGAGCGCGTAGTAATTTTACCAAATAAAGCCGAGTGAAATTACTACGCAATCCAACTCATGGCGTATTAATCAAGTCTAACCATTCTCGTCTCTCTTTTTTTTATAATATAATCTTTGAGGTTTCCATCTGAGCTTTGCACCGTCTGGTGGCCCTTATGTTAGTATTTTTTTGTTTTGTGTTTTTCTCACTGGCATCTTTGTAATGAGAAGAACACTGTGGTCACCCTTCCTCACCAACAGACTCTCCTCTGTCACTAGTCAGCTGTTTAGATGAAGCATGTACTTTGGAACACCTCATATTTTTACTCTCTGTAAAGTAGCATACATTTGCTCATTGTCAGAGTTTGGTGTGTTTTTCGTCATGTTGGACCGGCTGTTTCTGAAGGTCATGCGCCTTGTCGCCACGCGGAGGACTTCGCTGGTTTATGCCTATCACTCTTACCGCAGACCTGCCCGTACCTGGCAAAGTGACCACCGTCGCTGAACTGGAGGCCAACATGAAGGAGATGAGTGTGGCCAACAACAACATCCAACAACAACAGCAACAACAACAACACCAGAAACAACAACAACAGAAGACACCGCCCCACCAGATGGCGCACCAACACACGCTGAACCACCTCCAGGCACAGTTCCAGCAAAAGCAGCAGCAACAACAGCAGCAGCAACAGCAGCAGCTGCCGACAGAGGCTGACATGACGGCCTTCAACAAGCTGCTGGGCATGATGAAAATCACCGGCGCCCTCAACGAAACACCCAAAATGCCAGTGAGTACCGTCTTCCTTTATAGGTCTTAACCCTTTCACGCGGGTTACCTGTGGCAGAGTAACGCCCATAGCGCCAGGTAGTTTGTTTGTTAGCGGGTGGACGGTTGGTCTTTAGATTATGGCTAAAGTCTACTGTAGTACACCTGCTTGTAGAGTCACTAGGTGACCTGACCACATTTTTGCTTTTTATAGCTTCCAAGGAAGTATCATTATTCAGGTGAAACTTATATTTGGCATGATAATCAGGTATTTTTGCCTAATTTCATAATAAGGGAGGGGGGGGGGGGGTCCGCCAATCGATTCGGTTCTTTTATTTTTGTTTTCAACATGAACATGGCTTTGATATTAGGTATTTATTACTGTTTTATGAGGTGTGGAAGTGGATATTATTAACAGGTTTATGTTTTTACAGCGTAAGGCTGACGGACGCCCTCTGTCGCCCATCTCCGTAGCACCGATGCCGAAAGATCAAGCCAACCAGGGCCATCAGAAAGACATCATACAGGTTTGTTCTGTTAGTCATTATCCTCCTCACACCATGTCTGTGTGGTGTGGGAAGTAAACGAACTCTCACCCCAGTAAATGGGGGCGGGCGGGATCACTGTCAAAATTCATTACTGTCAAAATTCATTACAACCACCATTATGTTAAACCAGTGAGAAAAGCTCATGGTCACTTGAGACGTTAAACCAAAAAAAAAACCAATCCAGGTCAAGTATTTCACCAAGCTCTGGCCGTGGCTTCATACTCACTTTCTGTCACAGTAGTCAGGTGCAGAAACCACTCCCCATCATTCATACAGTATTTACATAGCTGAGGGGAGAGAATTGAACGGTGCCCACAATTCAACTCGTTCACAACAGCTGATTGTCCAGCAGCAGCAACAGATGCAGCAGCAGCAGCAGCAGCAGGCCAAGCTGAACCAGCAGCACCAGCAGCAGCAGCAGCAGTTCCAGGAGATCCTGAAGTACGTGAAGCAGAACCCGACCATCATCACCAAGCCGGCCTCGCCCATTCCTCCGTCGATGGCCAGCGCGCTGCAGCCACCTAACTCGCCCCGGTGCGCGTCGCCAGCCGTGCCGCCTGCAGTGCCCACCCTGTCCGTGCCCAACCCGCCGTCCCCTCGTGCGCCCTCACCCATCAGTAAGTACAACTACAGTTATACTTCAATGTAGATGAGAATAGGTGATGAGGCGTTGAGAAAAAATTTTAGAAGACCAGAAATAAACAAGTCTTGACAGCAGAGCCCAGACATTCCTGGTTCTAAAATTTGAGATTTATACTTTTGGACCTCAGGAATTTTTTCAATTTTCCCTGAAAGAGAACGTTTTTGGGAGGGAAATTTGCATTATTCAGTGTCAAATAGATTCTAGACAATTATCATGGGGAATTAGTCCTACATAGTAAATTATAGACCAAACGCTCATCCTCCAGTTAGTCATCTGTTTCGGATTGTTAGTGTGTGCCTTCAGTGTGTCGCGATGTTTCAGGCCATGTGGTGAATGAGAGGATTGAGTCGTGAATTGAGAGATATCAGTTTTCATTGTTGTTTTTTTTTCTTGTGGTTTTTGAGTGGGAAGAGCAGAGTTTGGAAATTATCCTCCATTTTCTTACTCACGGGCATATCAATTCATGTTAATGAAGAAATTTTGGGTCATGTTGAAAAGAGAATTAAGTCGCTTTTCAGAACGTGAGTTAATCAGGGAGTTTACACATTACATGTTTAACAAGATTATTTCTTAAACTCCGTGAATATGAAGATGAATGAGTTGTACTGTTCTTCGCACAGTGTTCGGCAGCCAACCCCCTCTGCACCTGACGGCACCGGCCCCGATCCACCCCGGTCAGATCTCGCAGTCCTCCAACCAGAACCTCAACACCCTGCAGGTCAACCAGGTGAGCTTCTCCATACTACACTGCACGTCCTAAGAAGGTGGCGAAATACCTCGCACATTGATAGAAACATCAGTTTTCACCATGAAACCAATTTTAGGATATTATCTTATACAGTCATAGAAACATCAGTTAGTATCAGGTAAGAATTGAAGGATATTATCTCAAACATTCATAGGAACATCAGTTTGCATCATGGTAACAATTTAAGGATATCTCATACATTCTTGAGAAACATCAGTTTAATTATCATAGTAACAATTCAATGCTTTGGGGGCGTGGTCTGTTGGGAACTCTGTGGCTATAAATGGAAGTAATTCAAGAGAGGGGTGTTTGCGGTTTCAGGGTGCACAGTCACCAGTAATGGCTCGTGTGCCGTCACCGCAGGAACTGATCGTCCACACTCAGGCCATCATGCAGAACGCACTCATCAAAAAACAACTCGAGGACCAAAAGGAACGCTTCCTCAAGAAACAGCACGACACGTAAGTTTATATGGATGACAGTTTGACACATTACCATGGAAAACCTTGTATTCATTTCCAGTTTATAAAATTCATTTTTCAGATGTAAATTAAAGATAGTAAATTGAGCCTCACTCGCACCAATAAAACTGGTTTGAACACTCAAATTACCCTCAGGCCCATTCCAGCGGTATTTTAGTGTTCTGCCCCTGTGAAGGTACGAGAAAAAGTAAATGAATCCAAAATTTCAAATCTGATTGTTTTATATGTATATTATCGCTATTGTTACAGATCTAGAACAAAGAGTCCGATCGCCCTGCCAGGAAACCCACCTGCATCCATGAACATGATGATGCCACAGACGAGCCAGGTGAGTCCGTCAAAAATAATTACCCCGCGAGAATCCACAGTCCGCTGCAAAACCCTGCTTATAATGTGTAGAGTTTAAGACACAAAGGCTTCAGCTGCCTGGGTTCTATTTCAAGTACCTTTAATTTTCAAAGGAGAGTGAAGACTCGAAAGTCCCCGAAGACTGCTCCACTCCGGTAACCCCAAAACCCGAAGACCCCGAAGGAGAGAGGCTCACTAAGACCTCCACCCCGACTCGGTCAGGAAGCCTGACTCCGACAATGAAGGTAGACTGCTAGGACAAGATGGGCACTTCACTTGGTTGTGCAGAACTGTTCATGGTTCTAGGGTGATATGAGGAATTGTGTGCTTAATTTTGGTTAATGCAGTAATAACTCATAAACTGATATTCTGAAAGCCGGGAACACACCAAGCGGGAAACGGCAGCGTCTTTTCGAGTAGTCAACAAAATATGGCAAGTATGTGAGCTATTATTTGATAAGAAAATCTCCCACCGATTTTTTCAATCTCAGAAACCATAATCAGGTGAACTCTGAAATAATAATAGCTCATATACTAGCCATATTTTGTTGGTGACCCCAGACATCGAAAACGTTTCTCACTTGGTGTGTCCCTGGCTTTATGTTACCTCGTGCACAATCGCTCAAACTTTGCCCCCATGGTTGAGTTAAGAAAAATACCACCTTCATTTGTTTGGCTAACATCTGAGATTACTATCGTAAATGGCTGTACTTAAACGGGGATGCCAGTTCTCCGGGAATTTCCGGTTTTCTGTGTTTTCTATCTTTAACTTTAAACATGTCCATGAAATCCACGGTAGTGTAGCGCAGACCTGGGAACTGGGACTTTGGGGCCCAGCATCGAAGGCCAAGCGTTCTCATACCATGTCTATGTGATATGAGGACTAAAAGAACTCTCACCACTGTAAATGTGTAGGGGTGAGATTTCTACCTAAATTCATCTCATAGATTTGATCACCTTCAAACCCAAAGTAAGTCTAATAGAACATATTGGACGTTAAACTACCCAGACAACAAGCAACCCAGCACTAATCAGTATCGGGGGAAATCCAAGTTTACTGGTACCTACTCTGGCCACCAGAGCATGCTGACGTCAGCTCTGGTGGAATCCGAACTGAACCCCCTTGACTTTCACTCGCCTAGCTGATCTTCCTACTACCAGAGTCAGAATCTCTGCTGGAAGAGTGAATCATTCTTCCAGCTAATCTTTTGTCATGGTAGTCTCTGTCACAACAGGCTATTGTGGTTGGAGATTGTAGTACTCTCCAGGCCCATTATCCATATACTTATTTTGTTTTTGTGTATTTTGATAAAGAAACCATGAAGTTAGACTTGGTTATCAATTAGCTAAGTTGATAATGATTTGTATTGAGTATTCATAGTTTATACTTTACGTCCCAAATGTGTACCTTGCTTCCAGATATTTGTGTCCAGCTCTCTGGCCAGAAGGCCATCGGACCAGACCAACCCCTATTGGAGTATGTGACGGCGTTACGAAACCCAAACATTCCTCTAAATCACCTACACGCACCAAAACCACAATAAAATAATAATCGCGATTGGCCAATTATAGCCTGATGATATTGTATGCAATTGAAACTGCTGGTATGGCCCAGGACAATTAAATCTGGGAGAAACATTGCACACCACTGTAGACCCTGGTACACACCTGGGGAGCCACCAGAACACAACACTGGTCACCTCCCCAGAATCAGATTAGTTATAGACAGATGGCGCCACCAGAACAGTACAGTCTGGTCCCCACCCCTAACAGAAAGCATGTAACAAACAACAAGCCTAACTATAGGCTGAGACAGGTTCCCGCCACTATTTGTCTTAATCTGTACCAATTAGGGTCAGCATGTAACATCATGTGACTGACCACAACCAGTGGAAGCCGTGCTTTGAAGGTGACCGGAATAAATTAACTCACTCGCCGCCCGCCCGCCGAGAGAACACCGTCACATACCAGCAGTCGCTTAAGCAGATTGCACGTCTATTCCCACCCTATTGCAGAAGGGTTGGTTGCCAATCTAACTGGTACCTACCTCTGACTACCTACCAGATGACTAAGGAACCAGCACAATATCTAGGCTGGTTCTCCAGTCATCCGCTAGGTTGCCCTCTTTGTCCTACCCATTCCTGTGAACCCTGAAACGTATTGAATCAAAACCTGCGTTGGGAGAATGACCGGGGGACTGCTAAAAATAGAGCTGGGTCAGAGAGCTGATTGTGACCTGGATATCAACCAAATTGGAGTCATGGAGAGTGGCCTTAGTCCCTGTGTCCTGTACTAAACATAAAAATGGTAGATAAATGGGGTGTGGACATTCCGGGGTTTTCCATACCACACTGGCATCCCTGATATGAACTATTACCAAAGCTAAACGGTTTTGTCCTCAACTCACAACTTGTTACGTTTAAGTGGATTTTCTAATTTAGTGTTATAACCTAACACGCGGCTAACCCATATCATTAATGCTACCACAATATTGTTTGGAGCCTTGACCGAAAGTATCAAGCAATTTTTGAATTTCCTTGACAAATTAACCTATTTTTTTGCGGGAAGTGTTGTGACTCGTTAAACATCCGTTAACATTTTCCACGACTATATATCCACCACACTGTTAGTGATATTCATGGTGTGCCACTATGTACTTAGGTAGGATTTTTTTCAATTAACAAAGGACACTGTCTTCTTTTTAGATTTAAACTGTAATTACTTGAGGTACTTCATTGGATAAAGCTTCGTTCCCTGGAGCCTGTCTATAGATGTGTGCAATGACTTCTTCCATAGATCTCAATGAAGATAAGAATCTCCCAGGCACAAAACACGGTTGCCAAATTGAACTTTAATAAATATAATTTTATTAACTCTATTAATTGGACTGTACATCAGCATAATATACGAAAGCATATGTAAAAGAATTAACCTACGATTTATTTACCAAATACTTAATCTAATTTGGTAGAGACCTAGTGAGATCATTATGATTTTTTGTATCTATATGAAATGTTTAAAATCAAATTTTTATGTGGTAAATTCTTTCTATATATATAATCAAATTTAAAAAAACTTTATATATATATTTATGTTATAGATGATGTTATAACTTTCATATATTAACATATGTACTCGCCAGTTGAAACCTATACATGTATGCTTATGCTATCGAGGTGATCGACACATTTCTGTTATACAGTGAGCATTTTTTACTACACGTTTGTAAATCAATACTGATATGCTGACTGATGATGAATACAGAAGGTAAAGTAAATATCAGATAAAGCTTGACGAGGCTGTGTACACTGTAACAAGACTGACACTGCGGTTTTCCAGGCCACAGTTACCCCGGCCTTCACACCCACCTCGGTCATCCGCAAGATGGCCACCGACAAAGCCGAGAAGGAGGAGAAGGAGCGACACCGCGGAGAGATCACCCCAACGACAAGCGCCCCGTTTGGTGAGTATACACTCTCATGTCACAATCTTAGCTCTCCATTTCTCCCCTAACCCCATTAAAGGAAATGTAATGGGAAAAAAACACTCCTGAGTGTGGGTGGAACCGCCTTGGTGCATGGTTTTCAAGGCGCATGTATCTGGACTGCTACTTACTGTATTAGGTCCTGGTAATATGATGATGAGATGACTTAACAGTAACTTGTCACTGGTGTGAGTGGGCTATAGTGGTGATACTTCACCAGGTTTGCACTGGCTAGCTTTAAGAGCATGGTAACTTTAAGTATAGTTTTGAACGTATGCCTCACCTTGAACTGATTGCTGTGATACCTAAACGGACGTAAACTTTGAGCCCTAACTCGATGTGTCTTGTACTACAGAAGGGAATCATAGGCTGCAGGTGGAGTCTAAAATGAGAGTGAAATCAATGGTTAGCATAAACCATGAGGGGAACTTGTAGTGTATTCACAGAATTGAGCCAGTGTTGCTGGTTTGTATTATTGTACTTGATCAGAGATTGGAGGATGGTTGCATGCGAGTGAACTAACTGTGTTCTTATTCAGATCCATACGCAACGTTCGGCATCAAGCGAGAGTCTGATCTGTCCGCATATCTCATTAAAACTGGTACGCTTCTACTACGCAACAAATAGTTAGATGTACAGGTCACCAGGGTCACCCCCCATACACCATCACTACGCTTTACGCTTTTTACTCAAGTCTTTCATTTGTATTATCACCAACTCACAGACTTGCCAAAATCAGTCAGAAATAAATAAGAGACCAAAAATACGGTGTAAATATGTGCTAAGACCATTTTATTAACTGGGAACTTCGATCACTGAGAAACTAATATTTTTTCCGCGGATCGCCCTTTGGAAACATCCCCAATGAAGCCAAGACCAAATGATCTTGATTAGGATGGTGCATGTTGATAGAGAAAAGTGGAGTATGGGCTGTTTTTATACAGCCACAGATTGATTCATTTAGTTGGAGCTACGATATAGACTAAGTAATAAAATCACTACAGATATTGATTAATATACAGTCATAGAAATAAACATAAATTCTTTCTTCATAAGATATGGAGGAGTAAACTATTCTAGTATTTTGGGCATGTATGAAATTTGTTTGCTCCTTTTTAATTTTTTCCCTCAAAATTTATTTTCAAATTCTGTGGTAGACAATCTTTCATTTGAAAGTGTGATTTCAGGCCAGTAACATCAAGTAAATCATTTATTCCACAGCCAATTTGTGGACTGTAATCCAAGTTGCCAGAATAAGAAAGTGGTCTGCTTTAGAATATCGCCCCCCGTGCCTTTAAGTGAAGATGTACATCTCTTACTGTTTGGGGTACCTCTTGATATAGATAGTGTCAGTGTGAACATTCGCTGTGGGCAGGGACCACATGCTGGTACTCCGTGGAATCGGGTCATTCACCTCATGTCCGGCCTAAGTTAGCAAATCATCATGACTCGTGTCAGTCTAATGTGGACAGTTGACGTTATTCCCTGCCTAAGTGGAGAGTGACGGCAAGTGATGTTGGCCTGAGTTGTTGGACTGTTGACAGTATGTATGGCAGTGATTTGAACTGGGTCATCGGGAGTGGAAGCGAGAAAGCTGTGCAAGTCTGTGTATGTAGTCTGGCAGTGATTGGTAGACATTGTTTTCTCATGGATGTGACAGATGGGGAAAAGGCATGGAAAGGTAGATTTGCTATTTTAGTTCATTATTTCATCTACTTTATAGCTGTATCCTACATTACAATTTTTTTCAACATAATATAAAGGAAAAAGTGAAGCAGTTCTTGGTCAATGGAATGTATATGAAGAACATTAGACATATTTGGTCAGTTATGACTTTTACATGACAGAAGTGACGTAAGAATGAGTGTTTGAGTAGAGGGTGTGACAGTCGGCAGTGTCTGTGTGGTGAAAGTCTGACTCCACTGACAATGAGTTACTGAATCGCTTGCATAAATGTTGATGCTGTGCTTCTTGTAGTTTGCTTAATCTGCAGGGTCCTCATTAGATCTTGACTATTCCCAATGTTGCAAGTTGATGTTGATGTCTATTTGATATGTTAGTATACCAAATTAAAATCGGACTAGATTATTTGGCAATATGCATGTAAACATGAGAGTGAGTTGTAATGTCACAAGGAGTTCATGGGTTGTAAACATCCAGCTGGTTCAGCCGGGCCATGACACACCCACCAAGCTTGTCTCAGTTGAGGCATCATCCAGCACGCTCACCAAGACCACAGCTTCGTCCATCACCGTGGTGGTGCTCACAAGCCCTCTGTCCTCAGCAGCCCATCTGAGCCAGGCCATATGATTGGTGCTCAGCCAAGCTGGAAATGCCATGGGTAGCATTCCCAAGTGCTGCACCTAGAGCACTTTAAACTCTTGGGGCTGCAGGATGCCAGGTCAGGCAGTGTGGCAGCACACAGCTCCGGTGACGCGCTGGACGGAGCGGGGTCATCGGCCAACTGCCTGCTGGTATGGAGCAGGCAGTGGTGAGAAGGTGATGTGAGAGTGCCTTGACTGCAGCTGGTAAGATGTGGATGTGAGTACTGTGTCAGTTTGTTTTTGTGATGCCGCAGGAGTAGCATTATTAGCCGCTTGCCAGCTGGCCGGGATGCAGCTGGGAGCAGATGGCCATGGTCAGTTCACTACATATTCAGTTGACCTAAAGTAGGCATTTTATGTGGTGTGAGCCTAAATCTATTTATTCAGCTCATGTCCGCACCTAATTAGGCAACTCATCAGGACTCATGTCAGTCTAATGTGGGGAGTTCATTTTAAACCCTGACTAAGTGGACAGTTGACTGCAAGTGATATCGGCCAGAGATGTTAAACTGTTAAACGTGTATGTGGGAGTGCTTTAAACCCGGATGGTAAGGAGTGGATGAGAGTTGTGTGACTTGCATTTGTTTTCTTCCGAGTGTTTGACCCCCGTCAACAGTTCCCGGGTGATTTGTCATGGTAGAGTTTTTTATGATCATATCTTCCTTATAACCGAAATAATCACTGACAGGTCCTCTGTGAAAAAAGAGAAATGTCTCGTCATGTTAGCAGTTCTTGTTCAATGGAATGTATATGAAGAACATCAGACATATTTGGTCGGTTATGACTTTACATGATAGAAGTGACGTAAGAATGAGTGTGTGAGTAGAGGGTGTGACAGTCGGCAATGTTTGTGTGGTGACAGTCTGACTCCACTGACAACCAGTTAATGAGTTGCTCGTGTCAATGTTGATGCTGTGCTTCTTGTATTTGTCTCAATCAGCGAGGGCCTTGTTAGAATTTGTATTTCCCTTATGTAGTGAGTTTTCATATGTTAAATAAGTGAGTCGTGAGGTCACAGGGGCTCCTTGCTGATTGGCTGTTTGTGTTGTTGTAATGGGTTTTCAGTAAGCTGGGGTTGAAGGTGATTACAGAGATAGAGGGAGAGTACGTTATCGTGTAAATACGCTCAAATTGATCCTAATTGCTGCTGCTGATTAAAAGGAACAACCCCACCAACCAGATACACATTACTGGGTGTTGGTTCTGCAGGCTCCCCGGATCACCGGCCCCCGCCCATCCTCCAGCTGGTCCAGCCAGACCGCGACACACCCACCGAGCTCGTCTCAGTCCCGCCCTCCTCCAGCTTGCCCATCGAGGCCACCACCACCACCATCACCCTGGTGGTGCCTATGAGCCAGGCAGCACCCGAGCTGGGACATGTTGCACCAGGACACGCGGGCAGTGGTGGTGCTGAGTGCAGCAGTAGTGGCAGCGCTGCAGGGGCTGGCACCTCGGGGCTGCCGGGCGGCGCGGCGGCAGACAGCTCGGGGGGTCCGCCGGTGGGAGCGGCGTCGTCAGCTGACTGCCTGTTGGCTGGGGTGCACCCTGGGGCAGGCGGCGGCGCGAGCATCATGGTCACCTCACCAGGTGAGCGTCCTCAGTGGGCTGTCAGCGTGCCCGGCCTCCTCCTCCTCCTCCTCCTCCTCCCCCTCCTCCACCTGCTCCTCACACCGCATGCTTCAAGTGTTGCATCGTGCATGGTGGAGTGACGCAACGACCTTCACCTCGTTGTGCTCACCACACCTCTGAGCTTTCCGTGTTGGCATCGCCTGCCATGCTCTCTGATCATAGTCTACTCTGCCTATAGCGGACATGGCCTATAGTGGATTCTTTCTATAGAGTGTACACTTGTCTGTTAAGCCTATAAAACCTCGATTCGATGGTTGGAATGAATCCGTATCAATACCTTCCTACAACATAGCGAAGGAGATCAAAGGGTGCCACCAGAGGCTGGACCACTGAGCGAGTTGGGCATATCCCACATGTGACTAATGACTGATGCTGTAAGTGGAGCAATGAAATCGGATCAGTGAAATTTGTACGTCGAAAAGAATGTCACTGATCTGACCGATTCCCCAGATCTGAGAAATTGTCACATTGATGTCATATAGGCTTTAAACACAGATAATCTGAATTTGTCGCGTGTTTTTAGATGTTGACTGATGCGAGAGTCCGTTATAGGCAAAGTAGATTTCACTAACGCGCCTTTCGATGTTCACTGACCCTGTGTTTCTGTCGACTAACCTGATCGTTATAATAAAGTGCTCATGTCGAGTGGTCCACGATGTGGCACCATTTTGATCTTTTCAAATGCTGTGCTGGAGTGTTCGTCAAGTCTTGCTATTTTCATTCCATGAATGATAAAAAGCGAATCATTTTAAAGTTATTTGAAGTGTTCCGAGTTTGATTGTTTCACCCGTCTTAAAAGAAGGACTCTCTTTGTAAGATGACTTCTTGATGATGTAATATTTGTAATTTCCAGTCTGTAATCATGATTATGATGTTTCCGTTGATACGAATCGTTAATGGCTTGTTTTTTACAACACAAAAATAAATTGATTGAATTGTTGACTTGCGACTACTTGTTTTATGGCATTTTTATGAAAAACATCTGAATTTGCGGTAAACTCTATATGTTTTTTTTCCACATCCATGTATTTTATTTATCTATTTTTTTTATTATTGTAGTACCTTTTATCGTATCATATCATTGTATTTGACTTTGTTGGCTATATGTGAGTCATACCGGGTCTTTTGTATGGTGCAGCCTTTCCGATTTGCATCTTTCCTAGTCATTATTTTAATTTTAAACCCACATGAAGCTAGGTCCTGCGATGTTGGAATATTGTCATGATAACATGGGAGCCATAGAGGGGTAATTCCAAACTAAAGAAGAGCAAATTATAATCAAATTATAGTTCAAAGATACCAGCAGGGCCACGTAGCACTTGATACTCTGTCGTCATGCAATAAAAGTGTCTAGGGATGAGTATCTGAAATGTCCATATACAGTGTTCTGTGGAGCACCTATAGGACAAAAAATTATAATCTTCTTTTGAGAACCCAAGATTTTTGGAAAAAAAGAGACACTATATGAGTTATAACTGTATGTGTTCAGAACTTCCCCTACTCCTCCAAGGAGTACTTAAAGATCATTGAAAAAATTGACTTGAAACAATAAGGAAGTCTGGAAAGGACTGGTAAATCTTTTCGGCAACGACGTTCGGCTTCACCGCTGTATTGCAGAAAATTTGTCAACAAGGACTGGTATTGGCGACCGGACATAAAATCAATTAAACAAACAATTATAGCAATTAGGATTGTATAGAAAAAGAATATCCCAACATTATATGATTTCATTGGAATTTGATGGTGGAGAGAAACTGTTTGGAAACCTGGATACAAGTTTTTCAATAAATGACAGATTTTAGAAATTTCAAGATTTTCATTTATCATAATCAAAGCTTTCAGCTTTGAGCATGTATAACTGCCAGTCTCTACATTGTCCGGTCATCTTTCCCTTTAGATTTTATTCCCATTGTCATGACCATGACTTGCATCGCTTTGGAGATGCTAGCTCTATTTATTCTACCATCTATTTCACTTCCAAATTCAAGAGCGAAAAAGATCAAAACCTTAGGCTGTCATCCAAACCTGTTGTATAGTGACCTACATGATGTAATATTTTTGTCGTCATATTGACTTGCTGCTCCTACTTTGTTGCATTTCCTACGCTTCAGTGATTAAAAAAAACACCCACCTACCTTACAGTGCTGCCGTCCCATCGTTGTATGTAAACAAAAGTTGTTCAACTTTTTAGATGGAATATTACTGTTGTTATAAAGAAATTTATGAAACCAAAACTTTGCCTGAAATGAGTAGAAACCTTTGTTGATGAGAAATGACTTGCAGTGTATGTTTCAGGTTTCCTTTAACTGATGAGGTTTCTCTCTCCAGGTGCCAGTGGCCCGACGATGGGCATGAAACCAGATTTGAAGACGCCGCGCCCCTTGGTGGCCGGTCAGCCAGGAACACCGCATTCTTCCATGGTGCTCACACCAGCCCAGCAGTCGCCTGTCGTAACACATAGTCAGCAGGGACGTCCTATTGTCAAAGGTAAGTGTGGGCAAGATGCAGGACATACAGGTACTCATGGTTAGCATGGACATCCCATTGTTGAAGTAAAGGGTGGGCAAGATGCAGGGTGTACAATTACTCATAGTCAGCAGAGACGTCCCATTGTCAAAGGTAGGTATTGGCACATTGCAGGACATACAGGTACTCATAGTTAGCAGGGATGTCCCATTGTACATATCGGCACGATGCAGGACGTGCAGGTACACTCTCCTCCCAGATCTTTCGCGGCACTAGCGCTTGCTAATCTCTGCCTCAACCCAACGCTGGTTCCCTGGTATCTAAATAAGAACAGGGGAACCAGCTAAAATTTCAGATTCAAAGCAAGGCAAGTGTCAAAAGTTTTGAAATTCAAAGAACTCATATATTATGAGTTGTGAAATGTGGGAATTGTTAAATGAGCTTAATAGACAATCCTGCTGTTTTGTTTTCAGTTCTAAACCACTTTATTAAGTGAATCCATAGTTGATTAGACTGCCACTTCAAGTGAGCACATGTGTCATGTTTGCAAAACCAAACCCAATAACACATGAGGTGCTATCCAGTGTAAAAAGTAATCCCAGAGATCTGGTTTTATACAAATGGTAACAGAAATTAGTGTATATTATTTACCAAATAAACATGATCATCTCTATTTACAAGTAGAACATAAAATAACACCCAAATCGCTGAAAATTAAGGATATTTGAAAAAACTGGCAGATGGGACAGATTCTGTCCCAAACAGGTAGGTCGGTGCAGAGATACAAGCAGCCAGAGGAAGTAGAGCGCAGGATATCTGCGAGGAGAGTGGTGCAGGTACTCAGTTAGCATGGACATCCCATTGTCAAAGGTAAGTGCGCAAGATGCAGGGTGTACAGTTACTCATAGTTAGGAGGGACGTCCCATTGTCAAAGGGAAGTGTGGGCAAGATACAGGGTGCATAGTTACTCACAGTTAGCAGGGATGTCCGATTGTCAAAGGTAGGTATTGCCAAGATGCAGGGTGTACAGTTACTCATAGTCAGCAGGGATGTCCCATTGTACATATCGGCACGATGCAGGACGTGCAGGTACTCAGTTAGCATGGACATCCCATTGTCAAAGGTAAGTGCGCAAGATGCAGGGTGTACAGTTACTCATAGTCAGCAGGGATGTCCCATTGTACATATCGGCACGATGCAGGACGTGCAGGTACTCGGTTAGCATGGACATCCCATTGTCAAAGATAAGTGTGTCAAAGATAACATTCTATGACTTTCATCCTTCTGTGTAGGTGTGTTGAAATGTAAAACTGAAGTGAATTCTCCCATGTTTCAGCCGCAGGCTCGGGAACCATGCAGGGAACCCCAATGCCCCGGCCATCTCCAGTTGGCTCAGCCAAGCCGGAGAATAACTTCCGCCCAATCATGGGGTCGCAGTCCTCCGGACCTCCCAATCTCGATCTAGTCAAGCTGCTGGAGCAACAGCAACGCATGCAACAGCAACAACAACAGCAGCAGCAGCAACAACAACAGCAGCAGCAACAACAACAGCAGTCACAGGCACAGCAGCGGCAGGCAGCATTGTCTCCAGCAAGCCCTAACCTGCAGCGGGCTGCGGGTGGCTACGGCGTGCCCATCACGGGGCGCCTTGTCCCGTCTCCCACACCCATGGTCCATCCTGGTGTGGGCCCTGCAGCTGCCAATGCCCTTCTACTCCAACGCATGATGAACCCTACGCTGCAGTCCCCAGCTTCCAGGCCAGCCGGTGAGTTTCAGGGTCCTGTGTAGAGTACATGAAGAAGTGCTCCGCTGATTTTAACCTTAGGATTATTTATTGAAGCATTCACAATAGAGATGTCAAGAAGTCTCGATAATAGCTTGACAGATTCGACTCGTTGCGTAGGGCTTGATAAATTACACTCAATACTTAAAGGTAGTTGAAAATTGATAAAGTAAAATAGCATAGTGCCTGTGAGAAATCGTGAAAGGGGTGAAAGTCAAATACAGAGATGTCAGTTTTCCTTTTTTTACGTGGAAGTCGGTTTTTGTCATATTCAGTGAATGTAATTTAGCCTTATTTACGCCAACAAAACAGTGGCTTGAACCTCCCAACAGACCCTCAGCCCCATTCCATTTTTTTTATTTTTTATTCAGATAACATATTAACGACGGCGTTATTCGCCCATAATTGGCGATCTTCCATGGCCGTCAAGGACATATTATCTAAGGTTTCCTAACCTCTCTGAGGCAGAAAAAAAACACATGAAAATATTTCCTCTTTTTCCCCTAACCCCTAACTCACATCCTGGGGAGTATGAGAAAGGGTGGTCTGCTTAAGAGAATTCGACTTTGTGACTGTAAAGCTAGTTGAGGAAGCCTATGTCTGGAGATATTGTGCTCTTCGTTACAGGTCTGCAGCAGCTGAACCAGGTTAACCAGTTGGCTGCGCTGCAGGCTCAGGCCGCCCAACAGCGCTCCCTCGACCCACGCCTGCAGAACTCTGCCGCTGCAGCAGCAGCAGCTGCAGCCCGCGCCTCACTCTATTCGGGTCTGAACCCCATGGTGGGCCAGAACTCCCCCCGCGCAGGCAACTTCTCCACTAATCATCTCACAGCAGCCGCAGCCATCAATGCTGCAGCCACTCTGTCGCGAGCCCTGTCACCGCAACCCCAGCTCCCACAACCCATGGTCTCCCTCGCCAACGGTAAGTTTGGATACCCCCTAATACATTATCCCTAGTTTATATAAACCTTGTATGGAAGGCCGATGTTACATCAAATGCAAATGTCTAAATAAAAAAAATAAAAACCTGTGTTGTGACAGATTTAGACACTAGAAGGTTAGAGCATCAATGTGAAAAGGAAAGTGCATAAGGGCATAATTGTGCTGTCGCCACAACTTTCATTTTTGTATATACTATCTGCCACTTTATGTAATGTTCATCTTCTATAATATTCGTGGTAAAAAATTAATACTTTACCCGGTTGTGGACAATTTTCCCGGTCCCTGGTGGGGGGTTGGTTTTTTCCCGGTTTGAAAAACTTTTTTAGTCACACACCAGCAGTTGCTAAAATTGATTGCACGTCGACCAAATTCTTCTATAATATTTGTTTGGAAGAACAATGGAATCTATTGAGGTTTTGTTAAAGGCACATTTTCTGATATGCCTTAAAGAGAAAGAAATGAAAAGAAAGATAATATTTCATTTTAAATGAATCAAACCATGTTTAATGTAATCATGAAATAAATTTGGTAAAAGAAGCTGTTGCAGATACGGGTTTGCATACAGAGCAGAAAGTGTTTTGGTGAAAATTACTATTCTTGAAGCCTGCTCTATAATCATCCAGTTCTATTCACATCTCAGTCAGTGTGACTTTGTATGAGAACAGCAATGCAATTATTCCAATAAATTACAGATATCCGAAATTTCGAAAATTTTAATTTCTTAAATCTGATTTTTTTATTACCATGACTTGCCCCTCTGTAAAATTTTAATAAAAAAATATCTAAAAGAACTCTGCATTTTTAGACTTCTAAGATTGTGAACGTAAGTCTCAAGTAGTTCTCAGTATCTTGTACCATGATGTACTGGTGCTTGCAGATGGACTGAACGGGCCCTTGTCCCCAGGCGGGTATCAGCGAGCAGCCAGCCCCAACTTGTCGGCCATGTTGGGGAACCGTGCCCCAGCGCTGGATAACAACCTCGCCAAGTTCTTTGGTGCTGACATCTTCAAACAGCAGATGCCAAACATGCCGCCACTGCCAGCTCAGGGCCAGCGCGTGCTGACAGTGGACGAGATAGAGCGTCGACAGCAGATGGTCACCAACTAGACGAGACTTGAGTCGTGAGCTGGGCAGGCTGCTACACTCAGCAAACTGGTTCACTCGTCACGTAGAGAGAGAGAAAGGAGGAATCCCACAACCTCTCTCAGTAAAGGGCTGACTGACGTGGCTATATGTGCAGAAAAGGGACACTGACAGGTGACCTCATTCAAGGCCGTGCTGATCAAATACAAACCCTAGTTGTTTCTGAATGTGGCTGTATGCAGCCGGGCCTGTTTTGCTGTGTAGTGGCGATTTGTAGAAGGCCCGGCTTTGTGCATATTGGTGAATGGAGGTCCGTGGACCAGTCAGTCAGGGATACCAGTTTGGACTACTGAGGCCCAAGGTGGTCTGCTCGACAAGTACCAAGCTGATCTCCACATACATGTACATACTACCCCTTCCCTGACCCATCCTACTCGCTGCTCGATCAACGAAAGCTAAGATGTGGTGGCATCATAATGACCAGTACACACAAAAAAACAAAAAAATAATATACGATCAGCTATCGTAACAAAAATTAATATACGATCAGATATCGTAACAGTATCTCTCCTCCCTGTATCTTCTCCACGAACCCTGCTCCGGTTATAGACTTTATAGGGAAGCGCGTGGTCTTCCTTCCCACCCACCTGAATATTGTTACATTTACCCAGACATTCATTACTCCTATGGTTATGGGTACGTCCAGATTTGAGTTCGTCGACAGGTGGTTTACGCGTAGAGAAGCCGGCAGGTCGATCGCTCGCTGTTGGTGTTCGCTGTTATTTCGGATGTCTTTTCTGTGGAGAGTTCTAGCAGCTGGCCCGTGTACAGTACCCGGGCTCTATTCTGTAGTACATTCCACTGTTAGCGGGTAGGGGAGCCCACAGTAGAGTATCTCTCAATGCCTAGTGAACTAGTTATCAGCATTTCTGGGCAGTTTCGATGGCTTATTGGTTTCTATTTCTACATGAAAACTTTTTTTGTTTCTCCAATCACATCATTGTAGATATGACTGTAGTTAGGGGCTGTGTCGAGTCGAGTCTGTTGTTTCAAAAAAACTCCATTGACACAACTACCATGCTATTGTCTCAGATGATAGACTGCAACCAGTGCCCTCCCTTGTTGGTACAAACCATAATAGACTTCAAAGATGACGTCTTTATTAAGTGTGGGTGTGCGTGTTTAGGACGTGTAAGATTGCTTTTGTAACTCTTCATGACATGTGAACATTTATATGCAAGCAGGGTTGGATATTGTCTTCTACTACTCTTAACTTCTACAACTACTCTTACTGTTACTAGAAGCACTACAGAACCGTGTTCTCCGAGTAGCTCTTCCCAGTCAGATTAGCAAAGTGTCTGGCCACCATAGCCGGTTAGATTATATGTGCCCCGCTCCCCCCGCTCGGACTGCCTTTTCCATATGTGTACCTAGGTGTATGTGCTCTCTCACAGGTGTGCATGTTATAGAAAAAATACCTATGAAAGTTTAGAGCTTGTATCCCATTAAGTTTGAATCGCGTAGTAATTCACAAGGCAAAGCCACATGAATTATGTGGCGATTCAAACAAGATGAGATCGAGCTCTGACGCTAAACTTGAATAGGTTTCTGAATTTATCTCACCCTTCAAGTTGACTAATGGGCCAACCTTTGTGACATAATGCCCCAATGGAGTTTTTTTTCTAAATACTCAATGGGCATTGGATAATAGTTCCCATTGTTAAGTCTATTGGTAAAAATACCAGGGGTGAGATAACTAGGTGTATGTGCTCCCTCACAGGTGTGCAGATCTAGCTGGCGGGCCTCCTTACTGAGGTGCGTAACATACTATTGACACTCCCTCAACTCCCTCCCTCATACCTCGCTGTCCACCCTGTTGTACTGTCTCTCACTTCTCACAGTCACTCAATCCACACAGCCACCAAATGAACCATATCAGCAGGCCAGGCCAGGGAGGCCACCACCACAGTGACCACTGTAAACCACACAAGGCCTGCTGAGCCTGGAGCAGTCAGTCCACAAGCTGTCCCCACTGTATGCATAGTTGGTCGCCCAGCAGGCTGGCAGTGTTCACAGTCCTCCTGGTATTTGGCTGGATGTGGGGGATAGTCTTTTCTGCTACAGGCCTAACCCTCTGCTAGCTGTGACCTTTGACCCTACAGGGATGCAAGTATTCCAATAAATTACCAATACCCCAAACTCCAAGTTTTTTCATTTATAATGATCAAAATTCTGTATCATCATGCGAGTCGTCCCCAGGCCGCTGAACGATGCTGTTAGATTTAACAAATCTTTTTAAAAGGTATTGTTGCCACATCTTCTTTATCTCTTTGTTTCTGAAATGAGACAGATTTCTGAAAGCAAGCAAGTCTCCTTATTTGATGTCTATACCAGGCATGGACTTTCTCCATATTCACAGATTTTTTCATGTCTTAAGGTTCATCCTGATATCAATGTAAATCCAAGTTGAAAATAGGTTAACATGATAAAAATGAAAGCAAAGGTTAACAAAAAAAATAGCTATAAAGAAAAAAATACAGACCCCAGGAAACCCCTTTTAATATTTTTTCTTTATTTTTAAATCCCATACCTCATATACACACATCCCATAGCTCTGAACATGTTTTACTACCAGTCACAACATTGTCCAGTCATTTTTTCTCTTAGATTTTATTCCTGATTTTTGCTAACCATGACTTGCATCCCTGATGCTATGTGTGTGTAGACTGCCCCGTCTCTACCAATGACCGGCTGTATATTTGTGGACTGGCAGACCTATTAGACTTTTGTAGTCTTCAGGGAGCATGTCACCACACCTAACCTCCCCCAGTTAGTCCCGAGAAGGATTTGTGTTGTCAGCTATATTCCTAAATTATATCCAGTATATATGTGTGAGACAAGTGGTGTTGGCAACAAACAAGTCTGGACAGGTGTCGAAATGAATGATAAGTTTGAACATTTAAACCTATTTAGACACTTTTTTTGGTGCTATCACAATGAAGGTGCACGTTGTCAATCAGCATGGGGCATTGTACAGTGGATGAGTGTGTGTACATATATATATTTCCTATCCGGGTTACCTCAAATCAACACAAAGAAAAATCTATTTTTGCTAGTGTTCTTCATCATGGACAAACCTTCTTGTGTAGTGCGTATGTGTGTGTATATAAATATATACTGTAACAGGTGTGCGAGTCCTCTATGCCCTAGCTTTGAGATGTTCTCATGTGGGTCTAGTTCACAAACTTGTCCCTCTGCTCTGCTTAAAAGATGGAGTATGCTGTATGTGAGTAAATCTCAACTGAGGCCTGTATTCCCAGGACAAGGTACAGTGTCAGCTGATCCTACCTGCTCCTCTGTGCTTGCTGCTTAAAAAGGAATGTGGACATAAATATTGTATGACCACCACTGTGCTCAGCAAACCCCCAGGTGACTTCGGCCATGATTTGGTTGAATTACTAAATGCCTGTACATAGCAATCCGCCATCCTTGTCTGCAAATGAGTAGTGAGCCCTGGCCTTCCCCATGTGACCTGCCTACAGTTCTATACCGGCCCCAGTGCCAGACACTTTGCTTTGTAGAGGTTTTCTCTTCTTTGTTTTTCTTTGTCCGTATTTTTCTGTTGTCATCATCTCCAGTATATCTGCTTCTCATCATGTAGTCAGCTAAGTAATGTGTCTGGTGTAAACCTTGATATTCATTTGGAATGTCGTGGACTTTGCCGGTTAATCATTGACACAGGAAGGAGTTTCCACCATCTTAGGGTTTTCTGTTCTTGGTCACTTTTGTCATATTGGATATTGTACTGAATCTTTTTTCCCTTCTCGGACAGACTTCTGTATTGATTGATGTTGTCGACTTGGTGAGAGAGGTTATAGGAGGGCTGAGTAATGAAATACCTTCCATCTGCCCAGAACTACTTATTTTTGTTTGTGCTGCAGATGGGGTTTTGTTGATAAAGCACCCGATATTCCACTTTTGACGGTGAGTAGTGTAGGCAGTTCTTGTTGACACTTCATATGCACCCATTGTTTGAAATGTGCACCAGCAGGAAGGTCAAGGTCAAACTTCTTTTGGATTGATTGTCTTCTATTTTTTCAAGAATCACTTGTAGAGTTAAGTGGTGGTGTCCTTACCACATAGGATGCTGTCAGTAATTATCTTTATCATCTTGTATTCCTGTATTTATAGATCTTACCAACAGTTTAAGCTGAACTTGGTTTCCCAGTTTTGTTCTGAGGACAGAGTGTATGGTGTATAGAGAAACTGAGCCTTATGGATGAAGCCAGCCTGTTTGTGCTTACCCTAGAGACAAATTGATTTTGAGTCGTTTGTTGAATGTGCAATCACCATCGCATTTAATTGATTTGAGAAAGGGAAAGTATTCATATATATATTATAAAAACTGCATTGGTCAGATGTTCCTTAGGAAACTTGCTCCTTTTCCCTCTTTTCCTATTCCTGAACTATAATTTTCTAGTTGAATGTCAAAATGTTTGGTAATCACTGTTGGATAAAAGATGTGGATAAATTCCAGACCTAAATTAGACAGTATTACATATATATTTTTCCTTTCCATTTTATATTGTTATGGTACTCGCTTGAGGGTAGGATCATCAAGTATATTTGCACTCCCTGTCAAAATATAACACTTTTCCTTTATTTGGGATGATCTTAAATGACTCATGTTTTGTTTGTTGTGTCACAATTTGCTTAAATTAGTGTCCATGGTATCTCAATAGTGAATGACTTTTGGTTTATGGAACGAGGTAATTATTGTAAAAAAAAAAAACTGCTGTGAAAGGAATCTCGATTCCTGTCAGTGTAATTAGGTGTGGTATGGTTTGGGCAAACAGATAGGAACCTTTATCCCAAGTAGTACTGTTTGGCTACATAATTATAAGTTGTTATTTTGTGTTCCCTTTTGACAATGCTTTGCCCCTGATATGTAAAAGTAGAGGTTCCTGTATATATCACCATTCAGAATGAGGCTACAGGGGGACGTGTTGGACTGTGTCCTGGGATTGGGATAGAGAGGAAAGGGTGTGTATTTTCTAGAATTATCCTACTTCTTAATGAAACTCTAGGAAATTTGAGTTTTCCTGTTTTCATTGATGAATAATAATAATAATGATTAATAACAGGTACTGGTTGTCAAATGTAAGATACTGTCAGTTAGTACTTTGCAGAGTGAATTGATTGAAACCAACAGTCGGGCATGGACTTGATCGTATTCATAAGCATAAAACAGCTTCAAGATATAAAAACACATGAGGTAGTGACTTGCTGTGACAAGCCACGACATTCCCACACTTGTAATCATATATTTAAATCACACTTCCTACCTTATTTTGAAAAGAGGTATACATATATTTTTATATAAATAGATATGCAACATTGATTTATTACGTTGCGCTGATAACATTGTAGGTTTCCTGCTGTTGTAAACTTGGGGAATCAGTTCAAATATTCTTTTGTATACCAGAGTTGTCACTAATCTAACAACTGTTCCCTGTATTACAAAAAAAAATTGTCCAGTTGTAAAAATGAAGCACTATGAAAAGCTCACCTACATCTGACACGGAGAGAGAAAAGGTATGTTTAACTTGGTGCACACTAAAAATAAAACGTTTCATTAGCGTTAAGGGTGCTTGAATTTTGACTAATATGTTCTGATTGTATTCTATATCTCTTTTCTTTGGTCTGACAGAGTCAATGAAAAGCAGTGAATGAATGGATATCGCAGGATCTTTATTCAGTTCTAGAGTGAGTGCATAAAAGGATAGTATGATATCTCCCAAAGAGAGTAAACCTTTATATAGCTGGTGTCTGAATTTCTGAGAGTGACTATTTATGTGATTGTACCTGATAGAGATAATGACAGTTGAAAATGGAAAAGGTGATTGATATTATCAGTCATCAAAGTCCAGTGTGGTTTTGTGTCTTTCTTTCCAGACATTGTAAACCGTCACACTATTGTAAATGTCTTGTACATGCTGCTGTACATATGATAGCAAAGTATTGTAGTCTGACGTCAGGAGAGATACATACTTGTATACATACTTATATATAAATATGACACCTATATTTTCATTAAATAATATCTCTGTTTATCTTAGTCAGTTTTTGTCGTCAAACATAAGCCCAACTACAGTTTGGAACAGTGTACTGGCAAATGTCTTGCTTGTAAGATTCTGCCATTTCAGTTTTCAGCATCTTTGGTCAGTTTTTTCCCCCTTTTTATGTTTTTTTTAGTACCCCCTATTTTTCTTTCGAATAAGCACATTTCACTATGTCATCCATTGTTTACTTTGACCATCTCCAGGCAGTGGAATGGTCTTATTACATATATTGTATTCCCCATATTGCAGTTGTTTACTCTTTGATGTAATGTCAATGCAAGTAAGGGTTCTTTGGTGAATAGAACTGCATTGTCCAGTGTACAAACCAGTGTTGTCGGCAATGATGCGTGTTTCATTCTGTGGTTTTTGGTTGATATAATTTGATGTTCTCTGTAGCGCTGGTTGCCATACGTGATGACTAACAGGTGAGATCTCTACGAGCAGTCGGCCACAGCGCCCGACTAGCCTGGGAACAAGTGGGAGGGAAAAGTGAGGAAAGACACAAATTTTCAAAAAGAAAGAAAAAAAAAATAAATAAAAGAAAGGATGAATTTGTTGTTCGTACCAAAGAAACCGTGTCCTGTTTTCTATTATTTTTTAAGACCTTTCCTGATTTAGTGTTATTGTTAGAACTGGGTTTACAGTCATCCACTTTACAGATAATTTTTCAGTGAAGGCCATTTTGTTTCAATACATTTAGAACCTTTATTAGCAGGTGGATGATTGGTCTTTAGGTTATGGCTATAGCCTACTGTAGTACACCAACTTGTAGAGTCACTAGGCGACCTGACCATATTTCTTCTTTTTAAAGCTAAGTACAGTTAGGAATAGAATTTTTGTTTTGAATAGAAGGTTTTATGGCCATACAATATCTTACAGTTTTCGTTTTTAGTACTTTGACACTGATTATTAGAAAAGAGAGATTTCAGTTTTGGGAGGACTTTCTGAGTCACAGTTAAGAACACCTTTAAGGGCATATTTCTAGCTGTAAATCAAGATATGATATGCCATTTTTGAAAGAGAAAAAATAACAGTAGGTGCTAGGAAGTGGAATTTTTTAAGTAGATTTTATTTTCACAGACATTCAAGTTTTTGTTAAAAGTAGGGGGTATTTGGGATGAAATGGGCATTCTAAAACAGGTGTTTACTCAATATTGATTACATTAAGCATTAGTGTAACATTTACCATAAGTGGCAATTAACAGTTGCTTACACCATAGGAAGTGTCATTATTTAGGTGAAATGGATATTTGATGTGCTATTGCTATATTTATGCCAAATCCCATAATGGGAAGTGGGGGGGGGGGGGGGAGCAGGTGTATGAGAGGATAGTTTATTCAGCATATTTACACACAAATTAAAGTCAAAATGGTTCTTAACTTTGTTCTAAGAACCAGTCCTAGTCAAATGAAATTGGTTTGTGAAATTATTTACAATATCATTTACCACAAGATTTTGGCTTGACCTACTTTATTGGTGTATATAGGAAGAGAGTTGTGTACTCCATTTTGGACCACATGGGCAGGCAGCATGCAGACAGGTTTGTGTGCACTCATCCATGAAGGATCACCATGAGGCAGCTGAAAACTTTTCATATGTAGGTGGGGCATTGCTGTGTGCCAATTGAATCCCCTACAGGTAGCTAAATATATGTGTGCATTGATCCATGAATTTCTTAGTTCACAGAGGGGTTAAGGCTTGCTGTTGTACACCTGCTGGTAGAGTCAGTAGGTGATCTGACCATTTTTGCCTTTTACAGCTAACTAAGTACAAATAGGAATATGATTTATATTTTGGGCAGAAGGTGGTACAATGCCTTGCAGTTTTAGTATTTTGGCATGGATATTTAGAAAATAGTGAATTCAATTTGGAGGGGGGACTTTTTGACTCTCAAAAATGGAGCCATAACTAAGTAGGCTACAGATAGGTATAGATTTCTTTTTTTCTGGACAGGTTATATGGCAATGCAATATTCTATAGTTTTATTATTTAGTATTTTGACATGGATTTAAAGAAAGACAAAAGAGTCATTTCAGTTAGGGGGGAACCTTTTAGTCACAGGTCCATTTTTAAGATCTCCTTGGCAGGGTTTGGTCTCTCCCTAGACTTGCTCAAGTCTTTCATTATGGACCTCAAACTACTTTAAGAACTTCCCCCAAACACCTGACAGGCCCATTATTGAAAGACAAGTAAGTTATGTACAAAACTTGGGTACAGCTAGAGGATGTGGATGCCGATTCCTGTTGTGTGGTGGGCCTGTGCATGAGAGTGCTACAGGTTTGCCCGGATTATGTAACTTGGTTTGTATATAATACTGAGTCCGCAGCAGGTTGATAGGTTACTCTCTGTTCGTCTGTGTTGAGTGAACCCCTTGGAGCTTCCAAACCCTTTCAGTGGTTGATTAAATGAACTTGCCTAGGCTTGTGGATTCATTCACCTGCCTTTACTTGGCACTCCGCTGCCATGGTAATGTATACGAAAAGGTATGATAAAGGTCATATACCTAAGATCTTTAGTCTGCTTTTGTGTCAAGTAGGAATGGTAGTAGTTGATTTTGTCATCTTATTACTTGCTGAAGAATATCTGAACCAACCTATATAGTATCACATAGGGTAACACAGTCTCACTCTGCTGGAACAAATAGATTAGTCTAGTCTAGTCCTCGGAAAGATATCCAAGAGAGAGAACAGAACCGGTGGCCCGCTACATAAGTAAGTGGAAATAACTCAACAATGAGATGCTGTTAAAGCGGTTCTCACAGTTGCCACCTGGTGTGTACTTTGAATATTGTAAATTATTGGTCAAAACAAGTTCTTTGTAATTCATTCTAATTCTAAATGAGTAGATTTAACATAGATTTTTGGTCCAGTTTATCTAATTTTATAATAGGCTAATTTACATTCTATCAAAAATAAGGATCGTGACCTAACCTTTTTAAACTTAAATGTGTAGTACTATACATCTATAATATTCTGTCAACGTTTGAAAAAATGACATTAGTTTTACTATGTGAAAAGCAACTTTTTAGAATATCCAAATATTCTATTATAAGACTGTCATAATACTGATCTCTAAATAAAAAACTAGCATGGTGACCCTCAATCTTTAAGTTAGATCCAAATTATCAGATGTGCCTTAAAGGGAAAAGAATTAAAAGAAAAGTAGTATTTCATTTTAAACGAATCATACCATGTTTAATGTTATCATGAAATAAATTTAAGAGAAGCTGTCGCAGATAGGGGTTTGCATACAGAACAGAAAGTGTTTTGGCAAAACGTGCCATTCTTGATACCTGCTCTGCAAACATCAAGTTCTATTCAAATCTCAATCAATGTGACTTTTTATAGGAACAGCAATGCAAGTATTCCAATAAATCACAGATAACAAAAATTTTGAGATTATTTTTTCTTAAATCTGATGTTTTTTATTACCATGACTTGCCCCTCTGGAGATCGAGCTGTTACCCGAAACTTGAATAGGTATCTGAATTCATCTTACCCTTCACATTAACTAATGGGCTAACCTTTGTAACATAATGCCCATGATGTATTATTTCTAAATACTCGATGGGCATTGAATACAAGTTCCCAATCCTTAGTCTATGGGTAAAAAATACCAGGGGTGACTAGGTGTACATTCTCCCTCGCAGATGTGCAAATCTAGCTGTCAGGCCTCCTTACTGAGGTGTGTACCTTGCTATTGACACTCCCTCACCTCCCTCCCTCATACCTCGCTGTCCATCCTATTGTACAGTCTCTCACTTCTCACAGTCACTCAATCTACACAGCCACCAAATGAACCATATCAGCAGGCCAGGCCAGGGAGAACTGTTCCGTCTGCGGATTACGGCATGTTGCTCCTTTCGGGAGATACTGCAAAAATCTATTGCCACGTGGACCACCGGTCGCAGAAAGTGACCAGCCTTCTGGTCAGCCTTCAGACCAGCCTTCAGAGGAGCCCTCCCATAAAGAAATTCTCCTCATGAAAATCCCAAAACAAGAGGATATTAATCGCAGACTAACAGAAAAAGACGAATTGGCTCAGTTGGAGCGAAAATTATGGGATTTAACTCTTAGAAATGAGAGTCTCAAGGCTTCTCTGTTACACACAGGTGACCAGACGGGTCCGTCAGAACGCAAGGTGCCGTCTCCACTCAGCCGTGACGCCGCACCTGTTGACCAGGCTTCAAGTCAACAAACCCTCCTGTCTGGCCTGGCCACAGTGGGTTTGGGCCCGAGTGCCCTGGGTAGTGAGGCTCTGGAGGGCCTGTTGTCTGTTTCAAAGCCACCAGAGGGAATACAGAAAGAGCAGGATTGGCTAGGTAATCTACATTTGCTTTCCGAGAGTTCTAAAAGGAAAAGATCTCGCCATTGGCTCCGGCCAGATTACCATGTGCAGGTGGACAAACGGTATGAAGATCTTTCAATGCCTGAGCTCCTTTTTGGAATGATTTGTGTTTTTAAATCCCATGCCTCATATATATACATCCAATAGCATCCCTGATGCTATGTGTCTGTAGACTGCCCCATCTCTACCAATAACAGGCTGTAGACTTGTGGACTGGCAGACCTTTTAGAAGTATGTAATCTTCATGGAGCATGTCACCACACCTAACCTCCCCAGGTAGGTCCCCGGGAGAATTTGTGTTGTAAGCTATATTCCTAAATCATATCCAGTATATATGTGTGATACAAGTGGTGTTAACAACAAACAAGTCTGGACAGGTGTCGAAATGAATGATAAGTTTGAACATTTAATAAACCTATTTAGACACTTATTTTGGTGCTATCACAATGAAGGTGCATGTTGTTAATAAGCATGGGGCATTGTACAGTGGATGAGCACGTGTACATATATATATCTCCTATCTGGGTTACCTCAAATCAACACAAAAATCTATTTTTGCTAGTGTTCTTCATCATGGACAAACCTTCATGTGCAGTGTGTATATGTGTGTATCTTTATCATCAAACTCGAGCGGGTATGCCACCCGCACCCAGCGCGTCCACAGGTGGCGGATAATGGAATGGTCTCCAGATATGGAGACTAGCTGTTTAAACAGCCGCGGACCAAATGGCAATGGATCGCCTGTATCCATGAGCGGAAGAGGATTGTATCGCATCATGCTGCCAAGCATGATGTGCCACATTCCCAACGGTCAAGACCGGATGAAGGTCACTCACTGACACCCCAACGGTCAACAGGCAACCTGGGATGTCTGCACCCAGGGTCTAATGATGGCAGGGGCCTAGCTGTCATCTAGGAGGACAATGGTCGTATGAAGGTCACTCAATGACACCACAACGGCTGCAGACATAAGTCGTGGCGACGGGGAAAGCACGGAACTATCGGGTATAGTTGTGCTGTCAGGTGCTAGTGCTCAACCGCACACGCAGGCTTGGGGGATTATAGGTCGTTGTTCACTGAAAATGAGGGGTAACAGTGGACTTCGGTCATCCGGGACTACCGGCATACTGTGAAGCCCTAGCAGTATGAACCCCCTGAGTACCTGAGCAGGTCCTATTTAGGAACCAGCGCTGCTCACCCCTGGACTGGGGAAGGGGCGAGAAAATAAGCCCTAAACATCGCATACTCCTCACCGAACCCATCAGCATTCCGCGGTTGATGGGTATACACCAGCGGAGCCAAAAGAAACAATGAAATATTTAAAATTGATAACAATGGAAGACGAACTGGAACGGAATCGAACACGGACACTGATCAATGGCACTTCAATGACTGGAACTGGCCACGGTTCCTTGTCATTGAAAGTAAAACAGATAAAACTTTGGCAAAGGTATCACCCTTTGCCATAGGCACTGCAATTGCCAATGTAGCAGGTGGCAATGTTAAACACATTGCTAAAACAAAAGCGGGCATGCTTTTCATTGAGGTAAAGCGGAAAGAACAAGCCCGCTCCCTCTTAAAGCTGACTGCCATTGGCAAAATCCCAGTAAGAACTTCAGTTCATAAATCCCTGAACTCTTCCAAGGGTGTCATCCGATGGAAAGACCTCATCGGTACCCCTGTTGAGGAGATCAGGGATGAGCTTAGAGGACTTGGGGTAACCCATGTCCATCAAATGAAAATCAAGAGGAATGGGGCAATATTAGAGACAGCCACATATGTGCTGACCTTTGACAGCCCTGTTCCCCCTAGAGAAATGAAATGTGGGTACCAGCTGGTCAAGGTCTCTGAGTACATCCCATCTCCGATGAGATGCTACAATTGTCAGCGATTTGGCCACACTGGTAAAAAGAGCAATAGGCAGGCAGTCTGTGGAAAGTGTGCCAATGAAGGACACACACTCAAAGACTGCCGGGAGAAAAAACCCTCCTGTGCCAACTGCAAGGGAGCACACCCTTCGTTCTCGAAGAGGTGCCCGCAGTTCCTTGAAGAAAAGCAAATCCTGTCAGTCCGTACAGAGAGAAGGATATCTTTTCCGGAGGCTAGGAGGGTAGTCAGGGCCTCTAGAGCACCTGTTCTCCCCAAGACTTATGCTGCTGCTGTGGTTCAAAAGAAGAGCATAGGCATACAGACAGACACAGCTCCTGTCCATAAGCCAAATGCTCCCAATGACCCGAAACCCTCTACTGCCCCACCAAAGGCAGTGAATGGAGGACTACCCACAAAGCAACATGAAGCAAAGAAACAAAGAAGAAACAAGAAAAAGAAACCCACAACAGGTAAACCTGCTGATGACCAGTCCCCAGGTCAGATGTCGAAGGAAAAGGACCCAGAACCCCAAGAGTCTGGCCCTTCGGCACCCAAGATAGCCTCCACATCTACCTGCCACCCAGAAGACTCTGGAACCCCAAGAACTCCTGCATGTCCAGTAGAGTCTGGAACTCCAAGAGCCCCTCTAAGTAGGGATACTTCTTCAGTACCCTCCACCAGTGGGGAAGCAGGTTATGTTGAGGCAAAGAAGAAAGGTAAAAGAGTAACCATCAACAGAGACAGTCCAGTGGGCACCAGGTTGTACACCAGCAGCAAAGCAGGTGTACAGGTGGCTAACAGGTTTGCTGTCCTCCCTGATATGTAGAACAGTATGGCGGAGAACAGATGCCATATTATACAATGGAACTGTCGAGGCATTAGAGCAAATAGAGGGGACTTACTTAACTTAGTCATGGACCTCAACCCAGTTGCTCTATGCCTCCAGGAACTCAAAGTAGCGAAAAAGAGAAACATCCCTAGAATGAAGGGCTATAGGACATACTCCACAATACCCAACCCTGACCAACCACTGGGTGGAGTAGTCCTGATGGTTAAAAAACAATACCCTCAGAGACATGTAGGCCTCAACACCACCCTACAGGCTGTTGCAACCCGAGTGACAATTAACAGCCCAGTCACATTGTGCTCTTTGTACCTACCACCAAGTCTAAGAGTCACATACAAAGACCTGGTGTCTCTAGTTGAGCAACTCCCTGCCCCATACATTCTGCTGGGTGATTTCAATGCTCACAGTACAGTATGGGGATCGGCCTACACTAATGGGAAAGGCAGGATGATTGAGAATCTTCTTGACAAGAAGTCTCTCTGCCTCTTAAACAACGGAGAACCCACCTTTCTCTGCAGTTCAGGCAACTGGTCTGCCCTAGACCTTACAATTTGCCATCCAGCGGTGTATGCAGAATATGACTGGAGAGTGGCACCTGACCCTCTGGGAAGTGATCATTGTCCTATCATACTGCACACTGCAAAAAACAACACTACTGATAGCCAACCCAAGCGATGGAAGACCCACAAAGGAGACTGGGAGCAAGTTCAAGACCTTTGTAAGGTTTCTTTCCTACCCTGGGAGTTGGCCAAGGAAAAAGAAGACCCCACACAGTACTTCACTGAAACCCTCCGGGAAGTGAGTACCATGTGTATCCCAAAGACCTCAGGAAATGCTCCTAGAAATTCCTGCCCTTGGTACAACGACGAATGTCGCAAATCCAGGAGGGATAGGAGACGAGCCCTGAGGAAGTTTGAAGGCAACATGAACCTTACCAATCTCATTACCTTCCGTCAACAACAAGCAAAGACTAGGCTTGTGTACAATAAAGCAAAGCGAGAGTCCTTCCGTGAATATGTCAACACCATCGACAATTCTACACCCTTGAAAAAGGTATTTGAGAGGGTCAAGAAACTAAACGGCAAGTCGACTCTTTTGCTGAATCACCTGAAAGTCGGTAATGAAACCAAGGAAACGGCTGAGGACATTGCAGATACATTTGCAGCTCACTTCAGCAACGTCTCCTCCAATGAGAACTGTTCAGGAGAGTTCCTTGAACACAGAGGAAGGCAGGAGCAAGGGAAGCTCAACTTCTCATCCAATAACCAGGAATGCTACAATAAGCTATTCACGTTGGGAGAATTGAAGCATGCCCTTCACCAGGCTAAGGACTCCTGCCCAGGCCCAGATGACATTCACTACCAGATGCTGAAACATCTACCAGAGCAACAACTTTCACTGCTCTTGAGTATATGCAACAGTATCTGGACAACAGGCAAGTACCCACCATCCTGGTCAGAGGCAGTGGTCATACCAATTCCAAAACCAGGGAAAGATATGAACATAGCCTCCAGCTACAGGCCCATAGCCATGACTAGCTGTCTGGCCAAAACAATAGAGAGGATGGTAAACAACAGGCTGGTATGGTATCTAGAGTCCAAAAACTTGTTGACTCCCTACCAGTCAGGATTCTGCAAGGGTTGTAGTACAACCAATCATCTGATTCGGCTAGAAAGCTACATCTGAGAAGGCTTTGCCAACAATGAACATGTTGTTGGCATATTTTTTTACCTGGAAAAGGCTTATGACACAACATGGAAATTTGGCATTCTTGAAGACATGCATAACCTTGGACTGCAAGGAAGACTCCCACTGTTTGTGGAAGGCTTCCTTGCAAACAGAACATTCAATGTCCGCCTTGGTGTCACAGAGTCGATGAAGGTCGACCAGGAAATGGGAGTACCACAGGGATGTGTTCTCTCAGTGACCCTCTTTGGCATAAAAATAAATGAGATAACCAAAACTCTGCAGCGGGATATAAAGTGCTGCCTGTATGTAGACGACTTTGTCATCTGCTACAAGGCCAGCCATATGGCCACTGTAGAGAGAAAACTACAACAGACTTTAAACAGTCTTGAAACTTGGAGCACTGAGAATGGTCCTATCTGGACTGGCTTAAACCCATCCAGAACCAGGGACTAAGGCTGTGTCTTGGTGCATTCCGATCCTCACCAGCTGTAAGCCTTCATGTGGAGGCAGGAATTCCCCCGCTTGATCTGCTGTGTGAGAAGCTGTCCCTCCAGTATGCCATCAAAGTGAAGGCCAACAAAAGAAACCCAGCATATGACACAATCTTCAGAAATGATCACAGTGTCTATGGCAGAAAGAAGAATGTGACAAAACCCTTCTCAGCCCGAGTGAGAACTCTTATCCGAGAGGCCGGTGTCCCCATTCACAAGGTGATGGAAGAAGGTCCAGCCAAGTCCCCTCCATGGAGAATGGCATCACCCACCATCATCTTTGATCTATGTAAGAACAAGAAAGCAGAAACATCAGCAAACATATATGAAAACGAACTTGTCAAAATCCATCACCTCTATAGAAACTACACAGAGGTGTATACGGATGGCTCGAAAGATGGAAACCGTGTAGGCTTTGCTGCGCACACTCCTTATGGAAATCGCAAAGGAGCACTACATCAAAGAAGCAGCATCTTCACTGCTGAAGCACATGCCTTGCTGAGTGCTTTGGAATGGATGAAGGTGTCAAATCACAGAGAGTATATCATCTTCTCTGATTCCAAGTCATGCCTACAAGCAATTGGTCAGCATGACCCAAGGAACCCTGTTATACAGGCAATAAGAGAATCCTACTCGGAATTGGAGCAGGATAAGGAGGTGGTGTTCTGCTGGCTCCCTAGCCATATTGGCATAGAGGGAAACAAGGCCACAGACCATGCAGCCAAAACAGCATTGAGTTGGAAACCAGGTTTGGCCCCTGTCCCACACTCAGACCTTGTCCCAATCTCCAAAGAGTACACTAAACATGAATGGCAGAGCCGATGGAGCTCAAGCCAGGACAACAAACTATATGCCATTGAACCATCAGTTGGCAAAAAACAAGACTATGCAGGCTTGACAAGAAGTGAAGTGACAAGACTGACCCGTCTTCGAATAGGTCACTCACTGCTGACACATGGGCACCTCATGCAGGGTGAAGAACGACCCATATGCCAGCGTTGTCAGGTGCCTCTTTCGATTGAGCACCTGCTGCTTTACTGTCAAGCAACAAAGAAAAGCAGGGATAAGTACATTCAATGTGCAACATCCATGTCCAGTGTTTTCAACAACACAGGGAAGAAAGAAATTCTGAAGTTTCTTCGTGAAACAAAGATTTTCGAAAAGCTATAGAAATGAACAAAGGAGAACTTTTAGTGGCCAAAACTGTCCGGTACGGGAGGTTGACAAAAACTGTCAGCCGGCTTGACCTGTAGCCAATTACATGGAGCAGCCTCATACTGGTCAGCTTGCTGACCCGATTGGTATGTTGCAGCGACTGGTTTGCCGTTGTCAGTATAATGTGACCGGCAGAGTGTTGTGTCAATGGTCTGCGGCACAGCCCTTCAGTGAGGCAGCACTATAAAGCGGGCATAGGGTCCCACTGCTACAAGTAGACCAAAGTTGAGTTAATATACCTTTCAAGAACCAGATAGGTCAACCAATGAGTCAGTCTCAAAAGGATGTAACTTGCCTACCGAGACGTAAAACTACACAAACAAACAAACAAACAAACAATCTTGTATTCCTGTATTTATAGATCTTACCAACAGTTTAAGCTGAACTTGTTTTCCCAGTTTTGTTTCTGAGGACAGAGTGTATGGTGTATAGAGAAACTGAGCCTTATGGATGTTCCCCGTATTACAAAAAAAAATTGTTCAGTTGCAAAAATGAAGCACTATGAAAAGCTCACCTACATCTGACACAGAGAGAGAAAAGGTATGTTAAACTTGGTGCATACTAAAATTTAAACGTTTCATTAGCGTTAAGGGTGCTTGAATTTTGACTAATATGTTCTGTTTGTATTCTATATCTCTTTTCTTTGGTCTGACAGAGTCAATGAAAAGCAGTGAATGAATGGATGTCGTAGGATCTATATTCAGTTGTAGAGTGAGTGCATAAAAGGATAGTGAATAGAACTGCATTGTCCAGTGTACAAACCAGTGTTGTAGGCAATGATGCGTGTTTCATTCTGTGGTTTTTTGTTGATATAATTTGATGTTCTCTGTGGCGCTGGTTGCCATACATGATGACTAACAGGTGAGATCTCTATGAGCAGTCATCCACAGCGCCCGACTAGCCTGGGAACAAGTGGGAGGGAAAAGTGAGGAAAGACACAAATTTTCAAAAAGAAAGAAAAAATAAATAAATAAAAGAAAGGATGAATTTGTTGTTCGTACCAAAGAAACCGTGTCCTGTTTTCTATTATCTTTTAAGACCTTTCCTGATTTAGTGTTATTGTTAGAACTGGGTTTACAGTCATTCACTTTACAGATAATTTTCAAGTAAAGGCCATTTTGTTTCAATACATTTAGAACCTTTATTAGCGGGTGGATGATTGGTCTTTAGGTTATGCCTATAGCCTACTGTTGTACACTAGCTTGTAGAGTCACTAGGCGACCTGACCATATTTCTTCTTTATGAAGCTAAGTATAGTTAGGAATAGGATTTTTGTTTTGAATAGAAGGTTTTATGGCCATACAATATCTTACAGTTTTCGTTTTTAGTATTTTGACACTGTTTATTAAAAAAGAGAGATTTCAGTTTTGGGAGGAATTTTTGAGTCACAGGTCCATAGTTAAGAACACCTTCATGGACATATTTCTACCTGTAAATCAAGATATAGTATGCCATTTTTGAAAGAGAAAAAATAACAGTAGTTGCTAGGAAGTGGAATCTTTTAAGTAGATTTCATTTTTACAGACATTCAAGTTTTTGTTTAAAAGTGGGGGGTATTTGGGATGAAATGGGCATTCTAAAGCAGGTGTTTACTCTATATTGATTTACCTTAAGCATTAGTGTTACATTTACCATAAGTGGCAATTAACAGTTGCTTACACCATAGGAAGTGTCATTATTTAGATGAAATGGATATTTATGTGCTAATGATATATCTATGCCAAATCTCATAATGGGAAGTGGGGGGGGGGGGGGGGGGAAGCAGGTGTATGAGAGGATAGGATTTAGCATATTTACACACAAATTAAAGTGAAAATGGTTCTTAGCTTTGTTCTAGGAACCAGTCCTAGTCAAATGAAATTGGTTTGTAAAATTTACCACAAGATTTTGACTTGACCTACTTTATTAGTGTATATAGGAAGAGAGTTGTGTACTCCATTTTGGACCACATGGGCAGGCAGCATACAGACAAGTTTGTGTACACTCATCCATGAAGGATCACCATGAGGCAGCTGAAAACTTTTCATATGTAGGTGGGGCATTGCTGTGTGCCAATTGAATCCCCTACAGGTAGCTAAATATATGTGTGCATTGATCCATGAACTTCTTAGTTCACAGAGGGGTAGGGCTTTCAATATCCAATCAATGCAGGCCCTTCCCTAATCATGAAATTGACAGTTGCTTACACAATAGGAAGTGTCATTATCAGCAGGTGGACAGTTGGTCTTTAGGTTTTGGTTAAGGCTTGCTGTTGTACACCTGCTTGTAGAGTCAGTAGGTGATCTGACCATTTTTGCCTTTTACAGCTAAGTATAAATAGGAATATGATTTCTATTTTGGGCAGAAGGTAGTACAATGCCTTGCAGTTTTAGTATTTTGGCATGGATATTTAGAAAATAGTGAATTCAATTTGGAGGGGGGACCTTTTGACTCACAAAAGTGAGGGGGGGGGGGAATTTGGGTGAAATGGGCATACTTAAACAGAGGTCCCTTCAGTATTGATAAAAATTGGTGTAATATTTACCTTCTCCATAAGTGGCCCTGACAGTTGCTTACATCCTAAAAAGTATCACTATTTAGGTTAAACTTATATTGGCATGATATTCATGTATTTTTGCCTAATTCATAGCATGGGGGGTAACAGCCATCTTTGCATTTTTTTTTTTTAGATCGTTTTATTTATCCTGGATATCAATAAGGCAATCATGCCTGTTTACATTTGATCCCAGCTCGTGGTACTTTGATTGTAATGATCCTATACACCTATTCGGCTAGCTAACAACTTAGTCTAGTGATATGTACAAATAGCACAAGGGTCGACAGATACAGCCCAAGTCTCAACAGTGAGACCAGATGTTATTGGCATATAGATATAGACAGTAGAATAAGTACAGTACATGTGATGAATATGTGAAACAGTTGTAGGAGTCTTCATACCTTACCATGTGGCTGTTATCCTACAATATGAGATACCTTATGAACATAATCTAGAATGGGGTTGAGAAGTCACAAGTACATCCGTGTAATGAGTATCAGTATTATTAACTTAAATATACAATTGACGGCTGTTATACAAGAAAGTTTTTTCTTTAGCTTTGAACTTCGGGTAGGTAGGTATGAGTCTATATTCGGTTGGCAATCTATTCCATAACATGGAGCATTTATAGTGCATACTGCATTTATAATGGGCTATATTTGGGTTAATGACATTTAGTACAGGGGCATCATGTAGGCGGGTTGGCCTTGCTGGTGTCAGTAAATTATCAGATGATTTACTCCTATGATAAGCCATTTTCCTTATTATAGATTCACGTCTTTCACTGAGAAAATTAATGTTTGCCTGTCTATGAATCCACGCGGTGTTTGCCCTTGGGTCTGACCTGAGTGCGATACGAAGAGCCTTATTTTGCATTTTTTGTAGTTTCTGCAGTGTACCCTGATTCGTGTCATGGATAAGTGCGCAGCCGTATTCCGCAAAGGGTAGTATTTTCGATTTGTAGATTAATATGGATTGTTTTTTATTTAGGAAGTAACGAATTTTGGCAAAGATGTATGTTTTATGGGCCAGTTTACGAATCATCTCTTTCTTGTGAAGTTTGAAAGTTAATTTCGGGTCCAGTCGAATTCCCAGATAATCGAAATGATTGACAAAGTCGACTTCTGCATTGTTTAAAGTGAGTTTGTCCAAAACATGGGTCTTTCGCAGAGAATTTCTGCTTCCAAAAATCATACTTTTTGTTTTTTTTGTGTTTATAGTGAGTCTGTTTTCCCTGGCCCATCTTGATAGTTCCTCTAGGTTTATTTGGACTTTCTGCGCTGCCAGCTTAAATCTTTACTGGTGGCATAGACTACTGTATCGTCAGCGTATAGTTTTATCACAGGATCAGACAAGGCGCCTTTCATATCGTTAACATATATCAAAAACAGCAGCGGCCCCAGTATGGAACCCTGCGGGACACCACAGGATACCATACGGAGGCCCGACAAAACACCATTGACTCGGGTTCTATGTGATCGGTCCTTCAAGTAGTTCGTTAACCAGGCAATCATACCCTTGTTAACCCCGTATAGTTTACATTTTTTTATTAGTATAGAGTGTGAGACAGTGTCAAAGGCTTTAGAGAGATCTATGAAAGTGGCTATTGTTAATTGTTTATTGTTTAATCCATGGTATATTTCATCAGTGAAAGAAGAGACAGTTGAGATGGTTGAATGCCCTTTACGAAAGCCCCCTTGATTTGGGTCCAGTATTGAATTGTCCTCAAGGTAAGTTGAAAGTTGTTTGTGTATGATTTTTTCTAGTAGTTTGCCAGGGAGAGGAAGGAGAGAGACAGGTCTTAAGTTATTAACATTAGTAGAGTTGCCAGATTTTTTTAGAGGTACTATTTGGGCCTGTTTCCATTTGCTTGGGTAGATGCCTGTTCTGATAGAACAATTAAATAAATGAGCTATTTGATTAGGGATAATTAGGAAGCTGTCCTTCAATATTCGAGATGGTAGATTCGGTAGTGCTGATGATTTATTTATATTAATATCTTTACACAGTTCTGATATGTCTTCGCTAGTGACTTCGGTGAACTCCATTAGAGTGTCTTCAACATGGTCATCGTAAGATTTCTATGCTTTATTAAATTTACTGGCTAGTTTGGGCCCGATATCCGCAAAATAGTCATTTATATAGTTAGGAAGTGCGTCAGTAGTTATTGGTTCCTCAGTGATCGGGTCGATCAAGTTAATAATGGAGTTATTACCTTTATTGGGTATAAGTTCGGTAAGCTTTTCCCAGAATTTTTTCGGGTTATCATCCATATGGTCCTGAATAAATGCGGCTTTGGCATTACGTATCGTTGTTTTAGTAATATTTCTCAACCGTCTGGCTAAGTCCCAGTCCTTAGCAAGTTTAGTCCTACGTGCTTGTTTTAGTGCTCTGTCTTTTTCAGATATCATCGAGATTATCTCATCACTTATCCAGGCGTTTCCCTTGTCTTTTAGGTTCATGGGTTTTAGGGGGAAGGTGCGATCTAGGTAGGTGTTAATTCTGTCTTCAATGTGGTTCCAAATTAGTTCAGGGTTGGTTAGTTCTAAGAGTTCATCCCAGCAAGTATCATTTAAGTGTGTTTCTAGGTCCTCCTTACAGTATTTTCTATAAGACCTCCCCTTTGTTTCAATTTTGGTGTAAGGTTCCTTTGATTTCTTTTTGTGGATATAAATCAACATATGGTCACTTATGTTCAAATTACTAACTCCTGAGTTCATTATATTATCACAGTCCGTGAAAATTAAGTCAATCATGTTGTTTATACGTGTGGGTTCCTCTATGATTTGTTTCAGACTAGATGTGCGTTCAAATTGCTGTAGTATTTTAGACTCGGTAGTCGATTTGATCTTGTAATTTATATTAAAGTCGCCTAATATTATCATGTCCACTTTTTTGTGTAAGTCTTTAATAGTGTTGGTTGAGTTGGTTAGTATTTCTGTGAAGGTCTCATTAGAGGCTCCTCTAGGCTTATAGATTGTTCCTAGTACTATGTTTTTTTGTATTTTTAGATTGAGTTCCAGCCACAGACATTCAATGTCTTTATTACTTCTGTTGTATAATTGTAAATGATCCTTGGAAACCACTAAGTTGTTCTTAACAAAAGCACCAATTGTAATGCAGCCATGTTCCACAAGAGGACTTAGTGGTTCCTATCATTCTTCAAGCATATTGGCACATGCCTTATACCTATATCCTTATAAAAATACTAAATATCTGGTTGAAGCTCAGCCTCACTTTGAACACAGAACCTGTAGCATGGCCAACTAACACCAGATGGAGCCATAACTAAGTGGGGTACAGATAGGTATAGATTTCTTTTTTTCTGGACAGGTTATATGGCAATGCAATATTCTATAGTTTTATTATTTAGTATTTTGACATGGATTTAAAGAAAGACAAAAGAGTCATTTCAGTTAGGGGGGGACCTTTTAGTCACAGGTCCATTTTTAAGATCTCCTTGGCAGGGTTTGGTCTCTCCCTAGACTTGCTCAAATCTTTCATTATGGACTTGAAACTGCTTTACGAACTTTCCCAAACACCTGACAGGCCCATTAATGAACGATAAGTATGATATGCACAAAACTTTGGTTTACGCTAGAGAATGCTGGTGGTGATTTCTGTTGTGTGGTGGGCCTGTGCATGAGAGTGCTACAGGTTTGCCTGGATTACGTATCTTGGTCTGTATATAATACTGAGTCTGCAGCAGGTTGACAGGTTACTCTCTGTTCCTCTGTGTTGAGTGAACCCCTTGGAGCTTTACATTCGTTGGGTTTTTCCAAACCCTTTCAGTGGTTGATTAAATGAACTTGCCTAGGCTTGTGGATTCATTCACCTGCCTTTACTTGGCACTCCGGTGCCATGGTAATGTATACGAAAAGGCATGATAAAAGTCATATACCGAAGATCTTTAGTCTGCTTTTGTGTCAAGTAGGAATGGTAGTAGTTGATTTGTCATTTTATTACTTGCCGAAGAATATCTGAACCAACCTATGTAGTATCCCATAGGGTAACACAGTCTCACTCTGCTGGAACAAATAGATTAGTCTAGTCTAGTCCTCGGAAAGATATCCAAGAGAGAGAACAGAAACGGCGGCCTGCTACATAAGTAAATGGTAAGTGGAAATGACTCAACAATGAGATGCTGTTAAAGGCAATTCTCACAGATGCCACCTGGTGTGTACTTTGAATATTGTTAATTATTGGTCAAAACAGGTTCTTTATAATTCATTCTAATTCTAAATGAGTAGATTTAACATAGATTTTTGGTCCAGTTTATCAAATTTTATAATAGGCTAATTTAGATTCTTTCAAAAATAAGGATCCTGACCTATCGTTTTTAAACTTAAATGTGTAGTACTATACATCTATAATATTCTGTCAACGTTTGAAAAAAAGTGACATGGGTTTTACTATGTGAAAAGCAACTTTTTAGAATATCTATATATTCTATTATAAGACTGTCAAAATACTGATCTCTAAATCAAAAACTAGCATGGTGACCCTCAATTTTTAAGTTAGATCCAAATTATCAGATGTGCCTTAAAGGGAAAAGAATTAAAAGAAAAGTAGTATTTCATTTTAAACGAATCATACCATGTTTAATGTAATCATGAAATAAATTTAAGAGAAGCTGTCGCAGATAGGGGTTTGCATACAGAACAGAAAGTGTTTTGGCAAAACTTGCCATTCTTGATACCTGCTCTGCAAACCTCAAGTTCTATTCAAATCTCAATCAATGTGACTTTTTATAGGAACAGCAATGCAAGTATTCCAATAAATCACAGATAACACAAATTTTGAGATTATTATTTCTTAAATCTGATGTTTTTTATTACCATGACTTTCCCCTCTGGAGATCTAGCTGTTACCTGAAACTTGAATAGGTTTCTGAATTCATCTTACCCTTCACATTGACTAATGGGCTAACCCTTGTAACATAATCCCCATGATGTATTTTTTCTAAATACTCGATGGGCATTGAATACAAGTTCCCAATTTTTTTTTAAAAGAATTTTACTTATCCTGTGTGATACATAGGCATGTGAGCCTTTTTGAGTGGATATCCCAGATACAGGAGTTACAGTAATTTCACCTTATTTTTAAGCAAAAGAGATAACACTGACCATATACAGTCATGGTCATAGCGTAAGTTTGACAATATAAACTTTACGGGCGACCACAATTGTCGTCCACCGCATGGTGATTACTACAAGCAAGGTTATTTATACAGAAATTATGTGCTGAGTGCCTGTGTATACAACAAAGAAAAAGATCAATTACTAAAACTAACCGTTATAAAGTTCTGAATAACTACTAGTTTTGTATAATACTATTGTTGATGGCTCGGATAATATCCTCCGTAAACTTAACATTTGTGTCCACCGTCGAGTGGCCAGGTCTAAACCCGCCCGGTTCAGCAGTAAGTAGATTGTTAACCTCACAGTGTTCCATAAGTCGACGCTGTACAATTTTTTCTAGGAGTTTGCCTGGAGCAGGTAACAACGATATTGGGCAAAGATTAGATACTTGGTCGCTATTCCCTTCTTTCTTAAGTGGTACAATAAGGGCTTCCTTCCACTTAGACGGGAAGACGCCAGACGTCAGAGATAGTCGGAACAGTTTCAGTACTTTCGGTAAAACAGCCAGCAATGCTACCTTCAAAAATCTACTTGAGATTGCGGGTAAGCCCGAGGACTTCCAAATATCAATTTTTTTTATCAAGTACATGAGTTCTTCCTCATCAGTATCTACATCGGTAACAAATTGATCCGAAATTGCTTCGTCATAAGCCCACGTATCATTAATTTTTTCGGCTAACTTGGGGCCAATCTCGGAAAAATAGGTGTTAATGTAGTCGGCCGTGAGGTGATTCGGTATTTTGTTACCGCTGGTGTTGTCCACCAGATCAATGTGTGTGTTATCCTTTTTATTAGGTAGTAGTTTGTTGATTTCAAACCAAAATTGTATTGCATCTGATTTGTGATTGAGAAGGTTTTCTTTAATATGATCTGATTTTGCGTTGATTATAGTTTTTTTTGGTGTAGTTAAGTAAGTATTTTGCTCTATCCCAGTCCTCAGGATTACCTGTTCTATGAGCTCTACAGAGGGCACTATCCTTATCCTTTATGAGCTCAATGAGCTCGTTTGTAAGCCAAGGCTGTTTATCTTCTCTAACACGGAATTTTTTTGTCGGGCACATTTTATCTAGGTTTCTTATAAAGATGGTGTACATCAATTCCCAAGCTTTATCAACTTCAGTCTCCAGATCAAATTCTTGCCAATTATCGGCATCAACAAGCTGAGCATATAATGTTCCATCAAAATTTCTAGCTGATCTGCCATAGAAATCCTTTTTTTTAATTTTCTTTTTGTGTTTACCAAAAATTATATATGTTAAGCTATGATCACTCATGTTCTTTTTCTCCACCCCACAAGCTTTGAGGTCAGTTAAGTCAGTAACAACAAGGTCTATGCATGAAGAGGTGAGTTTCGTGACTCTTGTATACTCAGTAATTTGTTGTGAATACCCGTTTAATTTGACCCAGGTTTTGAGGTTGACTGTATCTTGGTGCTTAGTGTCAAGCCAGTTTATGTTAAAATCACCAATATAGATAACTTTCTTAGTGCGCAGTTCTGGCCCATTAACGTCTATGAAATTCTGTAGTGTGTCCAGAAAAATATCTACATTACCATCTGGTGGTTTATAAACTGCTACATAAATAACATCTTTCTGATTCACTCTACTCAGGTGTAAAAATTGAGCTTCCATGTGTTTCGTTGAAATGTCAAACAAGCCATTTTTAAATTTGGTCAGTTTCATGTCAGATCTAAAATAAGTACATATACCTCCCCCTATTTTTGGGAAATCACCATCATCCTCTGACCATGCTCTATCAACTCTAAAATGACTATAGCCTTTCATAGCAATTAACTGGTCCGAGACAAGTTCGGTCAACCAACTTTCAGTGAAAGTCATTATATCAAAGAACTCAGCACATTCGATTCTCACCATTTCGATTTTCCCAAGTAGACTCCAGATATTCAGATGTCCCACCCTCAACCCCTTCACGTGCACAATTTCCTCCATCGTCATTCAGTACAATAATCATTGCAAAATTTGTCGGAACCTCTGGTATAGTAAAAGGTGTCAACCCTAGTTGGGTTGAACGTAAATAGGGAAATTATGCAATCTATGCATTCCCTTGGGTTACTCATTATTCAGACACTTCAGATGGCGGTGAGCGAGTTCGAGTGACGCTCTCCCGCATGATTCAAAACATAGATCAAATTAATTAAACTTAGTTAGGGTTCAGATATGTAAAGACGAGTTGGCCAAGAACTGCTTAATCAACAAACAAAAAAAGAACTTTTTTGTTCCATAGTCTCTCAGCTTTTCCCAGCCGGCGGGCTATCGAGATTGGTCGTCGACCCATCCTGAGTCGCCTCAAAACGTGCCAATTTGTTGTCAACACATTGGAAGGTATTTGTTGCCGACTGGGGCGTCCCTCGAGACGTGAAAAAAAAAAAAAGAATTTCTCCTTCTAAGATCAATTTTCAAATTTAGTTAGAGTTTAAATTTAGTTTAAATCACATTTTAAAATTGGGCAGGAAGGCCGTAGAGTCATATGACATGTACATACTCATGAACATTAGTTACAAATAGCAAATCAGTGAGTACTAGCAAGTGCATTTACGTCAAAACACCGTAACGGCTCGGCGTACCAAAATTGAGCGAGATCGTCGGCCAAATGGATACCGTCATAAAGGTTGTCATACTTGTGACACACACTGAGTGATTCGTTGCTGTGATTATGTTTGGCCAGCCAGGGGGTTGACAGTCCTCTTAGTGAGTTCCACCCAGTGACAGCCTTGTTGAATGCCACCACTGCTTCATTTACCATAACTTGTTGACTGTCAGTTGTGCCTGGCGCTACTTTAGCTAAGTTCAAACCAACCAGTGGGCACATTATGATTTTGGCATTGGGATGAATATGCTCTAACCAGTCTAAACCCACCTCTGCATATGCAATGAGTGAGTTTGCAAGGGCCTCAGCAGAATCCCAGTTAAATGAAACCTACGACCAACCTTATTTGTGATGTCATTCACCCCTGCAATAATGTAAACATTGTCAGCTGGGTGGTGTAGCAGGTGGTAGTGTGCATTGACAATAACTTGTCTCAAACGTGATCCGCAGAAGAAGTACACGCTTGCGCGTCGACTCCTTGCCGGTTCTGTTGACATTAGGTTATCCAATTTAGCTCCTCGACTATCCATAAACATGGTATTTCGGGGTGCAGGTCTCCAATTTGGCCGATTTCGCTTCATTACGATAGATTTGTTGATCTTGACTCAGTCTTCGTCGTCGCCGCGGTAGCTGTCACGGATTTCCGCCAAAATGCGGCCAGCGTGGTTGTTGCCCGTAACGGACCGGGCGGAGATCGTGCGGGATTCCGAAATAAGTTTTCCACATCCCCAGAATTTGTCCTTGGTGGCTTCATAGATAGGCCCTTGTATACGTTCTAACTTCTCGGGGAGGCTGTCATTTTGGTCAAATTTAGCCGTCATCAGTCTTTTCATGACATCACATTTACTGTTATCCCAGGCCTTGCTAACTTGAACAGATTTGGCCAACCTTTTGGCTTCGTACCCGTCAGTGGAGATTCAAATTCTTTTCGCAACTTCGTACGCACCGTTGAACCTAGCCAGAATAAAGCAGTAAAGCTGTTCGCAGCTGTCCCAGACCGTGTCTTCGTGTTTAATTTTGCACTGGTACATGTTCGACAGGAACGAGTAGTGCAATTGGAATGCCGTACCGTCAGGTGTACGGACCGTCTTCGCAGCTTCCATGGTTACTCCTTCTGGTAGTTTATTTAGATCTTCATGTTGAAATTGTTCGTCATCAACCACCAGTTTGGCCCCCTTAACTTTGGCGTTGTGGCCTAGATTTCTGGCCACAGCGGCCAAGCAGCGCAGCTCCTTCCTTTCACTTAGTTTGGCTGGCGACAGGTCGTCCGATACGAATACATTTTGCCACTTATCCATTCCTTTCAGTTTAGCAATGTTCTTATAGAGTTTACTCTTGGCGTGTGCAGTGCTGAACTTAACAAGAATGTTTCGCGGCCTGATATTCCCATGTCTTTTCGGCCCTAGTCTGAACGCGTATTCAATTGAGACTTCGTCGGTGATATCGATAGCCCCAATATCGGCAAACAGCTCAGCCGCAATATTTTTTACGTTTTTATTGGGCTTTTCTACCACTCCCTGCAGGATGACGTTTTTCCTCCTTTTTTCTTCCGTCAACTGGTTATTTTGTGCTTCAAGTGTTTCAACGCGTAGTGTAAGCCTGTCGATGGTGATTTCATTCAAATCCCGCTCCCGGTCCATTTCGGATACTAGCGCACTATACTCGTCCACTTGTTGTTCTGCTATCTTCAGTCTATCTTCTAGGCTATCTAATCTTTCATTCACGCCCTTCGCAACCTTGTCTACCTTCTCATCCTGGGTGTCTAGATGATTATTTATGCTGTCCAGCTTTGTTCCAAGTGCGGTGAGTTCATCTTTGTTTGATTTCTTGAGCTCTCTTAACATGTCAATCACTGTGCTCTGAGAATCATCCTCTCCATTATCGCTCTCACTGGCAGATTCCTTTTCCGACTTTTTTACTGACCGTGTTTTCGGTTTGCCGACAGGCATTTCGGCGGGCTTTGACATCAGGCGGATTCTTGGTGGGTTGTTGTACGTACGAATATATGTCGTTGTCTTGTTAGGCTACAGAATCCCTTTTTTTATGATTTATACGGGAGCTACGGCACACGCTCACTCACTCAGCCATTATGTAATTATGGTATTGTCTATGGGTAAAAAATACCAGGGGTGACATAACTAGGTGTACATTCTCCCTCGCAGATGTGCAAATCTAGCTGTCAAACCTCCTTACTGAAGTGTGTACCATGCTATTGACACTCCCTCACCTCCCTCCCTACCTCGCTGTCCATCCTATTGTACAGTCTCTCACTTCTCACAGTCACTCAATCTACACAGCCACCAAATGAACCATATCAGCAGGCCAGGTCAGGGAGGCCATCATCACAGTAATCAATGTAAACCACACAAGGCCTGCTGAGCCTGTACAACCTTGAGGAGACTGGAGCTGGTGGAGCAGTCAGTCCACACGCTGTCCCCACTGTATATATAGATGGCTGCCCAGCAGGCTGGTAGTGATCACAGTCCTCCTGGTATTTGGCTGGATGTGTGGGATAGATTTTTTCTGCTACAGGCATAACCCTCTGGTAGCTGTGACCTTTGACCCGACAAGTATGGAAGTATTCCAATGAATTACCAATATCCCAAATTCCAAGGTCTTTCATTTATGGTTATGAACTACCCGTAGTTAATGGTATTGATGTTAGGGGGCGCCACATGAGGTTTCAGCTGGGGTTGCTGCAGGCACCCAAACCCACCTGGCTCGGTCACTCTGCAGCCACCAGGCCCCCAGGAAGGACCTAGCCTACGTGCTGAAAAGTTTTTTACTTGTTTGTCATTTCCCTAGGGAGAAAGTAATAAGATGTCAGACTAGGAGAATACGGAAGGGGGTCCTACTGAAAAGAACTGTTCCGTCTGCAGATTACGGCATGTTGCTCCTTTCGGGAGATACTGCAAAAATCTATTGCCACGTGGACCACCGGTCGCGGAAAGTGACCAGCCTTCTGGTCAGCCTTCAGACCAGCCTTCAGAGGAGCCCTCCCATAAAGAAATTCTCCTCATGAAAATCCCAAAACAAGAGGATATTAATTGCAGACTCACAGAAGAAGACGAATTGGCTCAGTTGGAGCGAAAATTACGGGATTTAACTCTTAGAAATGAGAGTCACAAGGCTTCTCTGTTACACACAGGTGACCAGATGGGTCCGTCAGAACGCAAGGTGCCGTCTCCACTCAGCCGTGATGCCGCACCCGTTGACCAGGCTTCAAGTCAACAAATCCTCCTGTCTGGCCTGGCCACAGTGGGTTTGGGCCCGAGTGCCCTGGGTAGTGAGGCTCTGGAGGGCCTGTTGTCTGTTTCAAAGCCACCAGAGGGAATACAGAAAGAGCAGGATTGGCTAGGTAATCTACATTTGCTTTCCGAGAGTTCTAAAAGGAAAAAATCTCGGCATTGGTTCCGGCCAGATTACCATGTGCAGGTGGACAAACGGTATGAAGATCTTTCAATGCCTGAGCTCCTTTTTGGAATGATTTGTGTTTTTAAATCCCATGCCTCATATATATACATCCTATAGCATCCCTGATGCTATGTGTCTGTAGACTGCCCCATCTCTACCAATAACAGGCTGTAGACTTGTGGACTGGCAGACCTTTTAGAAGTATGTAATCTTCATGGAGCATGTCACCACACCTAACCTCCCCAGGTAGGTCCCTGGGAGAATTTGTGTTGTAATCTATATTCCTAAATCATATCCAGTATATATGTGTGATACAAGTGGTGTTAACAACAAACAAGTCTGGACAGGTGTCGAAATGAATGATAAGTTTGAATATTTAACCCTTTAAGGACGGCCGCCTATGGCAGAACTACACACATGGGGACGGCAACTAGTGACTATGTACAGTTCTAGGGGACGGGGACAATTTTCTCTGAACTCAAAATTCGAAGGTTTATCACATGATCTAATTTGTTATCCTTCATATTTCTATTTCCATTATTTAGAATTCTAAAATATGAAGTTATACCTACATTCTTTGCAAATTTCAAGTTAATTGATAAAATATTTCCTTTTCAAAAGCAAAAATACATAATTTCATAAATACCCAGCAAATGATGCCTTAAGGCATCATCCGCCCCCAGCCGGGTGATGCCTTAAGGCATCATCCGCCCTTAAAGGGTTAATAAACCTATTTAGACACTTTTTTTGGTGCTATCACAATGAAGGTGCATGTTGTTAATCAACATGGGGCATTGTACAGTGGATGAGCACGTGTACATATATATATCTCCTATCTGGGTTACCTCAAATCAACACAAAAATCTATTTTTGCTAGTGTTCTTCATCATGGACAAACCTTCATGTGAAGTGTGTATGTGTGTGTATATAAATGTATACTGTAAAAGGTGTGTGAGTCCTTTCTGCCCTAGTTTTGAGACATTCCCAGTTCCACGCTTGTTTGACCTCATGTGCATCTAGTTAACAAACTTACTCTTCTCCACTGCTTAAAAGATGCACTATGCTGTATGTGGGTAATTAGAACTGAGCAGAGGCTTGTATTACCAGGACAGTGTCAGCTGGTCCTACCAGCTTTTCTGTACGTGCTGCTTGAAAAGGAAATTGGACACAAATAGTGTATGTCCACCACCACAGTGCACAGCAATGCCCCAGGTGACCTCAGCGATGATTTAGTTGAATTAGTAAATGCCTGTACATAGCCACCTGCCACCCTTGTCTGCAAATGAGTAGCATGGGGTGTGTGAACCCTGACCTTCCCCATGTGACCTGCCAACAGTTCTATACTGGCCCAGTGATGGACACTTTGCTTTGTAGAGGTTCTGTTCTTTGTTTTTCTTTGTCCATATTTTTCTGTCATCATCTCCAGTATATCTGCTTCTCATTATGTAGTAAGCTAAATAATGTGTCTGGTGTAAGCTTTGATATTTATTTGTAATGTTGTATACTTTGCCAGTTAATTATTGATGCAGGAAATGGTTTCCACCATCTTATGCCTGAGACACACCAAGCAAGTAACAGCAATGATCTCTAGAATCACCAGCATAGATTTGCGTGTATGTGTGACGTTTATTTCATAGTAATATCTTCCACCAATAATTTAGCTTCTCTGAAGCAATAATCAGGTGAAAGAACTCATATGTATACACATCATTTTGTGTTGGCGATTCCAGAAATCGCTGTGTTTCTCACTTGGTGTGTCTCCAGCTTCAGGATTTTCTGTATCTGGTGATTTTTATCATATTGGATAGTGTACTGAATCCTTTTTCCCTCCTGTATTGATAGATGTTGTCGACTCGGTGAGAGAGGTTATAGGAGGGCTTAATAATGAAATACCTTCCATCTGTCCAGAACTACATATTTTTGTTTGTGGTGCACCTGATATCCCACTTTTGAAGATGAGTAGTGTAGGCAGTTCTTGTTGACACTTCACATGCACCCATTGTTTGAATTGTGCACCAGCAGGAAGGTCAAGGTCAAACTTCTTTTGGATTGATTGTCTTCTATTTTTTCAAAAATCACTTGTAGAGTTAATTGGTGGTGTCCTTACCACATAGGAATTATCTTTATCATCTTGTATTCCTGTATTTATAGATCTTACCAACAGTTTAAGCTGAACTTGGTTTCCCAGTTTTGTTTCTGAGGACAGAGTGTATAGAGAAACTGAGACTTATGGATGAAGCCAGCCTGTTTGTGCTTACCCTAGAGACAAATTGATTTTGAGTCGTTTGTTGAATGTGCAATCACCATCGCATTTAATTGATTTGAGAAAGGGAAAGTATTGATATATATATTATAAAAACTGCATTAGTAAAATGTTCCTTTAGGAAACTTGCTCCTTTTCCCTCTTTTTCTATTCCTGAACTATAATTTTCTAGTTCAATGTCAAAATGTTTGGTAATCACTGATGGATAAAAGATGTGGATAATTTCCAGACCTAAATTAGACAGTATTACATATATATTTTTCCTTTCCATTATATATTGTTATGGTACTCGCCTGAGGGTAACATCATCAAGTATATTTGCACTCCCTGTCAAAATATATCACTTTTCCTTTATTTGAGATGATCTTAAATGACTCATGTTTTGTTTGTTGTGTCACGATTTGCTTAAATTAGTGTCCATGGTATCTCAATAGTGAATGACTTTTGGTTTATGGAACGAGGTAATTATTGTAAAAAAAAACTGCTGTGAAAGGAATCTCGATTCCTGTCAGTGTAATTAGGTGTGGTATGGTTTGGGCAAACAGATCGGAACCTTTATCCCAAGTAGTACTGTTTGGCTACATAATTATAAGTTGTTATTTTGTGATCCCTTTTGACAATGCTTTGCCCCTGATATGTAAAAGTAGAGGTTCCTGTATATATCACCATTCAGAATGAGGCTACAGGGGGACGTGTGGGACTGTGTCCTGGGATTGGGATAGAGAGGAAAGGGTGTGTATTTTCTAGAATTATCCCACTTCTTAATGAAACTCTAGGAAATTTGAGTTTTCCTGTTTTCATTGGTGAATAATAATAATAATGATTAATAACAGGTACTGGTTGTCAAATGTAAGATACTGTCAGTTAGTACTTTGCAGAGTGAATTGATTGAAACCAGCAGTCGGGCATGGACTTGATCGTATTCATAAGCATAAAATAGCTTCAAGATATAAAAACACATGATGTAGTGACTTGCTGCAAGCCACAACATTCCCACACTTGTAATCATATATTTAAATCACACTTCCTACCTTATTTTGAAAAGAGGTATACCTATATTTTTGTATAAATAGATATGCAACATTGATTTATTACGTTGCGCTGATAACATTGTAGGTTTCCTGCTGTTGGGGAATCAGTTCAAATATTCTTTTGTATACCAGAGTTGTCACTAATCTAACAACTGTTCCCTGTATTACAAAAACAAATTGTCCAGTTGTAAAAATGAAGCACTATGAAAAGCTCACCTACATCTGACACGGAGAGAGAAAAGGTATGTTTAACTTGGTGCACACTAAAATTAAAACGTTTCATTAGCATTAAGGGTGCTTGAATTTTGATTAATATGTTCTGTTTGTATTCTATATATCTTTTCTTTGGTCTGACAGAATCAATGAAAAGCAGTGAATGAATGGATATCGCAGGATCTTTATTCAGTTCTAGGGTGAGTGCATAAAAGGATAGTATGATATCTCCCAAAGAGAGTAAACCTTTATATAGCTGGTGTCTGAATTTCTGAGAGTGACTATTTATGTGATTGTACCTGATAGAGATAATGACAGTTGAAAATGGAAAAGGTGATTGATATTATCAGTCATCAAAGTCTAGTGTGGTTTTGTGTCTTTCTTTCCAGACATTGTAAACCGTCACACTATTGTACTGACAAATGTCTTGCTTGGAAGATTCTGACATTTCAGTTTTCAGCATCTTTGGTCAGTTTCCCCCCCCCCTTTTTATGTTTTTTTTAGTACCCCCTATAGAACTGCATTGTCCAGTGTACAAACCAGTGTTGTCTGCAATGATGCGTGTTTCATTCTGTGGTTTTTGGCTGATATAATTTGATGTTCTCTGTAGCGCTGGTTGCCATACGTGATGACTAACAGGTGAGATCTCTACGATCAGTCAGCCACAGCGCCCGACTAGCCTGGGAACAAGTGGGAGGGAAAAGTGAGGAAAGACACAAATTTTCAAAAAGAAAGAAAAAATAAATAAATAAAAGAAAGGATGAATTTGTTGTTTGTACCAAAGAAACCGTGTCCTGTTTTCTATTATTTTTTAAGACCTTTCCTGATTTAGTGTTATTGTTAGAACTGGCTTTACAGTCATCCACTTTACAGATAATTTTCAAGTGAAGGCCATTTTGTTTCAATACATTTAGAACCTTTATTAGCGGGTGGATGATTTGTCTTTAGGTTATGGCTATAGCCTACTGTAGTACACCAGCTTGTAGAGTCACTAGGCGACCTGACCATATTTCTTCTTTATGAAGCTAAGTACAGTTAGGAATAGGATTTTTGTTTTGAATAGAAGGTTTTTATGGCCATACAATATCTTACAGTTTTCGTTTTTAGTGTTTTGACACTGATTATTAGAAAAAAGAGATTTCAGTTTTGGGAGGACTTTTTGAGTCACAGGTCCATTGTTAAGAACACCTTTATGGACATATTTCTATGTGTAAATCAAGATATAATATGCCATTTTTGAAAGAGAAAATATAACAGTAGGTGCTAGGAAGTGGAATTTTTTAAGTAGATTTTATTTTCACAGACATTCAAGTTTTTGTTAAAAGTAGGGGCTATTTGGGATGAAATGGGCATTCTAAAACAGGTGTTTACTCAATATTGATTACATTAAGCATTAGTGTAACATTTACCATAAGTGGCAATTAACAGTTGCTTACACCATAGGAAGTGTCATTATTTAGGTGAAATGGATATTTGATGTGCTATTGCTATATTTATGCCAAATCTCTTAATGGGAAGTGGGGGGGGGGGGGGGGAGAGTAGGTGTATGAGAGGATAGTTTTTTAGCATATTTACACACAAACAAAAGTCAAAATGATTCATAACTTTGTTCTAGGAACCAGTCCTAGTGAAATGAAATTGGTTTGTAAAATTATTTACAATATCATTTACCACCACATTTTGGCTTGACCTACTTTATTGGTGTATAGATGAACAAAGTTGTGTACTCCATTTTGGACCACATGGGCAGGCAGCATGCAGACAGATTTGTGTGCACTCATCCATGAAGGATCACCATGAGGCAACTGAAAATTTTTCATATGTAGGTGGGGCATTGCTGTGTGTCAATTGAATCTCCTACAGGTAGCTAAATATATGTGTGCATTCATCTATGAACTGCTTAGTTCACAGAGGGGTAGGGGTTTCAATATCCAATCAATGCAATCCCTAATCATGAAATTGAAAGTTGCTTACACAATAGGAAGTGTCATTATCAGCAGGTGGACGGTTGGTCTTTAGGTTTTGGTTAAGGTCTGCTGTTGTACACCTGCTTGTAGAGTCAGTAGGTGATCTGACCATTTTTGCCTTTGACAGCTAACTAAGTATAGATAGGAATATGATTTCTATTTTGGGCAGAAGGTGGTACAATGACTTGTAGTTTTAGTATTTTGGCATGGATATTTAGAAAATAGTGAATTCAATTTGGAGGGGGGACCTTTGGACTCACAAAAGGGGGGGGGGATTCTGGGTGAAATGGGCATACTTAAACAGAGGTTCACTCAATATTGATAAACATTGGTGTAACATTCACCATCTCGGTAAGTGGCCCTGACAGTTGCTTACATCCTAGAAAGTATCACTATTTAGGTTAAACTTATATTTGGCATGATATTCATGTATTTTTTTCCTAATTCATAGCATGGGGGGTAACAGCGATCTTTGCATTTTAATGCAGCCATGTTCCACCAGAGGACTTAGTGGTTCCTATCATTCTTCAAGCATATTTGCACATGCCTTATACCTATATCCTTATAAAAATACTAAATATCTGGTTGAAGCTCAGCCTCACTTTAAACACAGAGCCTGTAGTATGGCCAACTATAATCCAGTCAAAATCAGCCAAAAAAGTGCCTAACCGGCCACAAAAAGTAATAGATTAAATTCTAGTGGCATTCATCTCAGAATACCCAATATAATGCCAGAGTGGTGGAATTAGGTCATAAATCCAATATGGCCACCCCAAATATATGAAATTCCATAATTCTGGTTTGAATTGAGGTAGAAACATGAATTCTATGAAATACCATAATTTTGGTTTTAATAAAGATGGAAACGTGAATCAAAATGCTAAACATATGTTTTCTGATGGGGAGAATTCATATAAATCACCAGAGAAGACCTATTCACCGAGTATATTAATGTAAATCCAATATGGCTGCTTGAAATCTATGTTCAAAATACCCTAATTTGGGTTTGAATAAAGATATAAACATGATTTAAAATGTGAAATATATGTTTTCTGTCTCACTCTCCGATCATTTTTTAGATAGACGGGAAGCAGTTCTTTATCTACAACCAGACATCTAGAAATTTAGAAACATCACTCTCCGATTATGTTTGGCCTGGTGGCATCCATATGGCAGATCATGCCATTGAACCCCTCAAGGATCTGAAACATGGTGTGATGAAGGTAGTCAGTTATTGTAACTCCTCATCAAGTGGAATATACCAAAACCCCAAATTGGTATCTAGTTTTGTGAAGACTGCACTGTCTCATAGCTTTGATAGGTTTTCATTGACACTCTTCATGGGATGGACTTCTCTGGGGACAGCTTTGTTGAATGGAGTTAAGTCGACACATACTCTTACTCTTCCATTTTTTTTAAGGCCACACATCATACCTGAACACCAAGGTGTTGGTTAACTGACAGGTGAGATAGGTTCTTGATCCTGCATAGACTGTAGCTCCTTCTAGACCTGGTTAAGAAGTGGGTGTGGTACCTTTCTTTCGGTGTAGAGGCAAATTAGGCTAGTATCTGGCATCAGTGAGATGTGGTGTGAGATGTGTTTTGGAATCTCTAACATGAAGTCCTGTGGAGACTGTCCATGCTGTAGATATCAATAGATGGCTGTAGAAGGTTGAGGTTTTTACATGCTTTTTTGCTAAGAAGGTTATGTTTCTATCCTTTCATGTAGATGTTGAGAGCTGTATTTTGTCTTATTTGTGGGAGTGAGGAAGGAAGAAGACAGACACCATGATGCTGTAGAATACAGTGTGTGTATTCCCCTAGTTTCGGTTTCACCACATAGCTGTTAGGTCTCACAACATAAAACAATAATATGACATCTCCCCCCTTTTGAGATATAGAAAATACTGTCTTTGGCAAGTTGGGAACAATACTGGTTATTTGACTTTTCTTTATCTATACTAGATATATATATAATGAATAAACTAGAGGCTACGTTATATATGACAGTCCTTTGTCTGTAGCAAAGTCTTTGCGATTTCTGAAACTAAAGGACACTTGAGTATTACTCATAATAGAAATGACACTTTAAAAGTCTCTCATAATCCTGAAAGGAAAATGTTTGTTAAAAATATGTATATAGGACATTTAGTAAGACAATCTAACAAGTTCAGCAGTTTTCAATAAGCCTTTTTGGTTTGCATGAAACTCTTGTAGACTGTCTCTGTTTTACAGGTGTCGGGGCCTGTAATTTGACAGTCTCTGGAGTATTCTCTGGGGGTGTTTCAGGAATGGGCTCAGTCACTGAAGCATCAGGGACAGGTTCTGGTTCCCAGAGAATATCTTGAGATTTCATATCAGGTATAGGCATTGCAGGTGCAGGCTGCAGATGGCGACGGTTCCTGCGTTTCACACCAGAAGGTGTCTGCACGATGTACAATCGTGGCGTGTCAGCTGCTGTTTTCACGGTACCATGCTGTGACCAACCCTTTTCATTGTCCGTCTTGATGGTGACCTTCTGGCCTATTGGCAAGGGTGGTAATGCTTTCACACCATGGTGATCATCATAGTTCTTGGCATAAGCTGCTTTCACAGCTTGACGGTCTCTCGTTCAGGCCATCTTGGTTCTAGTGTTGATGGCAATACTGGAAGAATTGTCCTGAGATTGCGTCCCATCATCAACTGGGATGGACTACACCCAGTTGCAGCAATTGGTGTATCACGGTACGTGAGCAGAGCTAACCATGGATCTGGCTGGTCCAACAGGTACTTTGCTGTCTGAACAGCATGTTCAGCTTCCCCATTGGCATACGGCAGGTGGGGACTAACAGTGACATGGCTGAAGTTGTACTGTTCGGCAAAGTCCTTAAAAGTTGAGGCAACAAACTGAGGACCATTGTCGCTGACCACTTCTTTTGGAATCCCAAATCGAGCAAAACAGTCCTTGACACGACTGACGACTGCTCGGCTAGTGGTTGAACCCAGGCTAAGAACTTCGATCCACCGAGAGTAGTAATCAACAATGACTATGAAGTCCTTGCCTTTAAACTGACATAAGTCCATGGCAACTCGTTGCCAGGGTCCCTGTGGAAGTGGAGTAGTCATGAGAGGCTCACGCCTCTGAGTTGGTCTCCTTTCATTGCATTGTTGGCAGTTGGCAATGATGCGCTTGATGTCCGCAGTTTGGCCAGGCCACCATACACCTAACCAGGCTCTCTCAAGGCACTTAGTAATGCCCTGATGTCCTTCGTGGATACGTTCCAGGATCTCTGCCCTCATAGACTCAGGCACTACAATCCTGCTGCAGTAAACCAACAGTCCATCAACAACGGATAGGAGGCTTCGGTGGGAGTATAAACTCTTGAGGTTGTCAGGTACATCCTTGATGTATCTAGGCCATCCTGTCAGGGTGTACATGGCAGCAGCCCTCAGGACTGGATCCTCTTGGGTGGCTCGCTTTAAGTCACATTTCTTCTCTGAAGAGGCAGGAAAGGTGCTCTCGACGGCTTGTACATGCAGGTCAACATCAGCTGCAGTTGTACTTGTATCATGACTGACTGGACTGCGGGACAAAGCATCAGACACATACATTTCCTTCCCTGGTACATGTTTAGCGGTGGCGTTGTATCTCATAAGTCTCATGAGACGACGTTGGCATCGGAGTGGGACATTGTCCAAGTCCTTATCATTGATAAGGGGAACTAGTGGCTTGTGATTGGTAAATATACGGAAGCTTTCCAAGCCACACAGATAACGGTCGAACTTCTCACAAGCCCAGACGCTTGCAAGGCACTCCTTTTCAATTTGAGCGTATCGCTGTTCGGCTGATGTCAATGTCCTTGAATAGTAAGCGATAGGCCTCATCTGTTGATTCTGTTCCTGTAGAAGGACACCTCCCAGTCCATATGAACTAGCGTCAGCACTCACAAATGTCGGCTTGGTGACATCATAGTAGGCTAGTATTGGCGTTGATGAGATGCGAGTCTTTATCTCTTCGAAGGCCTGCTGTTGGGGCTTATCCCAACACCATACGCTGTCTGACTTCAGCAGATCATTTAGTGGTCTTGTGATCACATGAAGCTCAGGAACATATGACCCAAGGTAGTGAACCATGCCTAATATCTGTCGAAGTTGGGTAACAGATGTTGGAGCGGGCATGTTCTGAATAGCGGCGACCTTGTCATTGTCTGCGGAAATACCATCTTTGGAGATATGATGTCCGAGAAACTTCAGTTCCGTCTGTCGGAATGAACATTTCTCCTTGTTGAGTTTCAAACCCATATGCTTCAGTCTGTCCAAGACTGATGCAAGTCTATCGTCATGTTCTTTAGCATCCTTCCCATACACCAAGATGTCGTCCATGTAGACGAAGATACCAGGAAGACTGTCCAGTACTTCAAGCATCTTCCTCATGAAGATCTCGGGTGCTGAGGAAATACCAAATGGCAGGCGACTGAAGCAGTATCTGCCAAAGGGTGTGATGAAAGTTGTCAGTTCTTGACTTTCGTCATCAAGTGGAATCTGGTAGAAACCACTGGCAGCATCCAGGGATGAGAACATTGTTGCTCCTGCGAGTCTTGACGTCAGGTCATCTAAGGTCGGTAGGACGAATCTCTCGCGTCTGACATTTGCGTTCAACTTTTTAAGGTCCACACACAACCTGACTTTTCCCGTCTTCTTCAGGATTGGCACCATCGGGGCACACCACGGGGTTGGCTTTAGTGATTTCCCGAATGACACCGGACTTGACAAGACGATCGAGCTCCTCCTTAACCTTGCCCATCAGAGGAAATGGTATCCTATGAGCGACAGTAAGTGTGACCGGTTCGGCACCCTCATGAAGCAGAATCTTGACTGGATCTGTCTTCAGTCGACCGATGCTTTCAACCGAGTCAATGTGCGTGATGAGTCCCATCCGCGTAGCAACTCCACGACCGAGGAGACACTCGACATCATTTTCGATGACTAGGGTACGAAAATTGTATTTGTACCCTTGAACTTGGTTGTGGCGATGTACTGCCCTTTACAGTCTAACGGACCACCTGGACTGGACAGATTTGTAGTGACATCCTTCAGCTTGGGCCTTGGCTTCAGGCGCAGATAATCAGTGTAAGACATAACCGACACATCTGCCCCAGAGTCAATCATGAAGGTAACCCAATTATAACCAACTATGTCTAGGGTGACTTTCCACGCTGGGTCGCTGTCGTCACAAGTGACAGCACCGAAAAATAGTTCACGACTACACACACTTGCTGTCTCGTTGACTTCCTGTACTTTGCTTCTACAGACTGAGGCAAAGTGTCCGACTCTCTTGCAATTTTGACAAGTTTTACCGATGGCAGGACATGCGTCTTTGTTTGATGATCTATGGATGTATCCACACTGACCACATTTAGGCTTTGAGCCTGACTGTTTTGAAGCTTGACCTTGACTTGAATTTTCATGGCGTTTATATGACTGCTTGCCCGACTTGTGGTGGTGTCTACCTTGACTAGCATCCTTCTTGACGAAGCTAACATCTGCGGCTGGCGTGTTTTGACTTTTCACCAACTCTGAGTGGAGTGCTCGAGTGACTGCGGTGGTGAGTGACAGGTCGTCTTGTTCCAGTTGAAGCTTTTCTGACATTTCTCGGTCCAGTATACCGCTGATGAGTCGGTCACGGATGTGTTCATCCTGTTTCTCACCAAAGTCACAGTATGCCGACATCTCACGTAGATTTCGCACAAACACTTCTGTTGACTCACCAGCCTGCTGGGTACGCTGGTAGAATTTTGTGCGTTCATGAATTGTGTTTCGCTTAGGCACAAAATATGCATCAAATTTCTTAATAACAGTGTTATAGTCCTCTTTCGGGTCTACAGGGTTTGGCACATCTTGCGTAGCAGCTGGTCTAGCATCAAACTGGAAGGACTTAAAAATGTTCCCAGCTTCAGGACCCATGCAATAAATCAAAGAGTCAACCTGGAGGTCCCCATCTTCTTTGTCTATTTTCTCTATTTTTCCAAACCTCTCATATCTATGTTTCCACTCAGGCCAGGCTGTTGGCTTGTCAAATGTAAATGACTTTGGTGTTTCGTATTTAGGCATCTTGAACTAACTGGCTTATGACAGGATATCATACACTTGACTATGAGTATGACCAGCAGCACTTGATATAGACTATAGCAATACTACAGGCTTAGAATGTTTAGTTCAGTTTGACTTGGACAGCACAGTCAAATGATACTGTAGTTTCACTTAGCTGACAGTTGGTGGTTGGTTCTTCAGATCCCCAAATACTTCTCCTCCCTCTTGTCCATGAGTTTTACTTCTGACACCATGTTGAGTGCTGTATTTTGTCTTATTTGTGGGAGTGAGGAAGGAAGAAGACAGACACCATGATGCTGTAGAATGCAGTGTGTGTATTCCCCTAGTTTCGGTTTCACCACATAGCTGTTAGGTCTCACAACATAAAACAATAATATGACAGTAGACATCCTCTTTGATGGCCTTTTCCCAGAGAGTCAGCTGTGCATTAGAGATCTTGCCAACAACTAAATCTGTTAGGGGAATGCTACCTGGGCCTTGGGACTGTTTCCTTGTAGGTTCTATCTTTACATCTTAGAGTACAGGGGGCCGTTTCACTAGTTGGGTGGTAAAAGCGAGAGCTAGGACCGCAACAGTGCCAGCAACAGTGATACCAACAGTGACAATGACAAGATCCCATTTCATCAGTGCTCTCACTGTTGAGGTGGCACCAACTCTCACTGTTGGCATATTTTACAGCATAGTGCACTTAGTGAGCACAGGGTCTCGCTATGCTGTCAAACCTCACTGTGTGTATATAGAGGATTTCCCAATTAATTCAGAATTAAGCAATGAAATTTTAACACGAGGGGTACATATAACCTATAATCGTACTATATATGAAGAAGAACGGCCGTACCGTTCCGAAGTTATCGGTGTTTGAATTTTTCACTCCCTCGTTGGTCGCTGTTGGTGCGGCGTAGTGCGGCGGAGTTTCGGCTGTTCTTTTTGTCTCCCCCCCAGAGGCCGGTGGGAATGGCTCGACACTGGCCACCAGAGCAGTATTTGCTATGACAAAATTCAAACGTCGATATCTTCGGAACGGTGCAGCCGTTTTCCTTCATATTCAGTCCCCACTTGCCACTGATCGGCAAGTGCTGGCTTGCAGCAAGCACCAGTAAACGAGGATGAGGAGGGCAATGACTCGCTGCTCACCTATGCCAAGATCAACTTTACTGAGTCAGAAGCGTTGCGAGCAGCCACCCCCCTTTCTCATTCAAATTCTCTCTGGTGCTCTGAATTCCAGTTCCATTCCACTTCCCTTTTTAGAAGTGTCCTCAGATGCTGTTTTCTCAAGGCCAAGTTTGGGATAAACCCCCCTCATGCAAAGTGCTCTCTGGACGTCTTCCTTGTTTTCTGGACTGTTGATCCCTAGAATAGCTTGAACTTTCGTTGGGTCATAGTCACACCTTTAGCTGTGAGTCTTTCACCGAAGAAGATAATGTCATTCCTGGAAAGTTCAATAATAAAGTTGAACTTCCTTATTCTCTGTTCACCTTCTCCAGTGCTTGGTCATGTTCTTTCCTGTCTTTAACCCTTTTACGGCAGGAGGATGCCTTAAGGCATTACCGCTGAACGGCAGGAGGATGCCTTAAGGCATTACCGCTGAACGGCAGGAGGATGCCTTAAGGCATTACCGCTGAACGGCAGGAGGATGCCTTAAGGCATCTTTTTTTTTTTTTTTTTCAAATTCCTTTTTTTCATAGATTTAAGCACGAAAGGGTTAAGAAAAGTTCCATATATAAATAAAACAGTTGAAAATCAATGTATTTGTGTGTTTTGAGTCTATTTAGTTACATGGCGATGGTTATTTGCGAGTAGAAGTCGGAGAAAAATAAAACAATGCACAGATCGACTCGCGCCTATGGACGAGTGGAGTGCCTGACAGCGCATTTCCCGATATAGTGAAATGACGAACGAGTTTATATATATTTAAATGTGTACAATTGGGTTGTCTTGCTCGCACAAGTCGAAAATAGTCATATACCATCTAATTTGCGAGTTTTTAGGCAGTCTTACCCTTTCGTTTTCACTAATTTGCGAATTCTCCGCCGATGTTTACATTTTCTTCGTCTACCACAACAAACGCATTATCGGAGAGTTACACTTCCGGTCGCCCTAGTTTTACATTCCCGCCCCTACTACAGCAAGCCTCATACGATTCCTGCCTATGTAATATATATATATAGCATTGAATCAGTCTCAGATCAACCACAGAAGTGTAGAAAATGGGTAATATATCTTATTAAATCTGAAATAAAACATGCCTATCTGTGTATAGCCAACACTGAATCAATGGATATCAGCCAGAAACCATTCCTGCCTATTTCCGGTTTTTTTTGTTTTTTTTTGTTTTTTTACTCATTTTTTTCCCAATATATTCAATATATATTAACCGAAATAACTCAGGTTATCAAGGGGGGTGGATATTATTAAGAAATATGGAGAAATAAATTGAATAAATCATATAAAGTTGCCATAGGAACGTTGACATCATACTATAAATACTGGCGTTTCGCTCGATCGAGTCACTCACATATGTACCTTGCTTATGTGAGCCTGACAGCTCCTTGCTGGATATAACGAACATAAAATAACTGAGAGCGAGTTAAAAATGAGCGATTCCTAGTGGGAAGACGACCTGCCGTTGACAACCCTGAGGTTAATGGACGGTTTGGGGGAGGAATTTGACCAGGACCTGCTAGAATCGGACGGTGCGAACTCGACGGATAGCGAGGAGGACAACGAACGCTTAGCTAGACGTGTGCCGCAACACACAACAGGAGGAAGAAAATGGGTGTACTTTCCTAAGTCACATGCCATGCCTACACGTCACGTAGATCACCTCAAAGCCCCAGGACTAGACGAGTCCATCGATGGTAGCAAGTTGAAGACGGTTCTGGATTACTTTCGTCTTTTTTTCACTCTTTCGTTCCTGACAAAGCTATGTAATCACACCAACAACTACGCGAGTGCGGCGTCACGGACAGGACAACCAAAAAAAATGTCGGCCTGGGTCCCGGTCGTTCCTCTGAAGTTCATAGCAGTGACGTTTCTTATGGGATTAATACGAAAACCGAACATCGACCATTACTGGACGACAATCCAGGAGTACTCCACGGCAGGCATAAAAGATTTGATGACAAGAACCGCCGATACTGTATGTAGTGCTATGAAATTCGCTCAGTATTTCAGGAGAGGCCTTATCTAAATTCGTTGAAAGTATCGTAAACATTCATTAATTTTTTCTGCCGCTATCTCCACTTTGGTGGACGCCAGACGCCCGACCAACCAGGAGACGCCGCTGCCGCCTCCGTGAACCCTGACCCCCAGAACGACCTCGACCCGCAAGCCCCGCCCCCAACTCGCAGATCACCTTTTCCGATGATTTCTTTCGTTTTTGACCACATGAATTCTGTTTGTAAATCTGTGTATCACCCGAGGAAGGAGTTAAGTGTTGACGAAACAATCGTTAAGCACAAAGGCAGAACTCGCCACCGTCAGTACATGCCGAACAAACCCTGCAAGTGGGGACTAAAATGCTGGGTGCTGGCGGAGGCGGTGTCTGGCTTTGTGCTTCAGCTTAACCCCTTCTTCGGGCGAGATGAGGCTGGGGGGAAAACGACCACACAGGCTGTCGTTATTGATCTTTTAACTGGGGCGAATTTGACTTATGTCGGACATCATGTTTATTTTTATACAGGAGTTCAACTGATGGAGAAGTTATTTGAGTTGAAAACATATGCTTGTGGCACTCTGCGGTCGAACCGCACCGAGTTACCAAAAGATCTAATGACTTGTACCCACCCAAGTTTGAAAAAGAAAGGCGATTGTTTTTTCTCCAAGTGTGGGAATCTTCTGTTGGCGTTATGGCTCGATAGGAAAATAATTCGCATTCTAACTACGATACATTCATCTCTTATGACCACCACAAAACGAACCATTCGCGACGATAAAGGCAAATTTAGTAAGTCAGACATTCCCTGCCCCGAACTGGTTCGTTCGTATTGTAAATACATGGGAGGTGGCGATAAATCGGGTGGAGGCGGATAGGGTGCCAGCCTGGGGGGGGGGGCCTTGCAGTTTTTTACTTCCACGATCATCTGGTGCACTAAACTGAGGGTGAAATCAACAAGAGACATTCGTTTGGGACAACTCAGGTTGAAAAGGATTTGCGAATTTACTTTCAGTACTTCAATGCAAAAGAAAAAAAGCTTCTTGGGCCATTTGCGACTCTTTCGCCCGAAATTATAATAGCCTGACATCTGGTCGCACAGATCTTAATAGTCGTTGTTTCCCCGATGATTTGGGTAGAAAATCCTTTTGCAGGGTTTGCTACCACCGCCGCAAAAATGGCTTCGAATCATCGAAGAAACAAACTAAATTCGGGTGCAGGCAGTGTGGGGCCCATCTGTGTGTAGTTCCTTGTTTTCGTATTTATCACACTGTCACAAACTTTGATACCGCTGATTTGCAGTCTTCCTTGGTTAGTCTATCCTCTGATTAATTTGTTTCCTTAATCGCAAAGAGTTGCACAGATTATTTATTTCAATATTATTTGCATTATTTGTACGTATGGTATCTCCTAACGAGCTATAACTCATTTTTCGTAATGTTTCATCGTACTAATTAGTTGTCCCTAGTCGCAAACTTGGTACCTCGGTGGGGATCGATAGCAGAGTTGTCTTTTTTTTTCTTTGTCATTCCAGCAATATCATTTCCCAGCCTGTATATATTGTGAATTAATCGGAATATTTTGTAAATATGCAGTGTAGATGTTCTGTATATATATATCGATTCAAACCTGTAAATAAATCTTTATATCTCTTGGATAGTAATTGAAATTAAAGTAATTCATTCATAATTTCCGATCTATGTACTTCTTATTTGAATATAATCTACGTTATCAATCTGAAACAAAGATCATAAATTCGCTATCGACCAAGAAAACTCGCTAAACATAGTGTCCTACTCGTTCCATCAGCATATTAACAACAGAATTGTTCTACACTGATCTATGTATATCAACCTGACACATTCCTGCCTATGTAATCTAGCACGTAATGCTATTCTATGATTCAACTGAGAAGTGTACGACCACGAACAATATTTTGGTTTTGTATCTAATCTACGGTATCAATCTGAAACAAAGTAATCCTGGGTGATCTATGAACCATCACGGTTCTCTACATGTATATTTTGTGAAAATATATCAACCAGAAATGGTCAAATTGATTATTAGATTGGAGAAAAAGCCTCCAGGTCCGACCACGTCGAGTGCCAGACAGACACTGATCATATTACTTTGATGAATCTGAAATAAAATATCACTGCCTGTGTAAAGCTAACCTATGTACATATTGTGAATATGATGTTGAGTATTTCAATCTGAAATAAAAATCATTCTTGCCTGTGTAAGTTATATATATATATATATCATTCTGCCGACTATTGAACCCCCAGCCTCATATGTCTCTTCCTTTTCAGATTCTGAATCTATTTATATTAAAATGAAAGCTTCCTGCCTATGTGATCTAGCATGACCTTCAAGGTTCTCCACATGTACATTTTGTGAAAATATATCGATCAGAAGTGGTTAGATTGATTATTATATCGGCGATAAAGCCCCCAGGTCCGAACATGTCAAGTGCCAGCTAGACACCGATAAATTCGAATATCAACCTGAAACATTCCTGCCTATGTAATTTAACACGTAATGCTATTCTATGATTCAACTGTTAGTGTGAATCGTTTTTTAGTCGCTAATCGATAAATTTATATCAACCAGAACCTTTCCTGCCTATGTAAACTAGCATGTAATGCTATTCTATCATTCAACTGTGAAGTCTATGGACACAAACGATATGGTTTTGTATCTAATCTACGATATCAACCTGAAACAAAGTAATCCTGGACGATCTATAGATCTTCAACATTCTCCACATGTACATTTTGTGAAAATATATCGACCAGAAGTGGTTAAATTGATTATTATATCGGAGAAAAAGCCTGTAGGTCCGACCATGTTAAGTGCCAGACAGACACTGAATATATTTATATCTTGTGGAATCTGAAATAAAACATGCCTATCTGTGTATAGCCAACACTAATCTATGTACATATTGTGAATACGATGATGACTGCTGCACCTGGAAATGTATCAAGCCTTGTCAACCTGTGTATATATATATATATAGTGAACAATATTGCTGAATAATTGATCTGAAAAAAAACTCCTCCTGGAGATGTCAATGCTGATTAGGCACAAGTCGAATTTTCCGAATTCAATATATCAGCCTGGACATTAAATCTATATGTAGATGATCCTTAGAGTGTGGGAAATAACCACATGTAGACTTGTAATGATCAAACTCCATTAGAATCCTTAGGCGAGTCCATAGTATAATCAATGGCGAAATAAGCCAATATAGTCACTGCTCGAATCTAATTTTCAAAAAACAATATCTAAGTCCCAACTTGTCCGAAATGGTCGAGATATATATCAAATGAAAGCTGAGAGTATCTAATTTACGAATATTAATGTCTACAATCATATATTTCAAGTTAAATCATGAAAATAAATGATTTTCTAAATCGTGTCTTGCCCAGCGCCTAACTCCCCTACCGCACCCATAGTAAAGGCTCAGCTTAGATGACTGTTTTCGTTAATTAAATTCTAAATCATCCCCTGGCTCAAATTGAATGATATTTCATATAAACAAACCTCAGACAGTGTAGTTTACCCTGATATAAGTGCCCGTTCATAGATTCAAGGTTAAAAGCCTCAAAGAAATCATTTTGTAGAAGATGTCTTAGAACCCAGCTATGGCGAAATAAGCCATTTTATTTACAGATTACTTTTAATCTTCTAAATTCAATATCTAAGTCCCACATTGTCCGAAATACAGAAATTATATATCAGGAGAAAGCTAAGAACCCGTAGTTTATGAATATTAATGTCTACAGTGATATATATCAAGATAGATACTCATAATACATGATTTTCTAAATCGTATCTCGACCAGCGCACCACTCCCCTACAAATCCTATAGTAAAACTTTTAATACATTAAATTCGATAACTAAGTCCCAAATCGTCTGAAATACACAAAATATATATCAGGAGAAAGCTGAGAATCTGTAATTTACGAATATTAATGTCTCCAGTAAAAGAATCCAAGTTAAATCCTCATAATAAATGAATTTCTGAATCGTGCCTGGCCCAGATCCGCACTCCCCTACTGAACCTATGGTACAGTATAGAGAGTGCATATGGCGCATGTTGATATTTCGATCACTTGGTCTCAAATCAACCAAAATGGACAATATTATAACATTATGAAGCTGAGAGTGTGTAGTTCACGTTAGAATATACGAAAATTCATTTATCTAAGATTTAAACCCCAAAATATATGATTTAGTTAGCCGAAACACAAAAATGCGTAATGCTGACTTTCTTTTTTCGATTATTATTTCTAACCTGATCTAACCTGGACATTATTTACATAGAAAGGTAGCTTAGAGTGTGTAGATTATCAATATATATATGATTAATCATGAATCTAAAGTTTAAACCCGGTGCGAGCTGATTTCTAATGACAGCTGGACCACCCTAACTACACAGTATAAGCAATGGCGGATCAAGCTAGGCCAAAATTCAACGTGCATAACTCGCATCTTAATTTATTAATATCTTGGTCTCTTCTCATCTAAATCTGATAAAATACATACTGGAACAAACCTGGGAGTCTATAGAATGTGAAAATACACTTCCCTGTGGTTAATTCTAATGTTTAAACCCTATCTGAGCTGATTTTGTGATCATCGTATGAAATTCGACTGAACCAGCAAGCCGACTGCGTAATACCCAAGTTTAAATTTGAAATATTAAATCTGAACTCGTCGAACCTGGACATTATTTACATAGAAAGGTAGCTTAGAGTGTGTAGAATATCAATATATATATGATTAATCATGAATCTAAAGTTTAAACCCGGTGCCAGCTGATTTCTAATGACAGCTCGACCACCCTAGCTACACAGTATAAACAATGGCGGATCAAGCTAGGCCAGATTTCAACGTGCCTATCGGAGCTGATTTTGTGATCATCGTCTAAGATTCGACTGAACCAGCAAGCCGACTGCGTAATACCCAAGTTTAAATTTGAAATATTAAATCTGAACTCGTCAAACCTGGACATTATTTACATAGAACGGTAGCTTAGAGTGTGTAGAATATCAATATATATATGATTTATCATGAATCTAAAGTTTAAACCCGGTGCGAGCTGATTTCGTATTATAACTTGACAACCCTACTGTTCGAGCAGTGACACGGATTCCCATAGACTCAACCTTATAATCTAGACAGGACTCTATAGAGGCTTTGCCGATATTAGTTACAAAGCGCTAGGTTAATTCCACCGTGTCAAGTCTGACACCTTCGTATAGCTGCTGATCAGATGAACATAATGCTGGTCTCAGTTTACACTGTTGACGCCATAGGATGATATAAATGGCAATTCTGTGTGTTGTCGCATCGACTTGTAGCAGACAGCTTAGCAGACATGGCGCTGTCACTGGACTTTACACCTATACTCCCAGCCTCAGATCCGAAGTTATCACCGTATTAACCACACTTTCGATGGTTTTTCCGCCATAATATTTATATCCTTTTGTAGGCACAAGCCTTATCTTGAACGTGCTGGGTTCTATTTGTGTTGATAATCCGCTATTTGACGAAGGGGAATGATTTTACACAGCGTCCATTGCGTAGAGGAATCTGCTTAGCCATCCATGTTTACACTGACACTCCCGCCCCCACCAACGGTTTTGCTATGTGCGCGAGTTCAAACTTTCAATATTGCTTAGATCACCTTAGGAGTCGTTTTATTTCATAATACTTTAGAATCGTGTAGGTAGGGATCATATTTGAATGTGGATGGGGGATTCATCAACTTTAACGACAATATATATTGATGCGAACAAATCTGCTACAGTAGTATGTAGGGCCTTAGATAGGCGGGCGCCATGGACAGTTATTTTTTACATAGGCGCCTATTTAAGGCCAACTTCATTTCAGATTTAATAATATTCAAAAGTTGTTTATATTCAACAAATACATACACATACAAAGCTACAGGTCTTGTCGTTATAGTAATGGTCATCTTTTATTCATAAATCATTCATTTGCGGAGAAAATGGCGAATTTCTACCACTACCACCTTCAAAATACAGACGCCCGACGGCTAACAGCAAAACACGCCTGCCGTTCACGCGTTCACTATGTAACGTCTTCCTGCTTTTAGTATAGGGAAACGCCGCTGGTGGTGCTGCCGCTGCTTTCCCGCCCCGGTGAGGCGTGCGGCCGTTAAAGGGTTAACCCATATCAACAGGCCATTCATACACACCCATACATTTGCAATACCTTCAAACATCTGTTCCATATAGGGTAAAATACCTCTGGACCAAAGCACAATCCATATGGAATCTATTGTAGGTGTATCTTACGTACAGATTGTTGAAGGTGGTTAGAATTGTACTGGCTTCAGCTAAGGGAACCTGCCAGAAAATTATGAACATTCCTTTTGTCAAGATGGGCTGGTCACTGTAATCAGCGAGAAGTATGTTGGTTGGATGAATTTTTGTTCTTGTCCCAAGAACACTGTAATCCCCATGACTCAGCAGATTTGCTCCTGTTTCTGTGTCTAGTCTGACGGGGATTACTTTGTCACCTATCTTCAATGGTTGTATCCACTTGCTGTGCTAAGAAATCCAGACCTTATTGATGCTTTGTACTACACCAATAAAGATCTTCCCCCACACTTTCCTTTTGCTCTATTCCTGATTCCTAGCTCTTGGTTCTACATAACTTCTCATAGTATCCTCTTTATCAACGTTCATTACACTTTGATCTGAATGTAGGACAACATCGACTCGGGAGTCCCTGCGATGACGTCATCGCGCCCAAGGCTCAAACAGCCTCAGGGGGAATCCCCGGCACTCACACTAACGCCCAGTCGCCCCCTATCGCTCGTACAACACTCCTCCCCATTCTGTTTATAAAAGGCCAGGGGCCAGCCTTCAGGTCTTCGAGGCGCCGGGCTTGAAGCCCAGCTTGACGGCCTAACTTTGGAGCCCGGACATTAAGCCCAGGTATGACTAACACAACTACATGGTCTACGAGCCGGACATTGAGCCCAGCCAACCCACTACAGGGCCCGAATTGAGGGCCTAGTGCTGAGGGCTGAAGAACACCTCAGCATTCCTCGCAGCCAACCTGAGGACAGTGCTATCAGGCAAGTTCCTTACCTCCCATATGTGCCAGGCTACCTCCAAGATGGATTCTGGACAGAGCTGGCGACAACACAATCCAGGGAGGCAGGGGTGTAGACTGTCTGTTTCCAGAAGCAGCCTGCCCAAGCACAGATTCTGCATTACCTCCTCCAGCTCTGCATGGTGATTGGGGCACAACAGCAAAGTAGAGACACTGAAGGATACCATGACATTATCCTTCACAGTTTGCACCGTGTGGGATTCTGTCAGGGGTTTCATGGTTCTTAGTCGGCCCTTCATCATGGTGGGTTCTGGGGGGCGACCCTTGTCCGGGAATGGAGTCGGGTCGGTTGGTCCATTCCTGGCTAGTTTTTTGCTGTTTTTTGGTTCACTTTGCTTTGTGCACTCTCTTGAGGCTCCAGGGCTGTGTTCTGGGCTTCTTCCAGGGTTTGCGACTGGATAGGGGCTAGGAGCCCTAGACAGTTGCTGGGGTTGCAGGTGCTCAACAAGTACACTAAGGACAAGCTTCCTCATCTCATCCTTCAGTTCCCCCAACTTATCCTCTGCTCGAAGCACTGCAGAGGGTGCTGCAAGCTGTGCTTTGTCACATGTGGCAAAGGAGACATTTCTCACTCTTTTGTCTCCTAAAATGAAGCAAGAGTTGTGGATAGAGTGCCTTACACTCTTCAGCACTTCTCTTATGGATTTGAGGTTCTTCTCCCCCCGTAATAAGTGCAGCCCTCTGGTTGGAGCAGCCATGCAGGAATGCATCCATTGCCACCCTCTCAATGGTGCGCTCTGAATCTCCCCTGAAACCTTCGCGTGCCAGGTCCATGCACCTCTGCGCGAAGGAATCCAGAACTTCTTCTGGTTCCTGGTGCAGACCTTGAAGCTCCCTCTGTGCTGTTGCCGGCTGCTTCCTCGTACCGAACCGCTCCTTCAAGGACTTGGCTACCCTTTTGTAGTCACGCCTGGTCTTCTTTGGCAGGGAACCAAAGTGAATCAGGGCATCATCCCTGAGGTGCTGTACTAGGCCGTCCAGTTTTTCTTCTTGACTCCAGCTGGACCTCCGAGCCATTCGTGTGAACTGCTCCCTGTAGATCCCCAACTTCAGACGGCCGTCATAAGTTGGGATCTTTCCTTGTTGGGGCTTGTTATCCCTGCCATCTCTTGGGCGGTGGACTGGATAATCCTCATCACTGCTGGTGGATGTTGTAGAACTGTCATCTGAATCCTCAAATTCAGATGCATCCAGTCTGTCAGGCCTCCGGCTCCTCACCAATTCCTGATGGGCATCAGTGTGATGGGGGATGGTTGCAGCTGTTTTCACCTGTCTGGCTGGCTCCAGCCCTTTAGGCCGGGCAGCCGGGACATACACGTCGTCCCTGACCTCACCTTGATGGACAGGTGTTGAGTGGTGTGGTGGGGCTAATGTTAGCCAACTCTCGTCCTGTCTTGGGCTGTCCAGCCCAGCCTTACCCAATGGAGATTTCGTCCCTTGGCTGAACTGGGGGTTTTGCCGCAGGAAGGCCTCCCATGTGCGGATAAAGATTTCTGTTGGGTCATCCACAGGCTTTTTCGGCTGGATGCCCGATCCCGAGGGTGGATTTTCGGTGACCCGTTTCTTCTTCTCCCCCTCCAGCTGTTTGACACGTGAGGCCAGCTTTTGCCACGAAGCCTTCAGCGCATCATAGTCTCGCAATGAGTCTATGTCAGGTGGAAGAGTCGGCCGCATGCCTTCCACGCCCTCGTCCTCCACGTTGAACACCATGTGGCCATTCACAACGGCCTCCTGAAGGATCCTGCCCACGTCCGGATTGAGATGGGGCAGCATCTCTGCCACTGCCGAGAAAGGACCCCAATCCTTCAAGCAGTGAAGGATGTCCTGAGCGTGTCCAGCTCCAATACCCAGGACTGCCTTGAGGTCATCAAGGCTTGCTGCATTTATGCAAATCGCCTTGGGCCCAGTCATTTTGTTGGCTTAGGTCAAGCACCCAAAAGCAGAAGAAAGAGGTTGGGATGTCTCAGTATGAAACCGAGAGGTTAGGTAACAAGGGCCAGGTGATATGTGTGAATGCAAAAAGCAGGACTACACAATCACTGACTTATTCTATGTTATCTGTATTATACCCTCTTTACTTACTTTTCAGGATACTGTCTCAAGGTGTGATGTTAATGCAGTGTGTGCATGCAGGACAGTTAGATGTTATTTTCATTCAGTGAAATGCCAGATGTCATGCATTGGCTAACAATATTGTGTTAAGTTATGCCAGATATTAAAATATTGGCTCACAATATTGCACCAAGATATGCCAGATATTAAAATATTGGCCCAGTGTATCTTGGGATCATGCACAAAATATCTTGTTGCAGAAATATAGTCACAGTTCTCCAAATAGTATTTGCCAGATATTAACTTATATTGGCCAGTTATGAACTAGATCTAGATATAGAAATGGTGGGGTCCAGCTGCCACACAAAATATGCTTCTAGAGGAAAATAATATATATCTAGATGATGTCCCTGTGTAAAGTTGCTGTGCCAGATATATAAATATATATTGGCCTATGCAGAACAATTTGTAGTCAAAGCAGAAACAGTGGAAGTTGCTATGGGTAGATGTTTTGCCAGATATATAATTATATTGGCCTATAGAGTAGCCTTGTTATCAAAGCAGAAAGAGTGGAAGTTGCTGTAGGTAGATGTTTTGCCAGATATATAAATATATTGGCCTATACAGTATATGGCCAGATGTCACGGATCGTCGTCAAATGCACAGGGACAGGGGTGAAAAATAAAGTCAGGAGTATGGTCAAAATCTTTTGTGTATAAGTAGTACAGTGAGTGGTGTATATGTTTGATGCATGAGGGTAGTTTAAATACCAATAGTAAATATACACTACAGGGCCAAAGTTGGGTAGTACATTTACTATGTGGAAACGATTGACTCCCTCTTTCTGTACACTACAGAGATAATACTAATAAATATGATTTTGAAGGCTAATTGTCCAATTTGTCTTTTTTGTTTGTTTTGAACCTTACCAAGGGAAAATCAGCTAGGGGGTCAATCGTTTCCACAGGGAGTCAATCGTTTCCACATTCTCAGATATGGGTTCATGACTATGTGCAGTGAAGGAGTACAAGAAATCTGGTACCATGTGAAGTTACCTTGATATAAGGGGGTATTTATATGAAAAGGACACTAGTTAAATAGAACATACTTATTAGCTATCACTATAGGGTGGGAGTCAATCGTTTCCACACAAAAACTACACAAACATAGTTAATAGGCTCCCAGTGCTATCATAATATAGTTAGATATGATTTTTTTCCATATATACATAGGCACATGTTAAGGCTTACCAGGACATATTTTATTCCTATCTGTGCTATTTGTAGATAAATTGGTAGGACTCCTTTTTTAGGGAGTCAATCGTTTCCACACTAAAACTACACATGCACATTCTGCCTTGCAGAGAGTATACTATCCTGCCAAAAAATGTGTAAATGGTCTGAAAAAAATCCTTATCCTATAGGGGGCCACTTAAGAACAATAATTGTCAATATTATTATATTTTTCTACTACTCCTAACCATTGCAAGTATGGTATATTCATTCTATCATGAAAAAACACCCTGTTTTGGGTGGTTTGGGCCCTTTAGCTTTGTTATTTATGATCCCACATACGCAAAACCATGGTTCTCCTGTAAGGTCTGACTGAGCCTGACCAGAATACACAATGAAATCATAGATCTCTATTAAATCTAGCGTTTTATTGAATGGAGAAGCAATACTGATCATTTGACGATGATCCGTGACATCTGGCCATATCTTGTAGTCAAAGCAGAAACAGTGGAAGTTGCTATGGGTAGATGTTTTGCCAGATATATAATTATATTAGCCTATAGAATAGCCTTGTTATCAAAGCAGAAAGAGTGGAAGTTGCTGTAGGTAGATGTTTTGCCAGATATAAATATATTGGCCTATACAGTATATCTTGTAGTCAAACAGAAACACTGGAAATTATATTAGGTAGGTGTTTTGCCAGATATATGAATATGTTGGCCTAGACAGAACACAAAGAAGAATCCTCTTCTGTGAGATCCAAGATGAGACAATGTGAAGATAGGAACTTCCAGGAAATTACTTAGAATATGCCAGATATTATTTAACATTGGCCTATTGTTTAATAATCAAAAGTTGGGGGTGACAATTTGTCAAAAAGATAAGTGACTGCTATATTTAAAACATCCAAGATGGCCTCCAGGTCACATGTGAGAAAGGGGGTAAATAATTGAAGAACCCCTAATTATTTCTTGGCACTATTACTAAAAAATAATAAGATAAAGATAAAGTGTCAATGTTGATAGGATGGCTTGGATTATAAAAAAGAATGTCAATCCAAGATGGCTAAACAGATTCCACTAATCTCAGAAAAAGGTCACACTTGACCTAATTTATCCAAGATAACAGAATCCACTTATTTGTGTCCAAATCCTCTGATGAATGTAAATAAATGATGGCCTAATTATAATATGAAAAGAGTTCCAATGGAGAGTGAAAATATCCTGGAGAGTTTGAAGAAATTGAATCCCACTTCACTCACTGGAGGGATGAGCACATGTCCCTAATTGGGGATCCCTTTCTTTTCTTAACAAAAAGTATTTAAAGTGTTCCTAAAATTGGTTTATAAACTATATAAACCAGACAGAATCCACATAGGTAAGTACTCCTGGCACCAAATGTAAGAATATTACATCTGAACCTTAATATCAGAGAACTTACCTTAGAGGATAATGAGACTTAACTCTTGGAGATGGTGTTGCCACTTCAAAAGTCCGAATCAGTCTGTCTTCCACGCCTCACACACGTGCGACGACTCGGGAGTCCCTGCGATGACGTCATCACGCCCAAGGCTCAAACAGCCTCAGGGGGAATCCCCGGCACTCACACTAACACCCAGTCGCCCCCTATCGCTCGTACAACACATACACTCCTGCTCTCCCTTTTATCACAATGACTACTGTATTTTCTTCAGGGTGAAGGGATTTTATTTGTTTGTGGGTAATTTAAGAGGTTTTATCGATAATTAGGTCTCAGGCAATCTGGGCTCACCTCGGAGAAAAACCTTCAAGGTACTTTTAATTCAGAAAAATGCAATAATACGAGTAAATTGAGATCACACCTAGAAACGAATACAGGGCTAACTAATGACCAATAGATAATTAAGGAGGAAATTTGCAATTTAAAGAAAAAGATATATTGTTCCGAAATCCAAGGGAATCAATTTTAGAGGAGGCCTTGAAAGAAATCATCAACAAACTACCAGCAGATTTCTCTTCTCCACATGTAACAGAGATGGAGAAGCTTAGTTTGGATAGGGTAAAACAAGAGGGGAATTCTTAATAGCTTTGAACAAAAATGAGGTAGGGGAAATGACCAGGGAATGATGGGATTTCAGTAGATTTTTATTTAGCCTTTTGGGATCATATCAAAGCCCCCTGTAGGAAAGTTTAGCTTTTGCCTTTGGTGTATTTAGTCCAGACCAGAGGCATGTGGGGATTATATTCCTGCCTAAAGATAAACACAACAGATACACTTTTATCGACCTGGCCTGCAGGGGTGGACAGCAATGATCTGTTCACCCGCTTGATTTGTTTGGGTAGTTTAACGTCCAATTTGTTCAGTTAGACTTACTTTGGTTTACTTTACTCAAATTTGAATATCCTGTTGGAATAACAAGCGATGCTGCCTGGTTGATCCAGGCATCTTATCTTATGGAAAATCTTACATTCCCTTAGGAAGTCAAGAAGTTCTTTCTTGCCAGTGTTATGGAAAATACTGCGCATTGTTGTCACATTCTTTAGGAATTTCTTCCTGCTCTCTTTGGTGGCCTGACAATGTAGCATGAGATGTTTTACACTCAGCGGAGTGTTGCATGTCTGGCACACAGGTGCTACTTTACCTCTTAGGAGATGCCCATGTGTCAGTTTGGTGTTACCGGTCGGCAAACAAGACAGTTTCACCTGTTCGGTTTCTGTCAGGTTGTCTTTCCTAAAGTTTCGGCTAGTAGCCACCACAATTTCTCATAGTTTGTTGTCTCTGGTGCAAAGTTTCTGCCAAGTTTTATGAATATGCTCCTTGGCCATTGGTTTCAGGTCTGTATGTGGAATGGTATGCACTCCCACTTTTCTGCTTAATCCATTCTTGGCTGCTTGTTTTGCAGCTTCATTTCCTTCTAATCCGATATGACTCGACAGCCAACACATGGCCACCTCTTTGCTATGCTCTCTCTTTAGCTCTGTGTATGACAGTTTGATGTCTCCGATGACAGCATTCTTTGGATCATGCTGTCCAATGGCTTGTAGACAAGATTTAGAGTCTTAGTAGACTATAAATTTCTTGAGTTGTGACATTTTCATCCAAGTCAAGGCATGCAATATAGCATTGGCCTTAGCAGTGAAAATGCTGCTTTTGCCATGGAGGGCTTTCTTCAGATCACCGTATGGTGTGTGGACTCCATAACCAATGCGGTTACCCTCTTTTAAGCCATCGGTGTACACCGGTACATGGTCTTTGAAACATTTCCTCATGGTCTCGTAGTCCTTGAGAAAGTAGTTTCAGGGGTGTCACCTTTCTTGTTTTTTGCTAGGTCAAAGAGGATTAAGGGTGTTTCCTGATCCCATGGAGGGGATTCAGGTGGCCTCTCAGCTCTTAATATCTTCATTGGGATGCCTGCATCTTGGTACTGAGCTCGTGCTCTGACTGGGAATGGACTTTGGCATTTGGGTTGTCTTTAGACATTTGGTGATTCTCTTTGAAAATCAAGTTGTAGGCTGGGTTTCTTGGGTTGGCCCTAACTCTCATAGAGTATTGTACAGACCGTCCCTCCCATCGCAGATGGATTGGGGGGATTCCTGCTTCAACATACAGGCTTTGGGCAGGTGTTGTTCGATATGGTCCTAAGCACAGTTGTATACCTTGGTTCTGGACAGGTTTTAACCTGTCCACGTACGATTTTGCTGCTGATTCATACACAACTGATCCATAGTCCAATCGTGATTGGATGTACATCTTGTACAGAGTCAGCAGTGTTTCACTGTTAGTTCCCCAGTCAGGGTGACTGAGGACCTTCAGAAGGTTCATGGCTTTCTGACACTTTCTCCTCAGGTACTCAACATGTGGTTTGAAAGACAATATGTCTGAGGAATTTGACTTCCTCTTGGACTGTCAGTTCCTTGTTCTGGAGACTGAGGGAAGGTTTGTCCACGCATCCTCATCTTCGACAGAAGTGAACTGCACATGTCTTTGTCTCGTAGAACTTGAAACCATTTTTGTCACTCCAAACATGAAGTTTGTCTAGAGTTTGTTGCAGTTTTCTTTCTGGCGTGTGCATGAATCTGCCCTTGTAGCAGATGACAAAGTCATCTACATAGAGGCAGCAGTTGACATTCTTCTTCAGTTGTTTCACGATGTCATTGATTTTAATGCCAAACAGGGTGACAAAGAGGACACAGCCTTGGGGCACACCCATTTCTTGGTCAACTCTCTGGGAGATTGCACTTCTGAGGCGAACATTGAATGTTCTGTTGCTCAAGAATCTTTCAATGAACCGTGTCAGTCTTCCTCTCAAACCCATTTGCTGCATGTCACTGAGGATGCCATGTTTCCAGGTGGTGTCATATGCCTTCTCCAGATCAAAGAAGACTGCCACGACATGTTCTTTGTTGGTAAAACCCTCACAGATCCAGCTTTCCAGATGGACTAAAGGATCAGTGGTGCTGCATCCTTTACGGAAACCTGACTGACAGGGAGTCAACAAGTCATTGGACTCAAAGTACCACACCAGTCTGTTGTTCACCAGTCTTTCCATGGTCTTTGCCATACAGCTGGTCATAGCTATTGGCCTGTAGCTCGAGGCGATGCTGTGATCCTTCCCTGGTTTGGGGACTGGTATCACAGTAGCCTCAGACCAGGATGGTGGATAGTTGCCAGTTGTTCAAATGTTGTTGAACACCTCAAGGAGCAGGTTGAGAGCATCATCTGGAAGATGTTCTAACATTTGATAATGTATGTCATCAGGTCCAGGGCAGGAGTCCCTTGCCTGGGAAAGGGCATGTCTCAACTCCTCCATGGTGAAAAGCCTATTATAGGTTTCCCTGTTATTGGAGGTAAAGTCAAGCCTCCCTCCCTTTGTGCTCTAGAAAGGTGTTTGAGCAGTTATTTGATGATGAGACATTGCTGAAGTGGTTTGCAAGGGCATTTGAAATGTCCTTGTTCTCTTCTAATATCTCTCCACCACTCTTGAGATGGTGAACAGTAGATGAGGTGCCTCCGTTTAGTTTCTTCAACTCCTTCCACACTTTCCGCATTGGAGTTGTACTGGTGAGGGAGTTAACATATTTATGGAAGGACTCTTGTCTTTATGCCTTGTATATTTGGACTGTTTTTGCACAGGTTTGAAGGTATTCATGCATGTTCTCGCCTGTGATGTCATTGTTGAACCGGCGGAGAGCTCTCCGGCATTCTCTCCTGGCTTCACAGCATTTGTCATTAAACCAGGGAGGGGGTCTCTGCTTTTTTTCCTTGGGAGGTTTTCCCATACACATACTATTTACTTCCCTGAGGGTTTCTGTAAAGTACTGTGTGACCATGAACGGAAGGAGGTGTCACACAGGCCTTGGAACTGTTCCCAGTCAGCCTTATGTATCTTCCATCTTGGTGGTCTTTCCGTATTGTTGCCTCTTTTTTCTGTTTCCAAGATTATTGGAAAGTGATCACTGCCACATAGGTCATGGTACACTCTCCATTCATAATCTTGGAAGATTGTGGGATCAGTCAGTGTCAGGCCGATCGAGGAGAATGTGCCAGATGCAGGGTGATGATAAGATGGTGTTTTGTCATTGAAAAGACACAAGGATTTGCAGTCAATGACTCTCTCCCTTGAAGTCACCCATCAGGATGTATGGGGGTGGAAGTTGTTCTATCACAGGGGTGTTAATTTTGACACGGGCTGCAACAGCTTGAAGCTCTGTATTCAAAAAGATTTCACGCTGTGGATGCTGGGGTTTAATGAACATGGCCACTCCACCAGCAGGGAATAGGCCATCAGGGATTTTAGAGACTTGAGCCATCTGGCTATGGTGTCTTTAGAAGCTGGGTGTGGAGCCTTCCCTAAAGTAATCCACAGTTGTTTAGAGCTTCCTCTCCTTTCCTTAGTGAAAGAAATATAAAATTTCAGAGCTCTATAAGGACACACTCTCTTATCTTGGTACTTTGCAAGGTGTAACTGTTCCAAAGACTGCCCTTCTCTAGTGTGTTTAAGAAGGCACTTTAACAGTAAAATGACTTCCTCATCATTCCAAATGATTTCTTCAGTATCTAAGGCATGAAGTGTCTGAGTTCTTTGTGCTGTAGATAAAGCAATTAACATCAGTGTTTTGAAGGTGAGTTTCCTTAAATCTAGTGAATGTAAGGGAGACCATTTCTTCCCTCATGTTGATTTCCCATCTTCCCAAACAGCTCCCCAACCTGTGTTTGAGGCATCAGTAGTCAAGGTATAGACTGGTGACTGAACTTTAATGTTCTTAAAGCCATGTTCAATGTTTTTCACCCACCAGTCTATATCCTCCATACCTTTCTGGGAAATACTCATGGATTTTTCATAATCCCTTTTTTCTTCTTTAAGGCTTGAATCTTATCCCTTTCAAGCCTCCTGTAGTGGGCTTTCCCAAACTCAATTCATTTGGAATAGTCCACCCTCAAGCCTATGAGGCAAGCTACTTGTCTAATTTTTGCATTAGATCCTGAGCCAATAACTTTCACCTGGTCTTTGAATTTAGAGACTTTACTGTCTGTAGGGGATGCTGTCATAGTGTCAGTATTAATCTCATATCCCAGAAAGGTGAGCTTTTTGTTGGGACCAACACACTTTTGATTTCATGTACTTTGAAACCCAGAGAAACTAACAGTTTCAAGAGAACATGAATTGTTTCTGCACACTTTTTCTCAGTTTGCGCCATAATGAAAGTGTCATCAATATATCCAAAGACTGAGTGTCATTTCTTTTACAAGTGTGCAAACACAGCCTTTAGTACTCTGGTGAACATCCTAGGTGCTTGAGCAAGACCATTAGGTAGGCAAGTGTACTGAAAGAGTTGCCCCTCCCACTGAACCCTCAGATATTTCCTATCTTCATTTCTGATTGGAATAGAATAGTAAGCATCTGATAATTCCTGTGAGCCCATAAAGGCTCCTTCATGTACCATGTCAAATGCTGTTTTCAAAGTTTCCATTTTGAAATGTTTATATATGTCACTGAATCATTCAGCACTGACAGATCAAGAATCATTCTGAATTTGGTTTAGGTCTGAGAAAAACATTAGAGATATATTGATTACTTGTCTTTGTACAAGTCTCAATAATCCTTTTGTGTACAAGTTCCTTTATCAGACCTTTCAAGTTCAATCTTGACTCTTTTGACAGGACAAAAGTTCTTGGTAACTTATCCTGTACTGGTAAGTCATCAAACTCTATGGCAGCACCCTTAATAGTGTCAATGATGTATGGATCATGTGTAACACAACCAGTCAAGAACATGATATTTAGTCCCACCAGGCCTAAAAGTTCCAAAATCAGGTGAAATTTGAAAGGAGTGACTCACCTGCTGTTTGTCTACTGTGACCCCTTCCTGTGAAAACCCTGTTTCTGCCCTGAGTATCGTTTGTCTTTGGGTTTCTCACTTCTCCACTTTGGTTTGAAGTTTGGAGGATTCCTAGATTTATATCTCTGATCCTTCTTGTAGAAGTCGTTCTTGCCTGAAGGCCCCTCATACTTAGACTTCCTTGACATCTTATCAGCTAGCGAGTGTACCCGGCCCTGTCCCAAACAGGGCCGGGTTCCTCTGCCATAGAGCTCTCCACCGGAATCGTCATTTCATACTGCGCACACTCTGACATATATGAAAAAAAAAAGCGAATCGATAAATATATATCCATTTGTCTTTGCCAACCTTCATAACAGCTGTATCTTATGTTATATCTGTGTATTTAGACGTAATTTTCCAGTGAAGCTTGGCTGGTTCTCAGGTCCAGCCATTTTGATCAGTCTTCTTCGCTGGTTCCCTAACTGCAAAGAGCCTCGCCAATTAACATAGGACAGCTGTTCACCCCTAAATGGAGATCAGGGGTGAATTCTTTACCTACTTATCAGCCTGCCTGATCTCATCCTCAGCCCTTTTTATGGCTCCATTGATGTCTTTACCTCCCAATCACTCAGGAGTAGCAGGATTATCTTCGGACAGAAGATTGGCCCACTTGTTGTCTAGAGTCTGTCTCAGCAGAACCCTTCTTGTGTAGGTAGCATCCGACATTGCACAAGACAGAATCAAATTAGAGTTCATCAAACCAATATAGGCATTCGTGATCATACTTGCTTTAGCCTGTATTTCATCATCCGGATTGTTTTTTGTCCAGTTTCAGTTCATAGAGCGATTGCGACTGAGTCGCTGTCGATGACATTGCCAATACCACATTCATTTGCACATCTGCAATATGCTTGTCCACCATTTGCGAATCTTTTGAAGTCACACGATTAAATACCTTCTTCAAACGAGGAACTTTAAACATCGAAGCATTCAACGGTCGTGGATATAATTCACGTTTCTCCTTTAAGACATCCTTTCGATTCGGCGGCCCTTTGACACATGACATCATGCGTATCACCTGCAGTAAGACTCAGGTGTTTGTGTGACAAATTACTGTTTTATACACTTCATTGAAGCCTTACAATGTCACGTTGAGACTTAAAAGTTCATCAAATTTGTAAAATCCTCCAAATTGCGACAAGTTCAGCGAGCTGTGTATCTCTGTTGCTATTTAACTGACTGGAAACAAGCAATAGACTTAACACTCATATAACCAGTCCTCTAGTGCTAAAGAATGCATTGCCAGGTGTTTGTTTGGCTACAGGCATTGCATAACCAAGCAGATAAGGTGCGAAACCAGCCTGTGGAAAAAGGTCTATCAAACCTCATGCTAATCGTCTCATTTCTAATCATTTTGTCTAAAATAACAGGGATGTCAGTTTTGGGCCCAAAAAACAAGAGGACATTTTTCATGTGGAATTTACAACTTCAGAAAGACAGAAAACATGGAAGACAGTTTTATACATGGAACAGGGCCGGGTTGTGTGGGAGGATTGAGCTACTGTTTAATGGTGTGAATTATTCCCAGTTTATTCTCTTTTTCTACACAAGAAAAAACAATTTCAATAAACTGAAAATGAAAACCAGGATTTTCTTGAAAAATAGGAAAAATGCTGTCTGAATTAAAAAGAAAACACAAAGACATGTTTTTCTCATCACTCTGCTGTCACAGCACAGAAGTTTCATTTTATTGAAAACATGCTGCTGCACCTGGCGATATTTACACTAGATTGTCAAGTCTGGTAGGCGTGAAGCACCGCCCGGCCTACTCTCCCCGTTAAATATAGACAAATATATACTACTCTCAGGGAATACCATCAGCGAGTTCCATTCTATACTACACGCCAACATCAAATTCACCCTGGCAGTTGGGAACTCGGGCCACACTCTCACATTAAGCAGAGATTTACACAATGATGTAGAGTTATCATTATCCGCCCTTTGTGTGGATTTCATCCCTGCATTTTGTTTGTACACTTTCCTGACTTTTTATTCATTTATTTATTTATTCATTCATTTATTTAGAGAAATGATGAAGACTATTCCTGTCTTACGGTTCACTATTGGTATATACACGTGGTCAGAAACACTCACCAGATGTCTCTGAAGTGCGACTGCACTTATTATATCGGAGTTTATCACTGTCATCGAGGGAAAGAATACAACTTAGTTCAGACCTAACTACCATCCAATCGCATGACCATGATGAAATGCCATTTAAGAACAAAAAAGAAAAACTGAAGGTAAACGCATGCTTGTGGGGTATCTTTTAAACCCCTGATGAGAAAAAAAAGCATTAAGGTAGAAATACTCTTAACTGGACATACCGTTGAGAAGGTTCGCATTTTGAAACGTATACATTATACTGTATCTGTACAGGAAACCCATAAATGTATTTATTTATATATCTACACAAAAATAGATAAATAAGTGCGCGCCTAGTTGAGGGTGCCTCGACAGTTGGGGGCTCCGCACAGACACACGATCTTCTCGTCCTCGATGGGGAACTTGTAGTCGTACGTTATCTCATCGTTCACGTTGATGTCCCGCTTTGAGTAGATGACGATTTTCCGTCTCGATTCCACCGAGATGATCTTGGCATAGCAGTTGGGCTGTAACAAGAATGGAGGGTGTTAGTTCATCAGCACAGACCCAATTCTTACAGTTAGGCTGTATCAAGAATGGAGGGTGTTAGTTCAACAGCATAGACTCAATTCTTACAGTTGGGCTGTATCAAGAATGGAGGGTGTTAGTTCATCAGCACAAACTCAATTCTTACAGTTAGGCTGTATCAGGAATGGAGGGTGTTAGTTCATCAGCACAGACTCAATTCTTACAGTTAGGCTGTATCAAGAATGGAGGGTGTTAGTTCATCAGCACAGACACAATTCTTACAGTTGGGCTGTATCAAGAATGGAGAGTGTTAGTTCATCAGCACAGACTCGATTTTTACAGTTGTGCTGTATCAAGAATGGAGAGTGTTAGTTCTCGACTCAAATGGAGGGTGTTAGTTCATCAGCACAGACTCAATTCTTACAGTTGGGCTGTATCAAGAATGGAGGGTGTTAGTTCATCAGCACAGACTCCATCCTTACAATTGGGATTTAACAAGAAAGAATTAATCGGCACAGACTCAATTCTTACAGTATCAAGAATGAAGGGTGTTGGTTCATTAGTAGAAACTGAACAAGAGTTAGTAGTGTGAGTGTTTATCCCACGACTGGCAGATTGTATTACAGCGCGAGGTAATAGCCGAGTGCAGTGAGTAGTCGACCTGACCAGAGCGCAATAAACACTCCCAGTGCTAACTTGAGTTCAGTTTAGCATTTATCCTACCCCATCTCCAAGATTTTAAAATAATAATTAGCCATTTTAGTTACAAGTTGCTAAAGCGAGTGAAGTTTGCGGCTGCCGATTTGCCAAGTAAGGCCAAAGATCGTCAACAATTCATAGACCATACAAGTGTGACGTCACTCACGTACTGGCCAATGATTGGTCTTTTTTTCTATTACACTGCAATAAATAACACCTTACTGTAGGATCGCTGGAATACAGTGACCCAATGTTAAGCCTATGGCGTTCTTTGTTAGGGGTAAGATAATCAGTATAGACTCAATTCTTACAGTTGGGCTGTGAAAAGAATAAAGGGTGCCACCACACTTAATATCGCAGTTTTATATAATTTCTATGATCAATGTGAATCCTCATATCCCTATTCAATAAGACGAGAGAAAGCTGCTGGACTCACATTACAGCTGTGGTTGATGAAGCGCGCCAGGTTGCCACACTTGGTGGCGTCGATGACGTTCTCGCCGTCCACTCTGAACAGGTAAGAGCTGCCGATGCCCACCGCCTCATAATTCTTCTCGCGGTTGTTGGCGATGGAGTGGCGGATGACCTGACCCACGTACTCGATCACCATCTCCTCCGCCGCGATGGGCTCCAGCGCGAACAGACCCCAGTCGTGAATGCCCGACTTGGCGAACTTCAAGTGCTTCCTTCGGAACTGTGCAACAATAACATGTTTAATCAGGAGAAGTTTTATTTCTTGTTAACATGTTTAACTACAGATCTTAAAAGTGTTTTAGATTTTTTATTTTTTTTTTTTTTTTTGTGTTGGTGGTTTTTAGGGTTAATTTACATGTTTAACTTCAAATTTTTTATTTTTTTTTATTTCGCAAACATACAATCTGTTATTGCAAGTTTTCATTGTAGTACTACGGAGATACATGAGAATCTCCACATGTTTGCATCTAGCTGCAAGGCTGGAAAGAAAATGTGTTTTAGTTGCGGTTTTTTTGTTGTGGTGGTTTTTAGGGTTAATTTACAAACAAGGCTATCATACATGAAGTTGTTGACTCTGTTGCTACGATTATTATATGGACTTGGAAACTATATGAACAAAACAGATGTTATCTATTTTTTTATCTGGATTGTGATTGGCTGATCTGGGTCACATGTTACAATACTATAAAAGGGTGACAGTTCCGAACTGCCACCCACTTTCACATTCATACCTACCATGTCTTTAATCGTAATCTCCAACAAGTTTGATACCTACCAGGTAGCAGTTCTCAGACTGCAGTGGTTTGTAGCACTGTTTTTTAATTACATCCTACCTACAGTATCTTAAATAAGGTATTTTGATTGGGAAGTCTGGGCAGTTCACTGGTATTTAAGACTAGATGCAGAGTCAAGGTGAGCTTTAAGTGAGAGGGACTGACCTTGAGCTGGTTGAACTTGAGCAGGTCGCTGACCTCCTCGCCTCGTGAACTGAGCACATTCTGGATGCGCCGCGTCTCGGAGCGCGCCTCTCTCGTCTGCTGCGCCTTCTTCTTCACCTGCTCGTTAGCGTCCTGCACCACAAACACAACAATGTCAGATTGTACGAGAGAGAATGGTAGTACATCCTTATTACAGGGATTCCTGCACCACAGACACAACAATGTCAGATTGTACGAGAGAGAATGGTAGTACATCCTTATTACAGGGATTCCTGCACCACAGACACAACAATGTCAGATTGTACGAGAGAGAATGGTAGTACATCCTTATTACAGGGATTCCTGCACCACAGACACAACAATGTCAGATTGTACGAGAGAGAATGGTAGTACATCCTTATTACAGGGATTCCTGCACCACAGACACAACAATGTCAGATTGTACGAGAGAGAATGGTAGTACATCCTTATTACAGAGATTCCTGCACCACAGACACAACAATGTCAGATTGTACGAGAGAGAATGGTAGTACATCCTTATTACAGGGATTCCTGCACCACAGACACAACAATGTCAGATTGTACGAGAGAGAATGGTAGTACATTCTTATTACAGGGATTCCTGCACCACAGACACAACAATGTCAGATTGTACGAGAGAGAATGGTAGTGCATTCTTATTACAGGGATTCCTGCACCACAGACACAACAATGTCAGATTGTATGAGAGAGAATGGTAGTACATCCTTATCACAGGGATTCCTGTACCACAACACAACAATGTACAGTGTCAGATTACACTAGAGAGCTTGGAAGTAAATCTTTATCACAGGGATCTCAGTTGGAGTCAGGGGAAAAAGTGGAAATATTTTCATGTTGATTTTTCCGCCTCAGAAAGATCGGGAAAACTTGGATAATATGTCCCTGTCAATGTAAATGGAATGGGGCTGAGGGTCTGTGGGGAGGTTCAAACCACTGTTTTATTGGCGTAAATGAGGCTAACTCAATATCATCTTTCTTTGAAACAAGGAAAAGTAATTAACTAAACTGAATATGAAAAAGTGGATTTCCACGGAAAAATAGAAGACTGATATCTCTGTTTATTATAGGGATGTCAGTTGGGGGTCAGAAATATTTTTCATGTGGAATTTGTTGCCTCAGAGATGAAGAAAACATGTCGGTATTGACTCTGGCATGGGTTGATGGTCTGTGATGAGAGGATCAAACCACTGTTTTATTGGCTTGATTGAGGCTCAATTCATATGACATTGTTTCACACAATGAAAAAGATTTTTGTAGAGTAAAAATAGAAAAGTGGATTTCCATAGAAACTGGAAAGCTGGCATCTCTTATGTTGAAAATTGTTTATCCTCCTACTGAAGATTAGTTGTATAACGTGTATGTATTAGTTGCGATGAGTAGTTTGTTTGATTTTACGGCTAGTCAACTATTACAGGTCCTTCCAGACTTTCTCAAGGTTCAGCTTTTCTCACGGTTTTTACATGACTAGAGTGCTGATCAAATCTATGAGATGAATTTTGGTAGAAATCTCACCCCTACACATTAACCAAGGTGAGTTCTTTCACTTCCCACACCACACAGACATGGTATGAGAAGGACTGGCATGCAATATAGCAGTAAATCTACTACTATTGGAGATGAAGGAGAAAAGTGTTTGTAGTTGGACTTGAACCCCAAAATCCCACAGCGATGTGCTGGAGCTGCATGCACTCACCAGCTGTCTTTGGTCTCCTTCAAGCTGACTCTCCGTCACTTGTACGCTGTGCTCGAGGTACCTCAGTTTCTCTGCATGCGTGATTTTGTAGAAGCCTTCCGTGCGACTGCAGCCTGTTATGACAAGAATCACACAGACATTGAAAAAAATAATCCACAGCATCCAGGGATCTTTCATGTAGGGTTTACTATTGGGGTTATGTATAAAGTGTATGCTCGTCAAATCAATCATTAACTCTAAGTGGTACCTTTGGCTATAAGACGTAGCAAAACCCAAATTGGGAACTTCTTTCTTTTAGTTCGTTATAAATATCATCAAAGAAAGGAGGGGTTGCACTCCAGTACTAATGGTACTGACCATCTTACTACAGGTTCCAGTGATATCTTTCTGTTAAAGTTAAAATTTTTTTGTTAATTCTAAACATTTTATATAAATCTCGGTGTTGAAAAGACACCCTACATCTGAACATACTGACGATACGAGTTATATCGAAAACTACTGACACTTTGGAGGTGACCGAGACCGACGTGGACCATACCCAAGCAGCTAATTGGCAATATTTTTCTTGATTATTTACTCGTTTCTTTTTTTACATATATATACCTCATATAGTTACAAGTCATAATTGTCAAGTAAGTTATTCTTCATTGCTAAAACTGTCAATCATCCTTCTTAAACGATATAGGTACTAAGACTAAATGTAATGAGGCAAATAGCAGATTATATATTTGAGGCCCCAAATAAGATCTATGAATATAAATCCTTCCCTTGTAAAGGGATCGTTTCACATATTACCAAAATAAGTTCTTTGTACTTTCCTACGAAAAAAGTACACATACAAGTCAATTATTGTACAATTCCTTAACAACAGTGATAAGAGCGAAACGCTACCTGTTTTGTGTTTCCTAAAGGGCTCCTCTGCCACACTGTGCTTGCGTTTTTTCTTTGGTGGGGATGGGTCTGGTATAAGTGTCAGTGGGTGGTCCACCCAGTGGATGTCGTTCAGCCAGTAGGACGATGGACTGTCGTCCTGCAACAATTCATCGTAGCGCCGCTTCAACAGCGCGATGTCCTCCTCATCGATGCCCCGGATCAGGAAGTCGTACATGACCTGCATCTCCGCCTGCAGCGACCGAGGCTTCAGCTGTGGTTTGGGTTTCGGGGGAGGCGACACCTCCTCCTTTTTGATAATCTCACTGGTCAAGTTCGTCACATCTATCAACTTCTTCTCCTTCTGTTTCCTCTTCTCCTTCTTCTTTTTGGGCTTCTCTTCTTTGATTTTGATCTCGGGCAGCTCGATCTCGATGTCGTGGATGATGTTCTCGTCTCGCGGAGGAGTGACATGTGGCTCGATGTCAGCGACTGATGGGAGCTCCACCTCTGGATCTGGCAGTTTCTCGTTGTGTCGGATTCTTTTCGAAACAGATGGGTCCTGTGGGTGGTAACCCACACAGTAGTTATGGTCTATTTGGATCTCCCGAGGCAGGGTGGCGATAAGATCCTGTTCCCCTTCAGAAGCCGAATCTGTGACATCCGAGTCATAAGGCACCATGTTGTCTGCTGGTGGCTTATCGGAGGGCTTGCCGAAGTAGTTATGGTCACTGAGCACTTCAGGCTCGGCTTTGATTTCTGTAGGTTCTGGTGATGCAAATTCTACATTGGGGACAGTGACTGAGCGTGAAGGTTCATGCATCTGTAACAGTGCGAGAACAGCATCCTGTTCGAGACCAGAGTCGAGCTGGTGTGGCACCACCTCCTCCTCACCGACAGGTGATGCGAGAGGTGGTCTTTGGATCAGATCCTTCAGCACAGTATGCGACTCCGATGAAGATGGATGTCGCTCTCGGGGCTCCGGTGGACGGTGATGGAGTTCCATGAGCATGTCGAAGGCGCCTCGCTCCTTATCAGTCAATGTATCTATACTTGTTGTACGCTCACCATCTTTACGTAAAGCTGTATCCTCCTCTTCTTCAGCCTTTTCTTGTTCCTCTTCCTCCTTGTCTTCCTCCTCCTCCTTTTCTGGTGCAGTTTCGACTTGAGGAACACTGGCAGGTTTCTCTACTTCGTCGAGTTCTGTTTTAATAGGTTCGTAGGGTGACTCTTCTAGAGCGGGCTCGCTCAGTTTACTCACAACTGATGGCTCAGATAGGTTTTCTATCTTCTCGCTGCCCTCATCTGGTTTTTGGTCTACTTCCATCGCTTCTCCATCTTCATCTTCCTCCTCCTCTTCCTCCATTGCCTCTTCTTCTTCCTCCTCCTCTTCTTCCTCCTCCTCTTCTTCTTCTTCCTCCCCTGATTCTTTCTTAATCTCTTCTTCAGCTCTGTAAAAGTGAATAGCATTTAGTCAAATACATTGAATTACGAATTGAATATTTGTTAGGTACAAGATTTTATCTCTTATAACTTATATAGAACATTGCCATTAAGAAAATGTTTTGAGAAAACACGACCTCATTATGTACTTATCTCAGCTAGCTTCAGATTGCAGTTTAATAAACAGTCCGTATCTCGTGATTGCCTACCTCACTTTAACTATCTATGTTCCTTTTTCAGCTATTTTACAAATCAAATAACTCAATTCAACTTCATTTCACTTTATGAGAAGTAGTCAATAAACAGAGAAATTTCAGCTATTCCCTTAGTTCTACTGAAAGTCCAATCTCTATAAACAAAAGACAATGATGTCTCACCTCTCTGGCTCCTCGGCTTTGACTTCGGGCATGCCGGTTTCTGCTGACTCAGCGTTAACTGCTGCCTCATCCGCTGAGCTGGCAGCTTCGTGTTCCACTTCTGCCGCCGTCGATTCTGACTCCAATTTCTCCTCCTTGACCGCAACTGCGGGCTCGACATCACTAGTATCCATTGCACTGTCCTCCCTGTTTTAGGAAATAAATTTAAATGTAGGTAAATATACTGTGGTAATATACTCATCTAAATATACCTTCATTGGTTTTACTTTACCTTATTAAAGATTGAGGTGTGGTTGGATCAACGCTTCAGGAACAGTGTATTGTTGTGCTTCATAAAATATACAATTACTGTCTGGTAATACTGATGGTAATAATACCAGGCATCTTTGTTTAAGGGAATGTTCACCAAGTGTAAGTGCTTAAATCAATAACTGAAGAACTGGTCTCCTTGAGTAATTACTACGCGATCAAACTAATGGTGTGTTAGACAGATCTAATCACTCTCATTGGTTTCTTCTACAGTATAGGGATTTATCCTACCCCTAATATAAAATCCCATAGGCTTAACATTGGGTTTCCGTATGCCACGCTGACTGGCATACAGAGTTTTATATGCCACTAGTGGCATACAGCATTGTTTTCACGTAATATTCCAAAATCAAAGAGATAAGGTAGGATAAAATCAAAACCTGATTTGTTTTAATCTTGGCCACCGCATTCCACTCCTGAAGTTTTGGCTCCGGACTTCACTCGGCTTCGCCTCATGAAGTCACTTTGCCAAACTCCAGTCGTGGAATACGGTGGCCAAGATTAAACCTCATCCAGTTTTACGATAGTATGGTGCGGCCATGAAAAAAACAGAGAAAATAATTTTCTGTGGAATTTCCTACTTCAGAGAAACTGAGAAAACATGTAATTCATATTGTTATTGGTCATGGAATGGGACTGGGGTGTTTGAGGTGGGTCGAACCACTGTTTATTGGAATGAATGAGGCGCAATTTCTTCTCTCTTTGTTTTACAAAAGAAAAAAAAAAGAAATTAATAAACTGAAAATGAAAACAGGGATTTCCTTGGAAAAGAGAAAAACTGCTGTCTCTGACAGTAGAGACGAGAAGCGTACCTTTCTGTAGAGACTGCTGCCTTTGTTGTCGCGTCCTCCTCCTCTTCTTCGTCTGAGGATGACTCGCTGGCCTCCTCCTCAGAACTGCCCTCTTCGCTCTCTTCCTCCTCTTCCTCTTCGCTGCTTGCTGCACTGATTTCATCTTCTTCCTCCTCCTCTTCTGTAAGTCAATCCAAAAGCTGACATTAATACCATGTATAGGGTTTTCTATTCTTTATTGCTGATAGAAATAGTGAAATACACTTTCACATCTGACTTGCAGGTAATATAGCAAGTGCAGCAACAATTAAATTCTTTCTCCTAAAGAAACCAGTTTTGAAATTCAAACCAAAAATAGATGCGAGGATATATAACTAGTGATTATTGTGAGAATAATGACATAACTTGCTTTACTGTTTACATATATCTCCGTCTCATAAAACCTAACTTACATTATCTTATACAACCAATGGCCAGGGATGTCAGTTGGGGTTGAGGAAAAAAGGTGGAAATATTTTTCAGGTGGATTTTTCTGCCTCAGAGAACAGGAAAATTTGGATACTATGTCCTTGAGAGCCATGGAATGGTGGCTGAGGGTCTGTGGGGGAGGTCCAAACCACTGTTTTATTGAAGTAAATGAGGCTAAATCAATATTATCTTTGTTTGATAGTAGGAAAAGCAGTTACATATATCGAATATGAAAAAGTGGCTTTCCACAGAAAAATGGAAAACTGACATCTCTGAATGGCAAGAGCATATCCCTGGATAAATCTAAATGATCCTAATGCCTACAGGTAGAAAAGTGTGAAAAGTGATTACAAAAACAAAATGACCTTGATGAGGAACAATCTACCTCCCTTACAACATCAAATCTGTAAATCTGACCATGTGAGAACAGTAGTAACAGCCTGCAGCATGTTGATGTCTATTGTAAGGTATATAAATAACCATGTCTCTTCACCTTCAGATTCTTTTTCCGACTCGCCTTTTTCGGACTCTGATTCACTGTCTTCGCTCTCCTCGATGACTCGTCTCCGGGCTTTACTCTTGGGCGTGCCTTCCTCTGCCGTGTCATCAGCATCGGACTTACCAACGGCGTCTTCCTCATCTGAACAAAAATACATAGACAAAGGCCAAATTATTCTAATGCTGGAAAAGAATGATTTAAACTCACTGAGAATGACATTGTTTTTTGTTTTAATCTTTTATTTATACTGACCATAGCTCCGCGTATTATGAGACTCAAACTCGATGGGATACGAGCTCTGACCCTAAACTTTCATAGGTTTCCTCTATAGTATCATGCAGGGAGATGGCAGTGAGACTGACCTGACTCAAGAGGGGGCAGTATTGTGTGTGTATCATGCAGGGAGATGGCGGTGAGACTGACCTGACTCAAGAGGGGGCAGTATTGTGTGTGTATCATGCAGGGAGATGGCAGTGAGACTGACCTGACTCAAGAGGGGGCAGTATTGTGTGTGTATCATGCAGGGAGAGGGCGGTGAGACTGACCTGACTCAAGAGGGGGCAGTATTGTGTGTGTATCATGCAGGGAGAGGGCGGTGAGACTGACCTGACTCGAGAGGGGGCGGGCTGGGCGGGCGCATGATGTCCACGTCCTGACTCTCCTCGCCTTCAGGCGGTGGCGAAGGCGGCCGGAACTTTTTCCGCTGAAACACGACACAAAATACTGATTACTGATTGGTTACTTCCAGTAGGAATGAGTTGTGGAGAAGTCTACTTTCAGTAGGACCATTTCTAGGGATGTCTATTCAAGTAAGGACTATTTGTAATACTAGCTGTAGAAAAGGGTTTGTTCAGTGAAGACTATTTGCAAGGATGTCAGCAGCCCTTTGAAAAAACCCTTGAAGTCCTTTGCAGCAGCGACGACCTCCCCCCCCCCCTTTATTAACTGTTAAGCATTTACTCTACGGTTATATGACTTACATCAGCTTATATTGTGATATCTTATGTAAAAAAAAAAAAGAGGACAAATAGCGTAACTTGACAGCAAATTTATCTAGACTATCTGGACATATTATTAGAGCCTGTCGTAAATCCAAGTTCTGGAGTTCAAACCAAGGGCAAGTCCATGCTCAGTCTTCTTGTATTGTTTCAATATGGATTTAAAATTTGGAATAGTGGTTTTACATATTTACTCACTGTTTTTATGTTCTGACGGGAAATATGGTAGTACATCAGTTTTTGTAAGTTATAATGAGCAAGTTTACTGGGAATTCAAAAAGAATTTAAACTGTCTCCACTGGTGAGATGGACTAGTACTTGAGTATGCTCTCTCCAAGCAGAACCCCATCTTTTAAACCCTATTAATCTTAAACCAAATATCTGCACAGGAGAGTGCTGCATGAAGCTGGTTCCTGGTGTCACCTATGCATACAAAGTGATATGTATGGTAACTATCAGATGGTTTCGGAGATTTTAATGAAAACTCTAAAAGATCATGGCAGCATAACTGTACACATTTACAGGGAAGTCATGTATATGGGGCTCTAGAGATAATATAAGGTTGACATACATCAGTTTTATCAAGGCCTTTAGATATTAGAAGAAAAAAAAAAAAAAATTAAAGATAATTAAAAGTATCATAAAAATCCCTGAATTCGATTATTTCCCTGAACATTGACATTCCTGTATTTGTAGAGGCGGATGACTTACTCTGAAGGAGGGCAGTTTGGGGATGCCGCCGCGGATGCCGAGCAGTCCGCCCATGCCCATACCGAAGTTGTTGCTGCCCAGCCCGACTTCTTTGCTTTCAAACAGCTGAGAGATAGAGGAGCCGGAGTCTGCCTTGGAGGACAGCGGCGCTCCGGGCACGGCGTGGGACGCCGGTTTCCTGTCGAGAGGGCCACGCGGGGTCTTCACCGGCGTGCGCTGAATACTGCTAGCACTACTACTACTACTCTCCAGTGACTTGGTTGGCTGTAATGAGAACAGATCCTACATGTGGTGATTCCCCAACAAACATTTTTTTAAAGGTAATGTTCATTCTGGAGGTTTTGTAGGCTCAAAATAGTGCCTATTTCCATAGTGCTCCAGCCTGGAAAATTACATGCACTACTTTTGAGCCTAGATCCTGTACAACCAAACAAATGTCGTAGAGTGTACTGCATATCCACTATACAAGGTGTACTGTCGCCTCACTGTAGCACAGTGGTTGTTCAAGTCTGCTAGAATATTGCACAGAACATATTACAGACAGACCTCCTACATCTGCTATCAGCATACACATACAGTGTCAACAACTACTGGGACCAGGAGGTCCAACAATCCACAACTATAAGTTTTTAAAAGATGTTTTATCATTATTCTCATTAGACTTAGTGGCTGTGGAATTATAGTATAGGAAATTGTTGCATCATACATATCATTCTCTTAATCTTGGAGGAACCTGGCTTTGGTCAACTCTATTCTGTGTCATTCAATTAAGAAAGAAATTTAGATTTTCACTTTTTGATTGATCATTAGATAAACTTTGTGCAGAGATTTGGTATTTATATTGAACAACCTGACTATGCTGTATATGCTACGAAATGAGATGGAGAATTGTGCGAAGATAGTAATCCAGTTTCCTGATAAGATATAAATGTACTACCCTACCTTGACACGATTGGCTTCCATGTCCCACCATTGTTCAAAGCCCTTGAAGGCAGAACTTTGCACCATGCGTTTGCACAAATCCTTCTGCAGAATGTCTTTCATCTCTTTGATGACCTGTGAAATGCAACAAACATGAAGTGCACACATCCTACATAAATGACAGTTCACTGGTGACGATGGTATTTTATTATCCATCGTATACAAAGTCTCCATTAAAAATGTATGGTGACTCAATAAACCACTATCTATCATTTAAAAAAAACTGTCAGAGGCTATTGGTATTGTATACAGATTTCAAATAAATTTAATATAGATATCAAAATCGTTGTATACGGAAAATATACCCTATTCTATTCTATTTATTTGTATATACAACGCTATGCCTATGGTGTGAGAGCAAAAATTTAGTCCCAAATCATATAACCTATAATATGCTAATTCATCGGTTTGATTTATCAAAGAAGATGGATAATACGAGAGGTTGACGTGTAGTAATGTTGCTGTTAATATCTAATCACGTTTTGTTTGATGTCCTCAAAATGTCAATATATAAAAGATAATCGAGAGCAGGAATTATCAGTAACATCAATATTGAGCAAGACAATACATATTCACTGCTTCTCAGGGATGTCAGTTGGGGTCAGGGAAAAAGGGAAAATATTTTTCATGTGGACTTTCCTGCCTCAGAGAGATCGGGGAAACTTGGGTAATATGTCCTTGTCGGCCATGGCATGGGGCCGAGGGTCTGTGGGGAGGTTCAAAACCACTGTTTTATTGGCATAAATAAGGCAAAATCTATATTATCGTGGTTTGACGCATGGAAAAGAAATTATATATACTGGATACTGACATCTTTGGCTTCTAGACTTCGTATTTAACTTGGAAATAAAGTACACTATAGAGGAAACCTATGAGAGTTTAGGGTCCGAGCTCGTATCCCATCGAGTTTGAATCACATAGTAATTCACAAGGCGAAGCCGCGTGAATTACCCAGTGTTTCAGACGGGATACAAGCTCGGACACTAAACTTGAATGGGTTTCTGAATTTATCTCACCCTTAACATTGACTAATGGGCTATCATTTGTGACATAATCCCCCATTGGATATTTTTCCTAAATATCTAATGGGCGTTAGATACGAGTTCTCAATGTTAAGTCTATGGAGAAAAAATACCATGGGTGAGATAAAAGCTCTATTCACCACTCTTGTCATCAAGTTATTACAGTAAGAACCCTGTTAAGCAGGGCACCCTCTGTTCCCAGTCAAAATAATGCGATTCACAGGGTGCCCGCAGGAAACTATTTGCAGCAAATTGATCCGAGAGACAGGGCTGTCCCCAGCACAGGGTGCCCTGCTGATAGAGTTCTACTCTCACATCTCCTACCTGTTGTAAGACTCCTATGAAGGCCTCTTCCCGCAGCTCATCCTCAGGCGTCATGGTCACGGTTGGCTTCATGGGAGAATTGTTGAATGCCTGACCGAAGCCGGCACCCTGAGCACCAAAACTGTTGCTGAACGCCCCATTATAGTTACTAGGAAAGCCAGGCTGGGGTGGTTGCGTGCCCGGCCAGAAGTTGGGTGGGGGCCGAGAGAGGTCGGGGAAGCCAGGCGTGGGCTGAACATTGTATGGCAGCTGGTGCTCGGGTGGCTTGGGCACGTTCACCTCCAGTTTCTGCTCGCCACTACTGATAGAGGACAGACTCATCCGGTCATCATCCTCATCCTCCTTGTCGCTCTCCTCCATGGCACTGTCGTCCGGGACCGGTGTCTTGTCGGCAACCGGTGTGCCCAATGCTTGCGTGTCCGGGGTTGTCGCTGAGGCGTTATTGTTCAGAGCCGAGTCTGTGCTCTGCTCATGGCTGTCTTTAAGCAGGCCCTGTGGTAAGGGTGGTTGTGAGTCTGTGTACGTACTGGGTTGTTGTAAAGAGTAGGTGCCGTGCAGTGAAGGGTCAGATAGACTATTATTAGTATCACAGGTGGATATGGAGGGTTGTGGGGGTAGCCCCCCGCTGTTGTTGAGGTGTGCACTGGGTAGTGAGAGAGCAGCTGCTTCTGCTTCCATGTCTGGGGGAAGTGGCGGCAGTGGGGGCAGCTCCTCCCGGCTGGGGAGGGGTGGAAGAGTCTCCATGGGGGGTGGCAAGGGAGGTGGAGTTTCGAGGGGCAGGGGTGGCACACTCTGCTCTTGGGGGCAGGGTGGGGGAAGTGGCTCATAGAAGTCCTCCTTCCTTCCCTGGGATGAACCAGACTCCTGGGAGCACTCGTCGCCTGATCCAAACACAGGCACTGGAGGAGGGGGCTGTTCCTCCCGACCCCGTCGTAGCAATGACTCAATTCGTGACTCAAGGCTCATCACACGCTGCTTTTCTGGTGGCTCCGGACTGGGCACACGGGGAGGGGGTGACCGGAAGCGGTCATGATTCCGCCGGTCCCTGTCTCGGTCCCTGTCCCGGTCTCTTTCTCTGTCCCTGTCTCGGTCCCGGTCCCGGTGGTCCCTCTCGCCTCGATCCCTACGTCGGTTTCGGTCCCCTCGGTCCCTGTCACCACGATCCCTTCGCCAGTCATCCCGGTCCCTGTCCCTGTACCTATCGCGGTCTCGGTCTCTGTCTCTCTCCTTGCGGTGGAAGTTTTGGTGACCGTGGACAGAGTTGTGCTGGTACTGGTTGTGATGTGGGATCTGATGGGGTGGGTTCTGTGGTACCTGGTCGTAGCCACACATAGGTGGTGGTGGCTGCTGAGGCGGCTGTTGGGGTGCAGGCGGCATGCCATACTGCCCCCCGTAGCCCTGGTTCATGTTGAGAGGCGGAGGGGGCAAACTGTGTGTCTGCATGTGGGGCAGTGGCGCCATCCCCGTCTGCAGGTTCTGGTTCACATTTGGGACACTAGGGTTAAGGTTCATATTATATCCCATATTCTGCTGCATACCAAACTGTCCATACTGATTTTCAGCGTACGGCAGGTGTGGCGTTTGTGGGGTATGTGGTGTGTGTGGCGTATGCGGAGTCTGAGGGGTCGATATGAAACTGCTCTGCTCTGAATGTGAGCCAGAGAATGGCGTCTCTGACATTGTGGACCCGTAACCGAGGTCGGACGACTGCGGTGTCTGTATGTAGTGATTATCTGTGTGGTGGGCACGCAGGTGGTCGTTGCTACGGTGGTCATTGCCACGGTTGTAGCTGGACCGGTGGTCATTGCGGTGCTGGTCAGCAACCCGGTGGTCAGCCATGCTGTGGTCTGCCATGCCATGGTCAGTCCCACGATGGTTACTATGGAAGTCTGTTGCTCGGCTTTCGTTCCTTTGTGGGGGCGGGTGAACATCCATAAAGCTGGATCTAGGGTCACTCCGTCGGCGTGGCGTATCAGGAGATGGTGGTCGTATGGGGACTTGTTCAATCGTCAACTCCTCAAGCATCCGTTGTCGTTCTTTCCCTGATTAATAAGTACAGTTGTTAGTATAGCATAAATATCATTATTCTCCTTTCCTGTCACATATATACAAGCAAGTATATACACTGTTATACTGACATGGTTACTTTTATTTATGCAATAGACTCTTTTTACGTTAACTAAATGGTTTTAATGAAATGTAGTGTGCACAGGTTCTACATGTCTCGATTATTATAGTGATTCTTTTACATACAAGTTTGCTCTCACAAATATGGCTGTTGGTAAGATAAGCTAGATAGAAAAGACCAAAACATTTTTATTACTGGCCAATGAGGCAGTGATGCCAATGAAAAAAAAAGTCACGAAAAAACCTAGGAATTATTTTTCATGTGGAATTGACTGCCTCTGAGAGACTTGATATAACATGCGAAATACACTGTTTTGGTCATGGAATGGGGATGGGTGAGTGGGGAGGTGTGGATGAGGCCCAGTGAATTCCCTATTTGTTATACACGAGAATTTTTTTTATAAACTGATAAATGGAAAAAAGGATTTCCTTGGACAAGAGGAAAACTGCCATCTCTGAATGAGGGATAAAAAGCAGTGTCAGGGATGTCAGTAATGTCTTACGTTGCCACGAGGCGGCGTGCTGGTTGTTTGAGTGGCGCTCTCTATGATCTCTAATAACTATCTGGCAGCAGAGTATCTTATAGAACTACGTTAGTTTTAGGATATATGGAAACCCTCTGACAGTTTCGCCATATAATCAGGCTTAAGCCACCCCTGTTTGTATTAAGCTTTATAATATAAATGAAAATCCTGAAATTTTGGATATTTGTTTATCATTCCAAGGCCTGAATACTGATAAAAGAAAAGGTGTTTTTTTTTTGTAAAAATCAAATAATATATTTAAAGACGAGAATGATATTTAAAAAAAGAAAAGGAAAGAAAGAAATGCCTGTTCGTTTTGTGGCCGCTTAGCTGGGTTTCCAAGGTATTGATTTATCAATGGTATTCAATTTCTCGAAGGGGCGTGCCCGATTTTAGGTGGACGGCACCCCGATTTTGAGGTGGGCGTGCCCGATTTTCAGAGGGTGGTGAACCGATTTTTAAGTAAGAATGTCTGATTTTCAAAACATTATTTGAGCTCAATCCAACTTACCCATGGTGTCGACGAATACGGTCATTATCTTCCCCATTCTGGAGACTTGGTCGAGTTTTCCTGCACATGCACGGGCCGCCCTCGTCGACGTAAAAAGCACCTGGAAATTTTACAGCAATGGAATAAAATTCAAATCTCACGTACAAATGAAACTTTTTTTTCTTGTTCAAAACATCTCTGCTATTTCAAGTATTAATGCCTAAGTTAAAATATCGTTACGAGTGAGAAAGTCAAATTGTGGCAGTAATTAGAATTAACTCATTTAGATAATAAACATGTACCCACCTTTCCAATGCCCAAATGCTTCCGCGTCTTGGGGTGTGTGTATATTTGAACTTCTTCGATCGTTCCAAAAGATTTACACATATCTTCCAGGAAGTGACCGTTGATGTTGTCATTGAGGTTTGTGAAAGTTACCTCTTTTGGCAGTGGTGTACCGACATAGTAGATATCGTACTGGAAGAGGGGAGCAGATGTTCAGTTTAGTCAGACTTTACAGCTTATAAACGTTTTCTTTCAGTTTTCAAATAATTTGTGATTTCCTGAATTTACATTGATAGGTCTGAGAAATTATGGTGTATGTTCCAGGTTTTCATTCAAGTAAGCCTAATTCTGACTAACATTCTCATTTACAACATCATCTCAAAGAATTAGGTTTATTTTCTAGAAAGTAATTAATTCGTCATTATACAAAGGTATTTCATTCCGTCAGTTTTTCAAGTGTTCTTTCCTATTTTCTTGTATCATCCTCTGACAGCCCAGAAGGTTGTGTCTATCAGTTAAGGCCTGTCTCCACTGTGCAACTGGAGGAGCTTGCGATCCTGTACCTCCAGTCTGAGACTGGAGGTACCGGCTTGGCGTACCGCATGTACCTCGGATCGCAAGGTATCATCGATTCTGTGTGAAGACACCCTCGCTTGCGATTCTAGGTACATTTTGTATGCCCAGTCTGAGACTGGGCGTACCAAATATCAAACATATTTGATATTTAAAAACGCTCGTGATCCGGGGTACATGCGGTACCTCCAGTCTGAGACTGGGCGTACCCGGTACGCCCAGTCTCAGACTGAAGGAAAACTTGCTGTCTCCACTGTGCGTTTGCCGAGTTGCGATCCTGGAGGTACGCCCAATCTGAGATTGGACGTATCTATGTACCTAGAATTGCACAGTGGAGACGGGGCTTTAGTGGTACACTGCATGTTTAACAGTGAGGGGGCGTTTCTCCTTCAAGGTGTTATTATCAGAATCTGGAGTTACTGATACATAAATAAATCACTCTGGCTTGTTCAATACGAGTAAGGACTGTAGAGTTCTTCCCAGTCACTATATTCTGATTGGCATGGAACTTGTTTTCAACTTCTTTGTAAAATGATTAACTACAGCTAAATGAGATAAAATGTAAAATATTTACCGTGAATTTGGGGACGGGTATATTCGCCACCTCTCGCTTCAAATACCGCCTCAGTCTGGACCTTGGATCTCTGATCATGACAGGGGTGGGGTCCTTCAACACAAAATTGTTCACAATTAATATCAAATAATTTGTAAAGTACACCTAGTAAAACCGGAAACATCAATCAAGTTCCTCAATCCTCGACAATTCTATCAATTTTGTTGAAGAATATATATATAACAAAGTTAAGTACATGTATTCACAGATATTATAAATTTGATCCAAGTATACACATAAACAATCCATACTCCCATCGTAACTCTGAAAACGATTAAAAACAAATTACATGTATTCACAGTTAGCAATTCCATAACTTTGAGTATTGCAGATGAATTCTGATGACCTTATTGATTGCCAAAATTCAAAATATCGGGAGACTGTCATTGTCAGCCTAGTATTACATGTCCAATGTTCTTCAGAATACCACGAATCAAGTGGGCAGGTACATAGACAATCTCTGAGCAAAACAATTACAGATCTTTCTTAAATGTTTCAGATAAAAACTTATTATAATCCAGCCTCGCTTCACATGTTGCCTCAGCAGACCAGAGCTGATTCTATGTTGACATTATCATGATGTAAATTATGCTGTCACATTAGATTATTGATATGCATTTGTCATATTCTATTTGACAGTGCAACTGACAACTCCCTCAAACTGTCAAATTACTCTACACACACAAAAATAGGATAACAACACTGTCAGCTGCATTAGTCAATGAAAAGGGAATCAAAGGATTCCATTGCCCCTCACCTCAGGCAGATCCCCATCAAATCTGTACAACTTATCAGACCCTCCTTTTAGCACTGGGTCAATAATGAGCTTATAATTTCGTCTGGATTTCTTGTCACCACTGGTCTCTCCGAAAGGTCTCTTCATCCCGTTGTAACCTGTCAAGTAGAAACAAGAATATGCATTAGCCGTGACATCAGATAACGCACAACAAAACTTATAAACCGGTAGAAATGTAAACTCGAGGTTGTAAAAATGCATTGAAAAGAACACTGGAGTCGGCATGACTGTTGATGCTCACTCGGGGTATCGTTCTTCCAATAGGTATCCATTGTGAATTGCGGACGCCGGAGGCCTCAATTGTACACCAACGTAAAAAGCAGTGTGTTATAAACTATCGTAGCTGTCATAGAGGTGGTAAGGATGTCTTCCATATAGATAAACAACAAATATAGGAAAGACTTTCATCGTCGATGAACGACAACCTCACAAACCAAACTACCCTGATTACCCACAATGCAAAATAAGTAGTTTTAGAGTAAACATTACCGTTCGGTTTCGAATGTAGAGGTTTTCGGAGAGAAAAACAAATAAACTTGTACGATAGTCATATGAATATTACGAGTATACCTAGGATTGCCGTTCTGCTTTATATAGCTATATTTTGTAACGAGATTTTTATTTAAAAACATACTAAAACAATAGTAAATATCAGCAATTTCCCTACCACACACGAAATAAAACGTCTGCTGATTGGTCTAGGGCCGCATTAATATAGTGGGCCTATGGGAGAAATTAGCCAATCAGCTTAAGCTTTAGTTTTGTCATGGCGAAGCCGACCGGATGCACATGGTGAGGACAAGCATGGCGCCGTCGGAGAAGAAGTTGGCCAAGAAGGCTCATAAATTCATACGTGTATTGGCCAAAAGACTGAATGAAGGTAAAAAGCGTTGTATGTTGTGTAAATATGGGATATATTACTGTTGTGCCCATTTATATGGGTGATTTAGGTAAATGAACCAAGATCGCTGTCCTATGGTGGTGGCTCGTTGACACCACAGTCCACTTGTCACTCACTGTCCAGGGGGTATCGTCCAGGGTGCTCTAGGACGAGAGAGTCACTAGATCTATACTCGTGGCGACCCAAACAGCTACGTTCCTTGTCGGACTCGGCTGCTCAGCAGTGAAATCATAACACACGGGAGTGAACAAAACTACATTTCTCCATTGAGTGTAGGTTAAACGTTCACGCCCTTATCTCATGTCATGTGGACAGGGCTGGTTACTTACACTGGCTACCAGGTAGATTGACTGAGTGGTGACCAGCTGTTTAACACATAGTATGTGATCCCTAGTCTTACCGGCCTCTGGGCGGTACCGGCCCCCTCTCGGCTTTCCTGGCCTCCTTATTTTTCCGCGCACGCGTTCACAGCTTTTTCCCCCGCAGATGTGAATGCATGAATGGCCGTTCAGTTTGAATACCGAAAAAAAAAGTGACAATTCAGAACAATCTAATTTTTTCTACACTAGATCTATGCACAACACTATTTAACCAAATTAACAAATATATCACATTAATATCTCTAGCTCTATACTACATTAGAAAATCTAATCAATTAGATTACATTTAAAATAGATTGACATTTCATTGATTTGAATTACCCCCTAAATTGTCCCAATCCCTCTCCAGTAGGCAGTACGTATAAATACTGGAGCTGTGAAAGATGTAGCACCTTTCGACAACTTCGAGACTGCTACACTTGTCTTTGAGTTGGCAGAGTGGCAAGCTCAATGTGAATCTTCCTGAACATCAGAATCAATGGCTGCAGCTGCCACTGGGGCAATCCAATTTACTACCTAACCATTAGGATTATACTTCTTAAATTAAAAAAAAACAACTTAGCTGTATGTAGGGGCTCAAATCCCATCCATTGAGAAAGACTGAACAAAATGGCTGGACTTGAGAAACAGCTTAGCTCCATTGAAAAACTACCTCTATACAAAGTTATAAAGCAAAAGACAACCGTTTTGAAGGTACTTGGCATTCAAAGACAAATATATGTTTATTGATTCTAAATTTGTTTCGTACATGTCAAAGTCCGCGCAATTAGAAATAACGACCCGCTATTGCGCAGTATAGTGACATTGGCTTCCACACATAATTGTCACTATCTTCTGGCGAGATACTGTACACCTAATTTTGGCGTTGGTAGGTGTGGGTGTTGGGATTAGATCATGTCCATGTGGTTCTTTGTGGAAATGAGGTGTGGTGTTTGTGGGTGTAAGTGGGTGTGGATGTTGGGGTTAATGGATGTGAGTGTTCTTGTAGGTGTTGGAGTTGGAGGGTGTGAATGTTGGTGTTAACAGGTATTGTTGATGGGTGTAGGTATTGATCAGTGTTTGGGTTGATGAGTGTAGGTGATGGGGTGGGTAGGTTGGTGTGGATGTTGGTGTTGTTGTTAATGGGTACGAGTGTTGAGGTTGATGGATGTTGGCGTTGGTAGGTGAAGGTGTTTCAGGGTGTGGGTTTGTAGGTGTCAGTTTTATTGTTGGTGGGTGTGGACGGGTCTGAGTATTGGTTAGTGTTGGTGGGTGTCGATGTTAGGGTTTGTAGCTGTTGGTCAGTGTGAGTCTTGGTGGTGTTGGTGACTGTTGGTATAGGTTGGTGTTGTTGGGTTTTGATGTGGATGTATGTTGGTGCTGTGGTTGATAGGTGTAGATGCTGATTTTCCAGGTGTTAGCTATGGTGTTGGTGAGCATGGGTGTTGGTGTTGATGTTGGTAAGTGTTGATGGGTTTGGTGTTGGTAAGTGTAGGTATGTGTGAGTGGGTGTTGGTGTCAAAGCCCCCAACCACAAACTCCCACACCAACCAAAACCCATACCTATCCACCCACATCCACTCATATCTTCAAACACTGAAAAATACCCGCATCAACACCCATTAACCCAAACACCCACATTCAACAGCGCCAAAACTCACACCCAGCAACACCCACACATCTGTATGAACACCCACAGGTCAGTCAGCTATATGGACAGTCAGGTGGGTGGGCAGTCAGGTAGATGGACAGTAAGATGGGGGTGCAGTCAGGTGGATGGGTAGACAGAGGAGTAGATAGTCAAACAGGTGGGCAGCAAACAGGTGGTTAAACAGTCAGATATAAGAGCAGTCAGGTGGATGGAATGTAAGATGGAGGGCAGTCAGATAGGTGAGCAGTCAGGTCGATGGACACTAATATGGGTGGGCAGGGAGGTAGGTGGACAGCCAAGTGGATGGGCAGTGAGGTAAGTAGACAGTCAGGTGGATGAGCAGTAGGTGGGCTGTCAGATGAATGGACAGTCATATGTGTGTAGTGAAGTGGATGGGCAGCATTCTAATTTTTATCTGCCTGTTGCCCCAACGTAAAACATCAACGTCATCAATTATTCATCGTTAACACTATTTTCTTTTCAAACAGAACAATTTGCTGGCAAAAGGAAGAAGCTGAAGAAGTTATTCAAACGCGCGATACAGCAATTACCAGAAGACCTTTTAAGAGCCACACTTCTAGGCGATTTACCTACTTACTTATCTACATTAGAACAGTAAGTATTTTCTTTTATTCGCACGGAAGTCTCATAGTTTTCAATTTCCAGTTAAATATGTCAGAGTACAGGATCAGGTGGCTCGGCAGAATGGACTGCCAGTTTCACTTTTATTCTTTGTTCTGTTTAACTCTATGGCAAAAACAAAAAATCTTTTTGAGCAGGTCACTAGAAAGCCATGTCCAATCTCAAAGAGATAATGTTCAGAATCGGTCCTTTTCGTGGGTACACTTTGGACACTTTGGGCTATCATAAAAGTAATAACTAAGATCAAACGCAATCTGTAAGTTCGGATTTCAATCCTCCAAGTGTTGTCTTCATTTGTCTGATGAAATGAGCTTTGCTTTTTCAGAAGTGTAAATGGGGAAACGGCCCCAGATGTGTTAACAGAAGTCAACGGAAACGAGGCTGACCCTCAGACACCAAGAGGCAAGAAGAAGGCAGCGGCCGCTCCGCAGGATGCAAGCGAACCGGCGAAAAAGAGGAAGATATCGCATGTGGATGTTTCTGACAGCTTCCACTTCAACCTGTACCTGAATAAACGTAAAATCACCCGAACAGATTTATCAGAGACCCAACACAGGAAAGTAGGTACGTACCTTGATGTCCACAGGAGGAATGTGCTTATAGATATGTTACAAATACCATAAAGAATACGTAAGTACAATAGTAGAATTATAGATTAGTTTATTTATATAACTATATCACCTGCAGGAATCTAAACCTAAACCTCTTGGTCGCCTTGCCTTCTCATAGTGCAGACCGAATATGCTTGCACGCAAGCATAACGAAAGCGACCGGGGTGGGGAGTTAGCTTAGTGGTAAAGAGCACTGGACTTTGTTGATTTGAGTCCCACTGCAGCCACTGTTCTCCTTAACCCCCAGCAGTGGTAGATTTACTGCTATATCAAAGGCCAATCCTTCTCATACCATGTCTATGTGGTGTGGGGAGTAAAAGAACTCTCACCTCGGTAAATGTGTAGGAGTGAGATTTCTACCTGAATTCATCACATAGATTCGATCACCACCCTCATGGTGTAAAAGAACCTTGAGAAAGTCTGGTAAGGACCTATAATAATTAACTGGACGTTAAATCAAACCAAACAAACGAATCTAAACCTAAAGCGCCTACTAAGTTGATGATTACGATTGGACAAATGCCAAACGCTAAAAGATGATTTAATTGTTTGAAACATTTCTTGAAAAAGAGATGGCAGCTTTTCTATGGAAAGCCACATTATCATTGTATAAAATCCCCATTCCTTGTGTATATCAAAAGATAATTATACTAATCGTGTCTCATTCATGCCAACAAACCAGCGGTTAGGACCTCCCCACAGTATCTCAGCTCCATGCCATGGTACCCCAGCAAAATCCTCATGAAAAATATTTATTTGTTCTGACCCCAACTGGCATCTGGGACTCTTGTTCTTGCAGCGCGATGTTTATTAGGGCAGACCATCACGTCAGTGTCCCTGAAGAAACTAAACAAGTTGCTTCAGGACGCCACGGTAAGTTAATGTCAAACTTGAGATATAGAACAGTGCATTAAATTCTTCAATCTATGTTACTTACACCTTATAAGTGAAGGAGAAGATGACACTGTATACCGAACCAGAGAATTAAAACTAGCTGAACGAGATACCGACTGATGTCAACTGCCCCTTGATTGACGCACAAACATGTGTGTAATATCAACTGCTTGTCATTTTTCTATCTCCCAAATGTCAATAAAGAACTCATTTGAGAAAAAGAAGTCACTGGCTGTCAAACTATCGAGAAGCTTCTGCTAGTGTGTTTCAATTTTGAAACTAATTTAGGATATTTGTTTTTGAAAATAGCTTCACCTCATGAGTAGAAAATTGAAAGAACAGAAGCTTCTACAAATAGGTATGACGAGATTTAAATTTTCATAGTAAATTTCATTTATTCTTTCCTTCTTGGATTTTTGTTGAATTAACTCGAGCAGTGACTTACTTTACTTAGCAGAATGAAGCTGATGATTGGATGAAGAGAACGGAAGTCTTACTGCACGTGATCACCGGAAACCAGCAGCCGCTGGTGCTGAAACAAGCCATGCTCTATCTCAGCAGGTGAGGAGGGTGCCAGCGTCAAACGAGCTTTTCTGAAACAGCCCCTGGTGATATATACACAACTACATAGATGTCAGATAAGTTACTAAATCCTGAAAATGTTTAACCTCTATAACAGAAATTTATGATTTATAATTATCACAAGTACTTGGTTTCCTTGTCATTCAATGTAAATTTATTCAAAGTTTAGAGTTGATATCTTTAGATAGGAATTTTTATGTTTTTGAAATCCTGAAGTTCATATCAAACGCATTTATCATATATTTTTCTTTTTCTTTTTTTCTCTCCTATAGGGTTTTAACGGAAGAGTACGAGTCTATCCTGCAGCTTAAGGTGAAGAAGTAGGTACCTTTAAGTAACTTAGTGTGTTTTATCTGTTGTGACACTGAATGTTGAAAATATTCCATGCTAGAGAAGAGTCACTGCCACGGACCCTACACGATATATCTGACACCCCTCGTATTAGAATAGTCTGCTACAAGTTAACATTATCTCAGGGTGGGAAGGGTGGGAAGGTTACAGTTGTGAGTTAGTAGTATATCACATTGTACTTTGATTATGGCTGCTCATGAATTTCAAATTATATGAACAGGAGGCCTCTGGATCGTTTTTATTTTTATTAGTAATTACAAACAGAAATGATAAGTTTACAAAATTCTTTTTCCTTGTGTAAAACAAAGATAGAATGAATTAGGCCTCATTCACACCAGTGAACAGTGCTCAAATCTCCCCCACATACCCCAGGCCTATTTCACCGAGAATAACAATGTGTTTTCCATATTTTCTCAGTTTCTCTGAGGCAGTGATTTCCACGTGAAGATATTTCCTCGTCTTTTTTTCACGGCCCCAACTGACATCCATGGACCCATCCTCTCAAATCTTGTATGTCATTGTTAAGGAAGGGTGGTACACAAAATTTCCGAAATTGTTTACCACCACCCCCCCCCCCCCACCCCCCGCGTATGTACTTTATGGATGGCCCATGGTGCTACAGTACTTATTGCAACGACGCTCTAGGATCCACTTGGAAAATACTCTGAGTGTATCCACAACATTTTTGGTCATAGTTCCACGTCTTCAAATACTATTGTATCCACAAGAGTATTTACTGCAAAAAGCAAAGAGGAATGCTTACTCAATTAACAACCGTTTTTTATTCCAGATTAAAAAATGTCCAAGAGAAGCTAAAACAGTTCCTGGCTTTTCTTCACTATAAGTGGACGAAATTGGAGCAGGTAGGCAATTCCATACTTCTATCTTTGTTATTGTTCCCCTTCTGGTACATTTTCAGATAAATTACTGTCCCATCAGTCATTCTTGAGATTAATATAAATCCGAAGAGAAAATAACATAACTTAAGAAGACAACCATTTTATCTCTCAGCTGAGGCCAGAATAGGCTTGAAATAGCTTTAAATAAAAAAAAAATTCAGAGTAAAGTGAGCAAGTACAACTCAATAACTTCCCAAATTTGGTTTTGTGATTGGCTTAATTGGTGCAGCTGGTACAACGTTTCGGCGAGGAATTGCCTTTGTCAAGTAAAAAAAAACCAACAAAAAAAAACAGGCCCCAACCCCCGGCACACTTTTATCCGGATTTTTTTGTTTATTTCCAAAAACTTGCCTTGTTTCAGACGTTCTCCAGCCCGTCGTACATGGACCTGATGGCGGCCCTGCTGTCCGTGTACGCAGACCTCATCGTTGTCCTCTCCAGGTCAGATCTACATTACCTGCCTGTGTACATTTTGTAAAGCACAGGGTTTACAGACTTCCACTTTTCAGTTGATTTCCAACATTTTTCATTCTACAAAAAAATCCTCCTCTACAAATTTATATACATCAGCAGTCGCTCTCACCGTGTACCTCATCAGCAAATTATTTTCAACATTTTGCCTTTCGTAAGGCCATGTCATCGACATTTGCAACAGATTTAGAATGTTTATAAAAGTAATTAAGGTAGATTTTAAATTCATAACCATTCTTAAGACTATAAGACAGTGACACACACCAATTGTTCCCGATCACACCTTTGCCCGACAGATCAGTTGGGTCGGTCAGAATCATGTCACCGTACGCATTCCACAGACCATGCACTACTAGCATGGGGGTAATGACCGACTCTGCTCGACCTTAATCTTGTCGCTGTATGCTCTTCACTGACCGTTCCTGATTCTGAGTATGCCGTTTAAACAAGGATGATATGCATCCCCCCGTTCTATATACAAGTAGCATATATCAGTTTGTTGGGGAGCTAGAGGCGATGATAAATCTGGAAATTGTTTCCAGATATCTTAATTAAATCCAAAGTTATTTTCGATGAATCCACCCCAGCTGCTCGTGGCTCCCCCCAGCTCAGCCCCCGACAACTGCCTTTGATCTCACTTGGGTCGCTGTACAAGGCCCTAAAGTTTAGGTGTGATCGGCAAGTGTCGTAGAGGGTATAAGACATCAACATTATTGTTCCAGATTATAATTGTTGATTGGATTGGTGAGAATCTGTGGTCGATGTCACTGTCTTATTGGCTTTACCCAAATATTGCAGAAACGTTCAATTGTGGCCTTAAATAGCTATAATTTCACCTAGACTGTGGGTTGCTGTACCTCAGTAGAGGCCTGTCCTGTTCAACCTAAACTTTCAGCTTGACGGTTCAGAATTTGCACATCAGGAAGTTCACTCTTTGCATTGAATATTTCCGGCCATATGATGGGGAAAAGCTGAGTTGGCTGGTACCCTGCCTCAGACTTGCACTAGTTCTCTGATCATTCACTATGGGGGTTTGCAGCTTTCAACAACCTGGAAGCCTTTAAGACATCAACATGCCGATATTTTCAAATTTCATTGTGGCCAGCAAATTTGTGATATTGGTGATGTGCTTTTTAGAGCGTGCTTGCACGCGCTAAATACATCATCCAGAGGTTAGAGGGGTCACAATGAACTTTCTGTGTGCTTCCAGAAAACTATCCCTTCACTATCTGCATGCTGTTCAATGGGATAGTGAGAACAGAGCAGGGAGCCAGTGTCTCAGGGTCTTAGAGGTGTGCCCAGCTGACCATGTCCAATCACTCACAAAATACTTCATGACCCACTGTTGCTTGATATGTTTTGATCCTAGACTCAGGCAGTTAGAGAAATGGCAAGTTGACAGGGTGCAAGTGGGTTACAGAAAACGATCCATAGACTGAATCTAACCCAAAGCTTTTAATTGTTATTCATTTATAATAGCACGCTCCTTCATCAATGATGAACATCCTATTTGCTCTTAGTTGATGAATACACTTCAACGGCTTGTTTTTGTTCTTATGATTTTGCTCCACCAACAGTCATTACGCACATGTGGGCTGTGAGCGACTCGTGACAGATGAGCCCGGCCTGTGGCGGCACCCTCTGATCTCAGTCGGGTCGCTGTACGGGGTAGCGTGCATCAATCTCGTAATTATATGAAAGCAGCATAAGATACCATCAGTCTTTAACTTTTATAGAGATGGAAGCTTTGACTTGTCCATGAAAAGACACTTTTTCATTTTCAGTATAAAAATGATAATGTTAATTGAGCCGCATTCACTCCATTTTAACCTCCCCAGAGACCCTCAGCCCCACCCTGTGGTGGACACTGACATATAGGTCTATGGTCTCTCTGAGGTCGCAAATTTTACATGGAATTTTTTAATAATTTTCTGATCCAAACTGACATAAACTGACTTTAGTGTGTTGATACATGTTGTTTTGGGAAATTAGATGATGATAAACTGGTTGCTTAACTGGAGTCCGCCATTTTGATTTGCAGAAATTCGGAGGACGTGAAGAGTGTCCCGGTACGTCACCTGATGATGATGTCATCACTTTACGTGGAGCCTGAGTACGTGTATGACGTCATCTTGCAGCAGGCGGCCGCGCAGGCCGAGGACGCGCATGCGCTGAGCTGCTTCTGGAGGTACGAGGTCTCACATCACTAATTAGTCAATATTGATATGTCATGACCTCCAGTTAGAAATGCTCAATACCAATGTTTTACTCGTATCGCCGATTATAGAGTGTAGAGATCGATAAACGGACACATGTACATACTGTGAGGAAACTCGTTTGTAAATTCCAAATTATAACTGCTCTTTAGGGTTTATGTGGAAAGAAATGCCATTATGAGTGTTTGTTTGTTTTTTTATGAAATACTGAGTTGTGGACTTATATAGAACTGGAATCGAGAATCGTATAAATACTCAAGACTCCATGAGTTAGGATGTGCCACAATCATCATCGAGGCAAAGCCGAGTGACGATTACGGCGCATCCAAACAAGTGGAGTATTGTGTATTTTACAATTCAATGCGGTTCTGGATTTATCTCACCCCTTTCAAAGACATTAAATAGCATCACATTTTCAGAATAATCAAAATTACCTAGCAAATCCAGCTCACATTCATTCCGCCACGGCTGTGGTGTAGTATTGTCACTTTATGAGGGTAATCGTTTAGTATTTTTTCCTAATGTTATTCCTATGGCTAAACTTGTACCAGGGGTGAGATAAATTGGACTATCCTCTTGTGGTACACAGTACTAAACATTTTTAAAAGGAAACGAATTTAAAAGTTCGTCATAACATGACTAATCTTACATGAATTACACACACTTAATGATGACATATCATTCATTATGTTTCCACGTCACAGATCCGTGCTGTTGAAGCCAGTGAGCGTATCGCAGTGCCCGGGCTACACTAAGTACATGTGCACTTACAGGCACCTTCAGCCCCTCCTGCAAGCTTCAGACAAAAATGACTGTCTAAAGGTAATATTCACCTAGTCATCAAACTACCTTGTTGTACGTTTTACTGGATAATGTCTGTTATAGTTACCCACAGGCAAGGGACTTCCCCAGATTTACGTATTCTTTGACACCCCAAAGGAGTTAGCTCAGTTGTAAAGAACACTGGACTTGTAATCCCAAGGTTGTGGGACTTGGCTTCGAAGTCCACTGCAGCCACTTTTCTCCTTTACCCTCAGCAATGGTAGATTTACTGCTATATCAAAAGGCCAATTATTCAAGAACTCTCACCTCGGTAAATGTGTAGGGGTGAGATTTCTACCTGAATTTATCTCATAGATTCGGTCAAACCCAAAGTAGTCTAAAAGAACATTTTGGATATACCAGCTTTCATTTTCCTTTGTGTGTATTTTGAATAAAACAGAGGTGGCAGCTGGTTACTTCATTTTGCCGTCAGAGTAACTCAAGTCATATATTTCTCTCGCCAGGTGGCTCTAATAGTCATGCCACTGCCTAATACCTGAACAGGTTAACTCAGTTTGCCATATGAGTAATAAGAGGTACATGTTTCTGTGACTAGGCGGCTCTGACCGTCTTGCTGCCCGCTTACTACCTGAACAGTTTAATTCAGTTTGCCGTATGAGTAATAAGAGGTACATGTTTCTGTCACTAGGTGGTTCTGACCGTCTTGCCGCCCAGCGACTACCTGAACAGGTTAATTCAGTTTGCCGTATGAGTAATAAGAGGTACATGTTTCTGTTACAAGGTGGCTCTGACCATCTCGCCACCCACAGACTACCTGAACAGGTTAATTCAGTTTGCCGTATGAGTAATAAGAGTTACATGTTTCTGTCACTAGGTGGCTCTGACCGTCTTGCTGCCCACTCACGTCTTGAACAGGTTAATTCAGTTTGCCATATGAGTAATAAGAATTACATGTTTCTGTCACTAGGTGGCTCTGATCGTCTTGCTGCCCGCCTACTTCTTGAACAGGTTAATTCAGTTTGCCGTATGAGTATTAAGAGGTACATGTTTCTGTCGCTAGGTGGCTCTGACCGTCTTGCCGCCCGCCGACTACCTGAGCTGGTTACTGGAGTTGGACTCGTCAGTCATTGACGACACGCCGCTGACGGCAGCATCCCCTGGCGGAGCAGTGACGCGCTACCTGGTGGAGGAGGCCGCTGACGAATTCATGGAGAAACTACTCAACGTATGATCTGTTATTATAAAGGAGGTGATAGTGGGGATATATACACAATATTACCATGATTTGCATCTGCGTGGTCGTATTCTCTGTGTAGTTGACGAGTAGTAATACTCCAAGTGATAGCGAAGAGTATTGCGTAGTCTCAACTCACCTTTCGACTAGTTACTAGGAAAAAATATTTTATATAAATAGAAATTCGACGCAAGCACCATGCATTGTTTATATAAAATAGTTCCTATAATGCCCGTCATTGAAGGTATTGTAGTAAAATTCTGTTCTAAAAGCTCATGTTTATGGAGGACTGTATATGATAGGAATATCATTATGAAGGTATATTGTGTTATTGGGGAAAACAACCCACCTAAGAGAAACTCGTCTAAAGTATGAATATTACTGCTTGCTCCAGGTATGTTGGAAAGAGTCACAGGTTGAAGGGTTGTAGGTAGGACTCATGAGGATTGAACAAATTGGACGTTAAACTACCCAAACAAACAAACAAACAAACTCATGAGGAAGGACAGTGATAAACATCTGGTGCAAATGTGGGTCTTTGTTGAAAAGATTAAGGTATCTATTCCTGGTGAGGGAATATTACCATGAACATCTATGGGAAGAGTTGCGGGTTATTAAAGGTAACATATCGGGATTTTTAATTGTTGAGATATTACTGTGTAGATTATGCCGTCACCCTGCTCCCTGACGCCGCAGTTTTCTCTATTTCTTCATGCTGTGTTTTCAGTTCCTGACTGCGGAGAGTTCCTGTCTAGAAGAGGAGGCGACGCCTGCCCCAGAACCATCCGCTCAGTCGGCGAGTGAAGCAGCGCCGCTCTTCTTCGTCGATAGGTCTGCAGAGACTGGTCCTCAAACCGAGGTAAGTGATTACATACCATATATGAATGTTAAAACTTATTTTTATAGAAATTAAAACTCACTTTTTATCAAAAAGGAGTTTTTCTTTTTGAGATAGTGAGAAATCTCAATTTAGAATAGATCATACCTGAAATGACTTTTTTCGGTTACATTGTTACCATTTTAGCTTATTTTCCCTTTTCTGTATTTTATTCATCAAGGGCTTTGAATTGCTATGCTACACGGCCATTTTGAAAATAAATAAATATGGATTTTGAAGCAAAAAATTAGAATTTAATCAGAAATTATCCTAAGTGGAGGCTATCTTGGATTTTGGGGTGTATGCCATGGAAAGAATTTCCGGCATACGTCAGATTTGTATTCTACACCTCAAGTGTTAACTGGTTTTCTTCGCAGGCAGCGGAGACAGCGGACTCTGAGGCTGATGTGTACGAGTTCACGGAGGAGGACATTGACCGGGAACTCGCAGGTCAGGACAAAGACGAGGAAAACTCTACGTCCGAAGACGACGACGACGAAGAAGATGATATTCACATCGAAGGGGAATTTGGGAAAGTCGTAGAGAAGAAAATGGAAGATGGCAAAAAGGAAACCACAGACATAATAGAACAGGATGTCGAGGATGAAGAAAGGGTACTTGAATTATTAGTTAAATAACTTATAATTAACTTTCTATTCATCTGATATACACCTTATAATGAAATTGCTACCACCATATGCAAAAATGGGATTTCCCTCCATTTTCCCGGCATTTCGGACATTTTTTATGTTGATAACAAAGGTAAACCTGATTGAGTTCAAAACAATTGTGTCTAAGCAGTATGGCATTACTTCATTAAGGGATTAACACACAGAAAAGCCCTTTTACTTTTTGTTATTAGATGTTTACCACACACCACCATGGATGCCAGTTTTCAATGTATCCATTGAATTTCATGTTTTCATTTTCAGAATAAAAAGATAATTCCTCGTGTAATATTGATATATACCATCAGCTAAATTACCCAATTCCAGCCCGTGACCTTTCATTTATACAAGGGCGAGGTAACATGACCATTGAAAACCCGGTTTACCAGGTTTGCAGACCCTGATCTCTACTGTATTTATAAGTGTAATTGTCTTGGACTTTCAGGGGGAACCTAAAGACCAAGAATCTGACAATGAATCTGCTGAGGAGAGTGACCAGTCAGGTGAAGATGAAGATATGGAGGAAGGAGATAGTGAGGAATCATATGATTCAGAACTGGAATATGCAGAGAAAGCGAATGCCAAGTCCTTCTTGGATAACGGTGATGAGAGTGAGGAAAGTGAAGAAGAGAGCGGAAGCCTCGACGAGTTCATCGTAAACACTGATGATGAGGAAAGTGAAGACCAAGTAAGTTCACAAGAAAAAGTGACATCCAAGAAGGCACGGAAAGTGAAAACAACCATCATTAACAGAAACGATGATGGGGGAAATGATGACAACGAAGAGGAAGAAGTCATATCGCCCTCCAAGAAGGCACGGAAAATGAATATTGTCGTCGTTAGCAGTGATGATAGTGAGGACGATAAAAATGAAGGGAATATAGATGATAGGAAAAAGGCCACTCTAAAGAACTCCATTGAGGAAGAATCTGATGATGTACAATTGGAGGAGGGGAGCACAGAAGAAGACTTACCGTTGCAAAAAGGCGCACTGACAAAGAAACAAGACCAAGTGAAGTCTGAACGGTCTCCTCATCCACATGTTGTGCATTTGGTGTCTGATGATGAGGCGGAGTCAAGTGACATTATAGAAGTACCTGTTGAGACCAGGTTAACAAGAAATGAAAAGTCACCTGGCCAGAGAACTGGTACACGGTCACTGTCAGCAGGGTCTGAAGATATAGTTCCCGCTACTCACTCTAAATCAAGTGAAAGTCCTTCAAAAGCAAGGACTTCTAGACTTTCCCCAAAACTCACTCCTGCAGTCACGGAAAAATCATCTCCAAAGATTCCCAGGCCTGGAAATGTTAGAAGGCTCATATCTAAGGGAGATGCACAGAATGGACAAGGCAACAAACAGGAGTCACCTAAAAATATGTCGGCAAAGTCAATTGAAAGCCCGTCAAAGGCCACAGAGCAGGGTTCTAGATTTTCTCCAAGAAGCTTCCCTGAAAAATCTCCTAAAACAAAGTCTCCTAAAACAAATATTTCTCCTACAAAATCTCTCAAAGCCCCAAAAGAGTCAGTAATTGAGGCGAATAAATTAAGGAAAAATACACGGAAGAGTGTAAGTCATGTGGATTTAGAGGCGGGAGGTACTCCTAGAAGCCTCATTATCTCTCCACGGCAAACTCGAACTGGACGAATCTTAGACAGTCCTTCCAATACACCCAGCCTGAGAAAGCTCACCCCTAGGAGGAGTGAGAAAAGTGTCACTGCGAATCAAGACACAAAGAAGGATTTATATGACTTCACTTCGGATGTCGAGACCCCGGTCCCGTTGCGCAGTGTTAGGGCGACCAAGAAACAAGCAGCAGAAATCTCTATCGTTACAACTCCAAAGAAACTCACGCGGGCTGCGCAGATCATCGAGGACACGACGTCACAAAGAAGAAGTCGGCGACTGTCTACATCATCTGTGACGTCAGAGATCACTGAGACGCCAGCAGCAGAGCAGGAGACGCCCGTGTCGGCGGTTACCATGACAACACCGCGCAGGGCAGGGCGGGAGACGCCCGTGTCGGTGGTTACCATGACAACACCGCGCAGGGCAGGGCGGGAGACGCCCGTGTCGGTGGTTACCATGACAACACCGCGCAGGGCAGGGCGGGAGACGCCCGTGTCGGTGGTTACCATGACAACACCGCGCAGGGCAGCAGTGGGAGATAGAGACGAGGCGAAGACGCCACGACAGGGAACACCCTTCATGACAAAGTCGACGAGAAGGAGATCCATGGCGCCAGCACTGGGCGACGTCAAAGAGAACTCCCCCACAAAGAAGGTACACATGTTATCTGTACCCCTCTTCTGATTGGTTTATCTGCTACGGCATGCGCACACAATGACTGACCGCTTTTAAAGTGATCCTCAGCCTAACACTGCTTTGCATTGACCCCATCCTTAAGTTTAATGCTTATATCAATTAGACTGCTAATGCCTAGTTTGAAGTACTTTTGATTGAAACATTTTCTATAAGGAACAAATGATATTATTATAGAAATTAGAAATATCTATTAAAACTATTGTCCACTTGAAATTTGTCCATGTAATTGGGCGCCGGTTGAGGTTCACAGCATGTTTGACTATTATTACATACCTGTGTCCGAATGTCTATGAAATACTGCCCGCTGCTAGGGGTGCAGTAATAATAATGTTCGTACCCGCTGTGAGAGTGACTGAATAAGTCATTAAAATGTCATTTTTTCACCGATTTAAGGTATATAATAATAAGCAAACGTCCTGACTGTAGACGAAACGATTCTAATTCTCGGTCAGTCGTCAATTTCATACTGCCTTCCGCCTATGGCTTCAGGCAGTATGATATCGACGATTGACCTCGAACAGGAACCGTTTCGTCCACAGTAAGGACGTTTCCTAATATTACGTCAGCTGTCAAGCGCCTGACAGCTCAATTGTGCGGTAGCTGCAAGAGAATTTACTTGTACAACATCCTCAGATATTCTTCAGAATTTGTGTTGTGGTTGTATCTTGTTAGGGTAAAGCCACGTTTTCTTAACCTACCAGTCAATGGTGGCTATGCTACTGGATGTAACAAGAAAGTCACATTTATTGACCGCAATCTGTTGTTTACAGATTAGTCCAAGGAAAGCGTTGAGTGCTGAAAAGAAGAAGCCAGTTACAAGGTGAGTTCTCTACATCTGCCGATGATGGCTTCCTGATACTATTTACGACAATTGTTAGGTACATGGGTGTAGGGCAGATAGGGAATGTTCCCCAGGGGCCATCATTTTGCCCCCGAGTAGGTGATCTTCACTACTGGAGGTGCATAAGTAAGTCAGTGATAATGGACTAGTGTCACAATTCTCGCCTTTCTCATATATGTATATAGAGCCTCTCATGTGAAAACAAACATGTCCTGAGTTTAATCTTTTAGTCATCTGACACTGGGATGGGTGTAGAGAGACGTAAAACTTAAGAAGAAAAGTCAGTTGAATTTCGTAAGAACAAAGACCAACAGTACAGAAACTGCCCACCAAATCCTGGTGCCATACTATAGGCCACCTGGTGACTGATTTATGAACTAACAATGGCTCTGGATCCTACATACTCCATGTTAGTTCAGGGGAATACCTGAAATCAGGGATTTCTTTTGATAAAGCACAGAAATATTGTTCCTAAAATTCAAAATCTTTTATCTAGCTTGTATTGAATGTGTATTTCTCGACAATATTTGATAAGTTTCAATCTTGGTCTAATAAGACTTTATGATTGCTGAGAAATAACCAATCTACAGGAGTGTCCATGGTTCATTTGGGATTACATTGTTTCACATTTATTTATTTTACTTGTCAGACGAAGATCGGCGATGATTTCACAGTTAGAGAACAGTCCCTCCATATCGTCCCCGGTCACCAGGAAAGTCACCAAATAATCCACAGGTAAGTCTTTGACGCACCGGCTCGTGTATTACCATCCAAATAGCACCTTGCACGAAGCCCCATTGAATTTGCCAGTAACAAGTAATATAATTAAAAGCACCTTTTCATTTGGGATTATGTAAAATTGGAAGAAAGGTTTAACCTTGTAGCAGTTGGAAAGGTGTAATCTATAAAGTACGTACGCACTGAGGGGGGTGGGGGGGGGGGGGGGGTCAAATATTTCAGAAATTCTACGTACGTACTTTATGGATGGCCCCAGAGGACCTGTAATGGTTGAATCGTCGATACTTGTTCTCGACAAGACTTTACATGTATAAAACAAATTTATCATTACCTGGATGTCTACATTTCCATAAGTAGTCACGACTGTATCTTCCGTCTCAATTTATTGGATGTGACAACATCGAAAAGTGCAAGAAATCAAAGATTAACTCACTCAGGGGTGCATTAATTATGTTCGGACGGACTATGCCCATAGTGAATGTTCGGGTGCACTGTGCCCGTAGTGTACTTCATAAGTACTTAATTTCTTGATATTTAGGTCTATGGTAATAAGTAAATGTATTGACTGAGACAGTAGGGAAGCCATTCTCGGACTTATGGCCCATACTATAAGTCCTTCGTTTTCCGGAGTCGGGACGTATTTTACGGGACAAAAGACCTCGAACGGTCACCCCTACTGGCTCAGTAACCACGTTTTCTTTTAATAATTGTTGAAACATAAAAGGTTGAAATTAAGATATCTTGTCGATATTGATTTGCTCTGTTTTGTTTCAGAGTGAGACCAGTGCCTGATAATTCACAGCAGCCTGATATAATATCACGGATAAAATGTTACCCGAGCTTTTAATCGTGATAGCTATACACACAAAGTTATACACGCAAAGTATTTTATATAAAGCCGTACTACGAGTTAGTCATATGTCTCTTTAAGTTGAGTAGCGGAAATGAAATGCGCCATCAATATGCGGCATCGTTTTCGTTTATGATAATTCTTTTAGTGTACAAAAACGTGAATAAAATGTTTTTCCACAAATTGAATAAGATGTACATAAAAGGAGTGATCGTGTTTGTCTTATCAGGTGGTTAATGTTTTGTGGTTTACGGTAAGAAAGCAGGAGAGATTTGATACTTGTTCTCGACCAGACTTTACTGCACGCCCACCCATAGATGTCAAAGAGAAAAGGTTAATTTCAGCTGAGGCAAGAAATTCATTTGAAACGGCTGAAAATACAGGCTTCTGAACCCCTGACCTTTCCTCGGATTTTTTTGTTATTTCCAAATTACACGCCTGTAAAAGCAGCGATGGCAGTTTTCATATTTCCTTGTTTTCATTATTCATTTATAGAATTCTTTTTCTTGTGAAAACAATAAGGGGAAAAATTGGGCCTTATTCACACCAAAAGAAAGTGGATCAAACCTCCCCATAAACCCCAGTCCCATTCCATGGGCAATAACTATGTGTCATCCATGTTTCCTCAGTCTCTCTGAGGCAGTTAATTCCACATTTCTTCTACATTTTCACGACCCCAACTGACATCCCTGGTAAAAGAGTAGATATAGCAGGCTTGTTGGGCCTTCAACACAGTACACGCTCGTTGCCAGTCGCTGTCGTCCGGAATTATGCATCACCCGGCTGACAGCCTTGTTACGTAAAATTCCTGGACCCTCCCCTTGAAATTCCGGAATCGGCTTCCCTCAAGTATTGGTTACTGAAAGATTTCACAGAGTTGTTCTTCACTCGGACACGGTGAATATATAGGCAATGATCGATGGTTTTGTGGACAGGCGGTCGTAAACCAAGAGTAGTTGACGCGTAGTAAGACAAGCGCTAGCGAGTGTATTACAACGTCAGCCTCAAGTGGTTTACAGAGCCGCCTGTCCACAATACCATCGTTTGTTGCATTTATTCTTCATGTTTTTTTAATAGATTAAACTCAGTATTTGGAGAGAATAGGAGTAGGGACTATTTCTTAACTCAGAGCGCAAAGGGACTATTTTCCCGTATACCATTGCTCTGAGGCCGTATACCACAGATTAGAATCTGTATACCACAGTTATGGTATCTGACAGGTTTTATATAATGGGTTGTGGTTTACTGAGTCTCCATACATTATCAATGGGGTCTTCGTATACAATGGATGATGCAATGCACGTGTTACCCTTCAGCATGCCTAGCAGGGAAATTAGGCTGTCACTCGGTCAAATAATGGACAGTCTGTTTTCCCTCTAGGATAGCACGGGGATAGAACGCTATCACACGTAGAGTGTGATTGCAAGACTGTTGTTTGCGAGCGTGGGTCAAAAGGTTATATATACTGCCTCCGTTAGTAGAGGTTACACTGTAGGCTCTTTAAGTTTGGTAAGCTAAGGAACAGTCTGACCTATGACGCAGCTAAACATATTTACTGCCAATATACAAGCACTCATGGATTACTGTTCCTTTGTACATGAGAGTTTCAGGAAAACTGATTTAATGGCAGTGGAAAAGCTGCTCCTGAGAGGAGTTAAAATTGTTCAAAACTACAAAAATGTATCTGGCTTATCAGCCCCGCAAATTTTTGGAAACTAATTTAGACATGCCTGCTATATGTAGAAAAAGACAATTAGCAATTATTATGTTCCAGGCCACTAGAAATATTGACTGGTTAGACATGCACCCTGGAAGGACCAGAAGTAGTACCAAAATAAAATTTAAATTTCCATGCCCGAAAACATTAGCGGTTCCCCGTATTGGCGAGGGGTAACTTTTTTGGAATAAACTGTCATCCAACATGCAGCATAGCGTACCCACAAAGGAATTCAAGAGTAAAGTTATGAAGCTTTAAAGTTGAAGCGTAAGATTGCCTGTCATAACCATTATCATCATCTCATCATCTCTATATTAATACTACATCGCTAATATTTATCTAGATGTATTAAACTTTTCTTTGATTCTATTATGTTGTGATCAATCGCTATATATTGTATATGTCAAGAAGGTTGTAGCTGAAAAACTCGCGTTGCGAAAGCTTGCAATTCATAAATTTAAAAAAAAACAAAAAAAAAAACTACCGCTTCACCATCTGCTTAATATCACTGACATTGAGAAAGGAGCAGAAGCCCAGTGTCTTAGAGGTGTACCCAACTGACCATGATCAACCACTAGACTGAAATACCTCGACGTTCAATTCCACGCTCATTCATCAAAGATGAATATGCCATTTCATGATTTGCACTTAGTTTACATGATATGATTCCTGGGACAAAGTAGAGTGCTGTAACATCGAGTATGGCATGTTACTAGAAATAATTGATAGCTGTCTTGATTCACAAATATATAGCTACGCGGATGCTGGCCAGGCCTGCTACTGTTGATGTGTAGCCATTTTTTGCCATACTCTTTTGTATTTTCAAACCATATCTTAAGTAATACTTAACCCTTTAAGGACGGCTGCCTGGGGCTGAGCTAGTCCCATAAGGACGGGTGCTGGTAGCAGTTTGTCTGACTAGAGGACGGGCACATAATGGTTAAAACTGATAATTCAAGTTTGTAATCATGCAATATGATACATAATCATAGATGCTTTATTTCTTTATAACAGAAATATTAAATATGATGTTGGATTCATGAAACGTGGCTACGGCACTTCTATGGGCAACCGATGCCAACAAAAAAAAAAAAAATTAAATATGATGTTATATCTACATTTTCCGAAGATTTCATGAATATTGTTCTATTATTTCTTTGTTAAAACATTTTTGTTAATATTGGAACAATGATGCCTCAAGGCATCATGCATCTTTAGTGCAGTGATGCCTGGAGGCATCATGTGTCCTTAAAGGGTTAAGCGAAATGCATGTACGTGTTGAATCCAGCAAATCCGCTGGAATACCATAAACTACTATATACCCATGCCGTATATACTGTAAATATGCACCATTTCGGCATATGACGTAAAATACGGATCACCTTGCCATACACGTTTATTAAAAAATTGGTTGTTAAGCCAAATGAAATTGATTTTTTTTTTAATTTCGGGTATAGAGTAAATATATAACGTCCAACCATGCTTGTACAAGTCACAGAACTCGATGATAATTTTCAGTTTGTCCGGAACTCTGCATAAATGCTTCGGTCCGTACCAACGGTAAATTACCATCTCGTTCTGTGAATTGTACAGCATGGTCAGGACGTTCTATATAAATACAATCATCATATTTTCTCTGGAGATGATCTAAACAGGTAGTATAGTCGCATTACGCCCATCACAGATCTTTCTTTTTTTCTTTCTTTTGACAGGAAACTGCCATATTCAAAGTAGCATCGGCTTTCCATAGAGGTGTTATTCCCACGTCGTATAAATCTCATCACAGATTAAGACCAACACATCCCCACCCACTCCACACGTGGAGTGTTACACGGAGCGAGATGACAAGTTAGGCCAAGGGAAAGTATGTACGTTACCCAAAGAGAAAAATTGGAACGTAAAACTGTTTGCTGAAAGCATTACGTAACCAGGTAGATAAGGTGCACTCCCGGCAAGGGCCCCGTTGCTCCTGTTTTTGTTGGATCGCTAGATATAATCGGATCGTAATTTTTACGATTACTTTAACGATCCGACTAAAAAAGCGTTGCTCCAGTAATATCGGATTGTATCGCTATATTTCTGCGGTATCTCTAATTTTTGCGATGCGATTATGATACAACGATTCAGGGGCACATATTGAATGAGACAGGGGAAGATTAATTAGTTTTTTAAATTAAATACAGATGGCACCAGAGTTAAAACTGATCTGACACCTGTTGGTGTGGATCGCCATTTTCTATAGGTAGAAGAACAAGGGGCAGGGGATCGTAGTGCCACCACCCATCGTTATTCAGAATTTCAGACAAAGCCATCTTTAACCAAAGTATTGCGATCTGCAGACGATCCACCCTGGTGTGAGGGTCCGCGTAAAAAGTATCGCTAATAGCCGTATTTTACGCGGCGATGCGCCTATGCGATTACGACCGATCCGCAAAATTCCTGGAGCAACGTTTAGCCCCTCAGAACGCTATTCTGCGATCCGCAACTCTATCGTAACCTGGAGCAACGGGGCCCTTTGGAAGAAAAGTCATGGACTTGAATAAGACTCAATCTATACTATCTCTGTTTTAATCTATACAATCAAAATGTTTTAAAGGCACATCGGACAATTTGGCTTAAGAATAAAACCCCCATGTAATTTTTCTGAAACTTCAATATGATGATCTCTAAGTGTTGTGGAACATATATCTAATTTAAAACTGGGTGGTCACAGTGCTTGTTTTTATTTAGAGATCAATATTATGATAATTTTTAATAGAATATATAGAAAATCTAAAAAGTAGCTTTTCACATAGTAAAACCATGTAATTTTCCTCAAACTTTCACAATACAAGTACCAAGTGTGCATTTTAAAGACAGAAATATTGGCCTTCAAAGACCAAATTAGCAGGTGGACGCATTTAAAACTCAAAAACAGTTCAAAGGTCTGCCAGTAATTAATTACTATGATAACAAGGAAGCCCCCCTGGAGGGAGGGAGGGAATCCATGAATAGGGAAGGGCCTGCATTGATTGGATATTAAAGCCCTACTACTCTGTGAACTCAGTAGTTCATGGATCAGTGCACACATATATATTGAACTACCTGAGGGAGATTTCAATTTTGCAATCAGCAATGCCATACAAACGTTTTGCATTGCCTCATGGTGACACCTTCATGGATGAGTGCACACAGACCACGTGGCTCAAACTAGGAGAAAAACGTTGTTCCTATGTACACCAATAAAGATCAAGCCAATATCTGGTGGTAAATGACATTGCAAATGATTCCATAAACTAATTTAATTTGAATGGGTCTTGACTGACTCATAGAACAAAGTTATGAACCATTTTGACTTCTATTTGTGTGTAAATATTCTGAATAAACCATCCAATTATACAGCTGCTGCCTCCCCCCCCCCCCCCCCCCCCCATTATGAGATTTGGCAAAAATACATGAATATCACTTCAAATATACATTTCATGTAAATAGTGACTTTCTATGGTGTAAGCAACTGTCAGTACCACTTATAGAGATGTTACACTAATGCTGAATGTTCATCAATATTAAGGAACCATCTGTTTGAGTATGCCCATTCCATCCAATAACGGTGGGAGAGGACTCACAACGGATACGCCGCGTCAAACCAAACCATTCCATCCAATAACCCCACCCCCCACTTTAAAAAAAATTATACTTGAATATAAAAATTCCACTGTCTTTCAAATGAGACATCATATTATGATTCAACCAGTTTAATGGGTAGAAATATGTCCATAAAGGAGTTCTTAAAAATGGACCTGTGACTACAAAAGTCCCCTCAATCTGAATTCACTGTTCTTTTCAAATCCATGCCAGAATACTAAATATAAACACTGTATGGCATTGTACCACCATAAAACCTTGTCCAAAATAGAAATCATATTCCTATCTGTACTTAGTGAGCTATAAAAAGCAAAATTGTGGTCAGGTCACCTAGTGACTTTACAAGCATGTGTACTACAGTAGGCTATAGCCATAACTTAAAGACCAACTGTCCACCTGCTAATAATACCTATATAGTACTACACAATTAAGCTTTAAAATTCAGCCACTCTCCTTGTTTTTGAAAGAATTAAATAAAACAATATATTTCCTAAATTGTAAATGAAGCAAATGTTAATTGGCCCATTTTACCTATTTTGATAGGATAAACGGGACAAAACGTAAAATTTGCTTATTTGGCTTTAGAATGAATCCCAATGAACCAGTTTTCGCCGATGATTGACAATATTTAATAATCACCAGGTAGCGCCACCGTGAATTGTAGGATATACCTTTAAACGGAATGAAAAGATTTCCGTGGAAAACTGCTCTCCATGATAATTTGTTAACCTGTGCATTTTACTCATGTATTTCTCAAGGTACTTTAATTCAAATCTATGGTTACTACTTATGTTTTATTGCGAGGATAAAAAGGTGAAAAAATAACTGGGTATGAAGGATGAGAAGACATTTTTATTACTTGTGAATAAAGGTGTAAACAGTGCACTGTACATGCATGCCAATTCAGATGAACTCATTGATCAATCATGACGACAACTTCTGACACCGCAACACAATCTGAGTATTTAGATCGCTTGATTAATGAGTCCCAGTTAGCACGGATTGCTCGACACGCTTCAATTCACACACACACTATAAAAGATGGAATGCAACAATGTGGTCCGACTAGGTGCATGGAAGGTAGATTCAGAATTCCCGATTTGAAATTGTTGATGGACACGATTCTCTTCGCATGTGACAACCCACATTCATCTGACGCCACGAAACCTGAAACACAAATAGAGGCAGTTCATTCACATGTACCGTGTTCTGTGTACGAGTACTCTTTATGCAGGGTGCATGCAAGGGCTAGAAAAATACCCAACAGAAATACAATCTAGAAGGAAACTCGCTCAGAGCTGTTGGTGAGTTAACATAGATCAGTTGAGGAGACTCACTCACTTTCCGAAAATAATTTTTTTTTTAAACCACGGTAGTTAAGCACCCTGACGGCACCTTTTGGTAGTCTGACAGGGTTTACAGTAGGGGTAGTAGGAGCATGGAGTTGTCCCATTACCTTAAGTCCATATAAGGAACAGAGTAGACCGAGTAGCCAATGACTGCATTCGCAGCAAACCCCTGACCTTGACCCTGACCTCCTTACATGATATTTATAGCGCCTTGGGACAGTTCTACGGTCGAGAATTGACCTAGAATTTTAGGGGGCACAACCACCCTCGTAGACCAGTTCCCTGCCCCAATGAATAATGGGACAGGTAACGCAAGATAGGAAATGACCTTGAACTTATGCTGGCTCCCTGATCATATGGGGTAGACTGCGACACCAGTGAGATTTCGCTGGACCCTATCCCGACGGGGAACCAGAGCAATAAACATCTTTGTAATTTGACAGGGAACCAGCACAGTTCTACATCCCACAATGCACTACAAAAATGGTGGTACACAAATGTGGTTACCTGGCGTAATGTGTGAAAAGGACATAGACCAGGCTTCCAGGCCACAAGGGTAGCTGGTTCCCTAGTCCTCTGCTAGTCAGAGGTGGGGTACCAGCCAAACTAAATTTTCCCCATTCTGGCCAATCATATGACTGGAAATATTCAATATGAAGAGTGGACTTTCTGATATGTGCACATTCTCAATCTAAAGACTGAAAGTTAGGTTGAACAGAGCAGGTCTCTACTGAGGCTCAACATCCAACAGTCTACGTGGATTTATGGATATCTAAGGTGAACGTTTCTGGGATATTTGGATAAGAATCGTTACTTCACTGATAAAATTTACCTTAAACTAAATTTGTTGAAAAAGTTCAGGAATATGTTTTTCCTATGATCGACTCACACCCTATATATTTCAAATCACTGTAATTTTTATTTGTATCTACGTATTACAATTAAGGACCATTTTTGAAAGGATGATACTTACAATTATTATGATAAGAACAATGCTGTCGGTTACTTCTTTCCAAGTTTCTCGATCAAACCATTCGCCAGGGCGATGTACTTTGTTTCGGCATCAGCCGTCGCTGTACCTAGAAGAACAAGAACCAACACTATAAAGTATACCTCTACTTGGAAGAATTTATACAGATTACTCCTGACAAAGATCTATCAACTTTATCGAAACGTTGAGTTTTTTTAAAATGAATTCTCAACCAACCGTCTAATTGATCTATCTATACTTCAGCAGCTTATCATCATTAAAATCTTTATACAGAAATTGAAAGAGTCCGGTTTTGTGTGGTAAAACTTTTTCTACCCAATTTAGAAAATTATTTTTAATAATGAAAAAAAAACCCATGGAAAGCCATAAGGACATTTCATACTACCAGGCACCAAACATGAACAATGAGCAATACGTACCCTTCATACCGCTCCATGCGTCCCATTTGGCCTTGCCCTTGAAGTCAAGCATTCCTGGGCGGTCTGAAACAGAGGTTACATATATACTTATAGACTTGCTCAAGTCTTTGATTATGAACATTCATTAAATTATAAAAAAAATCATGATAAGATAAACTTTCTCCTGACTCGTCTAGGAATTGTATCGAGGAGAGGAGGGGTGGAGTAGGTTGAGGGATACAGGGACTGGGGCCAGTCTAATACCTAAAGTGCTGTGTAAGAATATATCCATAAAATGTAACATTATGAGTTCTTAGAATGTAAGAAATATCAGTTAAGATATATAAGATGATCTATTTTGTGTCAAATGCAGTATGACCTAGAGGCAGTCAAAGGTCACAGAGGAGGCAGTAAGAGGTCACAGAGGAGGCAGTCAGAGGTCACAGAGGAGGCAGTCAGAGGTCACAGAGGTGGCAGTCAGAGGTCACAGAGGAGGCAGTCAGAGGTCACAGAGGTGGCAGTCAGAGGTCACAGAGGAGGCAGTAAGAGGTCACAGAGGTGGCAGTCAGAGGTCACAGAGGAGGCAGTCAGAGGTCACAGAGGTGGCAGTAAGAGGTCACAGAGGTGGCAGTAAGAGGTCACAGAGATGGCAGTCAGAGGTCACAGAGGACAGTCAAAGGTCACCAGGTCAAGGTAGTTACCTGTGTTGACGTCACCGACCGTCGCCTGTTTGTAGAGAGCGTACAGCTCCAGCAGCTCCTCGTTGGACGGTGAGGTCGCCAGTGTCTTCACCTCCTCTGCTGCCTTAGTGAATTCCTGAAACACAAAGGTCAGTTGGGTCAGGAGACAAAGTAGAATTTACTGCCTCAAAGAGACTGGGAAAACATGGAAAACATATCGATGTTTGCCATGGAATGGGTCGTAGTCTGTGGGAAGGTTGAAAACATTATCCCCTGCCACAAGTTTGGACATAGGAATAACCTTAGAAAAAAATACTCAACGATCAACCCCGTAAAGTTACAATACTACACCACGGCAATGGCATAGTAAATGTGAGATCACGTCATATGGATTTGCCAATTTATCCTAATTATTCTGATATTGTGATGTTATTTAATGTCATTGAAAGGGGTAAGATAAATCCAGAACTGCACCCAAATCGTAAAATACACAATACTTCATTCGTTTGGATGAGCCGTGATCATCACTCGGCTTCACCTCAATGACGATTCCGGCGCATCCAAACTCGCGGAATATTGAGTATTTATACGATTCTTGATCCAGTTCTATTTAACTGTTTTACTGGCATGAATGGGGTTCTAAATTTACTAGCTATTGACTTTTTTAATGTTTTTATCTACCAAGGTCTGCTGCAGCATGGAGTTGTCCCATTATACTAAGTCCATATAAGGAATAGAGTAGACCAAGTAGCCAATGACTGCATTCGCAGCAAACCCCGACCTTGACCTCCTTACATGACATTTTCTAGCGCCTTGGAACGTAGACACCAGTCGAGAGTTGACCTCGAATCTTAGGGGCCACAACCACCCTCACATTGTGTGGTATGAGCTTTTTGTATTGTTTTGTTTTTATTCAGACAAACAACCAACTTATGTCATGGGACAGACCTTCCATGGATGGTGACAAAGAACACCCCACACTTTGGCAACCAGGATTGATCTGGATGTATTTCTTCACACCTCACTTCAGGCATATCCGCTGTCCTATTTAATAGTGACAACTAACGTACTAAATGACACTGTGCCTCACGGCTAAACCGCCGATAGCACTGACCAGCGTTTTGTGTGGTGCTCACAATACTGTCAGTGCTGCTTTGCACATGAATTGGGAGTCGGTGTATTACAGACCGCTCTATTCAGTCATGTCTTCACGGTTGGGTACATTCATATGGCGTTCGTCTAATGAGGCGACCAAGTGGTGATCCTCTCAGTTTTTACACCACTTTCTTTACTCATTTCTTGGCGGGAACGATCCAGCAGTGAGTGGCATACTACATTTCTATTGGTTGTTGATCCTACCAGATGGCGTTCTATACCATTCCCCCCATGTCTCGTCAGATTGGACTCTTCCTAAAAATGTTTAAGGTGGTAAAAACCAGTCTAAACATGTTTCTACAATTACCGGAGATAACCACAGAACAATTTATACACTGTTTGCCTTTTCAGAAGAGCAGGCTTTGATTTGGGCGGTCATTTAAACAGAATGAGGCGAGTTCCGCACCCTGACCCTAACGTGAAGATAAACGGCTACCTTTGACCGGCCACACTCGGGTGCAGAGATTAAAGACAGTCGCCTTATCACAAGATAACATGGTCGTCTACGCACAAGAAACATGGTCTTCCATGGTCGGTTAGCGACCAAATTTAATGGTAGAAACACCTACCGCGCACACACAACACCAACAAATATAATAAGAAAGATCAAGACCTGAAGAGAGCTACAATGTTCAACATTTACAGAATGCGTAAGGACCTTGATAAAGAGAATAGCCGATGATTTCTGTGAGACCCTACATCATTGTCGTTATGCTCATTATTATATTAATAACTATTTAGATGTCTTATCAAACCCTTACCCTCGGCCTGACTAAAAAATATACCAAGAACGATTCTAAAACTACAAAAATTGCTATTACTGGTTGGAATTATCTAGAATGGCCTGTCAAACTCACATGTATTGTACCCAACGGACTAGTTCTGTGTTGAAACCGGACATTGTGAAATCATCATATTCTGTATTCGATACCAGTCACCAAATTGGTGTGAGTTAAGAGCGGGCAGAGTGATAGACCCATCCCCAATTTTGTTAAATCACCATAATTTTTTGTCATCATTATTGGCATTGAATAGGGATGGGGTGTGCGGGGGATTTGAAACACTGTTTATTTGTGTGAATGAGGCTCAATTTATTCTCTCTCTTTGTTTTACATAAGAAAAAAGTTTTATAAACTGAAACTGAAAGCAAGGATGTCCTTGGTAAGGAGGAAAACTGCCATCTCGTAATATAATAATTAGGTTATAGATACGAGGCAGGAACACTTCTACACACAACCGATTAAAAAAATAATATATATATATATAAAAAAAAATATAAAAAAATTAGGGGTTGGGGGGGCGGGGAGTCGATAGTAATGGCCTGATTAGTCTCGATATAAGCATGTAATTGAAGGAAGAGGATCATTTAGAGCTGTAAACGAGATACAGGATCCCCGCCAGAAAAAAAACGGGTCCTGACTCTGTCTTTTGCAAGATGCAGGGCAGCCACCAAGCATCCTTTTCTGACGTTCAGCCCTGTTGATAATCTAATTGACTACAAGATAATCAAAAGTCTAAATTAAACAGTGAAAGAAATCAACGTCTAAGGTTAAATTTAAGTTTGCTATCGTTAGATTAAATTTACCATGTATATATACGTTTTCAAATACTATATTGTGCTGACATGTACATAGTGGTTCCGTACCACAGTCATGCACAAATGGTAGCCTAGTCTTCCTGGTTTTGGTCTAAAACATAAACCTAGACTTGCTTCAGTCCCTCCACCTCCATCAGCCACCCCCCCCCCCGCCCACCCCCCCCCCCCTCCACCACCACCACCACCGAGTCTCAGCTGGGACACAGGACATGCCAATGGAAGGTGATATGTAATGTATTTCATCCTGATTTAGCTTAATCAAGTCATGGGTGTTTATAATCAAAGTCTAGTGCAAGTCTCTCACAAATCATGTGGACAAAATGTTTTGGTTTTTTTTAAATATGAGCCCTTTCACTAAAAATTAGTAAAATCTAGATTTCTCCTAGATATGGAGACAAGACCCAGCGATATAACTTCATAAGAGTGAAGCGTTATATGGTGGGCAACGACTACATCTAGATCGAGTTTCATTCGGTAAAGTATATTTACTATAGACTATAGTATAAAATTTACCCCTCATCTAGAGATCTACTCCATTGAGGAGTGTAGGGACAGGGCTGGTACTGGCTACAGTTTTAGTGTAGATCAAGGCGTCAAAGCGTTTCCGTCAACGGCGGTATGTACACTGTGGTGATTAGTTTGATCAGATGGGATTTACGCCTGCATAAACACTCCGAGTATGGCCCCAATCTTCACACCCACACCTCAGTCCACAGACACGGCAACTGGCCGGCGACCACGCCTCCCTCAACCGTCAACGCTCGCACCGAGTCACCGGCACTCCACCACGTGAGTGAAAACAGCAACAGTAACACCGCCACAGAAGCCGTTATTAACGAGATAACTACAGGATTAGATACTTATCGTATATGTGCGAGAATTGTGAAGTACGTACCGCTGAGTTGGACATGTTGGCGAAGTTTGGGGTCCGGCGATGTGGTTCGTACGTCGTTTGTGTCAGACAGACTTTGGAAGAGTGGTACAACCGGATGTGACCACGAAAGTACCGGAAGTGACTCACTCTCCATGTACTAAATCTCCAAGCTGAGTTTTAGCCTGTTGCCGCTCCGTTCACAGACCGCACGCTGTACCAGTTTGTGAACCTCGAGCGCCCTGGCCCTGGCATTAATATCATCATAGTCAAACATTGATCTTTATGTTAAAAAAAGGTCAAATTAACTGTATTCTAAGGGTGAATAATTGAATCAATGCATACCGACAAAACCGTTTGGTTTGCATTTTAGTATGGTAAAAATGCAACAGATTTGATTAGGTATGTGTATATATATATATATATATATATATATATATATATATATATATATATATATATATATATATATATATATATATATATATATATGTGTATGTATGTACTGTAAAACTGTAAAGTGTGAACATATATAACATCAGCATGAAACCTCATCTACATTGTATATATCTATTTGTGTTTTGTTCCTGTTCTCTGTATTGCCTGGAAGAACGGTCTTCGGACCGAACGCAATACAAAAAAAAAAAAGGTATGCTAGTTGATGCCGCCAGCACTGAAGTTATCAAGACTTCTAAAAAAAAGTATAAAAAAAAATTTAAAATTTAAAACACATTATCTCTTGATATAATTGACTCATAGATATAGCAGTCAGGTATAAATACACCATATCTGTTCTACTTGCATTGACTTTAAGTCATATATATAAATATTGACTTTTACATATTTTCATTGTTGAATCCAAAGTGTCTCAAGTTACCCTAGCTGTCTCAAGTAACCCCAGTTGACGGTAAGTAGTCGTCTGTTTAAGTTCAGAAAGCTACGATATTGTTTGACTATGAAAGCATTTGTACAAGTCTACCTGTCCAGTGTACTGCCTGTGTATGAATATTGTTCTTTCATTATGCACAGTTTTGCTAAAATAATCTTAAAGCGATTGGAATTCTCCATTATATGGGTCTAAGTACTACCATCGGTCTAATTGGTTGACGATACTCGGTCAATAAACTACATATGGAGTGTAAGCTACAGCCATTGTGGAAGAGAAGGAGTAAACGATTAGGTGTGATTATGTAAAAGCACGAGAATAGATCCGATTTTCTTTAACAGGCTGGTAGGACAACCAGGAGGTCTGAAAACAACTTGTCTATAAGCCCTTACAATAGGGGTGCCAAACTCTGGAATTCCCTTTCATAAGAAGGGCAAAACTGTAAAACTTGATACGATCATTTCAGGGAATACCTGGATGGGCTAGACTAAAATTATGATAATGAACCAGAAGGTGTTGATTATGGCCTTACCGTTGGTGTCGGAAATTTTTCATCTCATCACAATGTTTCTCATCCCTGTGTGTTGTATTTGTATAACTTTTTTAATTTGTTGTTTAATTGTTTTGACTGATGATGCGGTCGGAACTTTTATGTTTTCCTTTCAAGTGCCGGGATTCATAACAGTTCCAGTCTGGAGATTGAAAGGCGTTCCATTGATAGGGTATAGAACTTTGGGTGATGATCTAACAATAAATTTCAGGTGGTGACCCGAAATTCAGTCCTGTTCAATGGCAGATCCAGATTTGCCTCACCCATCATTTTTCCCAATAGGCTTAGCACTGGAAACTCGTACTCAATGCCCATGGAGTAATAAAAAAAACCATACTCCATGCTCTATTGATGGTCTTGATGTCACAAACGTTTACCAATCAGTCAGTGATTGGGGCGAGATAGAATCTGAACTGCACTCGATCCTTGAAAATGCGCCATTCGTTTTATTATGCTCATCCAAGTCTTCTGCCCCGACCTACAGACCTAAACCCTTATCATGAGTATTTATCCTTGCCGTTTCGAGCATCTCGATATCTGTATAATATTTAGAATAAAGTGGTCATTCTAGAATAAAACATATTTACCAATACTATGAAAATCTTTGAAATTAAAGTTCTTCTAATTGGTTTTCTGATCTTATTTAACATGGATAGAAATAATACATATAACTAAAAAGAACAAAATCACGATTATCAAAAGTATTTATTACTCCTCTCATGAACAATTTCCGAACACAGGGCTCACAGATCTTTAAATGCATCATCACTTCTACACAGACATAAAACAGGTGTAATAGAGGAGGGCGTTAGGTCGGTCCTCTCTCTCTACGACGAGGCCGACTCTTTCTGGACGAAGCCCTCGCGCACGAGGAAGTCGTAGATCTTCCTCGTCTTGTTCACGTCGATCTTGATCATACTACGCGCCTGCGCGAGCCGCAGATACCCGTGCTTACTGCTCTCTGACGTCAGCAGGTTGCGGAACTCCAGGTATGCTTTGGGGACGAGGCGCACCTGGGAGCACAGCTGTAGAATAGAGATACTATCATGAAACACCACGAAATTTCATATGATTGTTTATATGGCATGAGTTGTCTTTGCGGAATAACATCAGAAAGCGGAGCTGAGTGATATCTGTAGCAGAAGACAATGAAATTGAGTGATGTTTAGATTTTATCCTACCCTGTCACATGTTTTTAACTTCATATATTACCAGTGGCATATTAATATTTTATGGCATAACCGTGGCATACAGTCACACCATGTTAAGTCTGTGGAGGTATATATGCGGGGTAGGATAAATACATGTCAACATGGATTTATCATCCCTCGAGCACAGCTGTAAAATAGATATAAACACATGTCAACATGAATTTTATTATGCATCAAGCACAACTGTAAAATGGAGATAAACACATGTCAACTTGTATTTTATTATCCATCCAGCACAGCTGTAAAATAGAGATAAACACATGTCAACATGAATTTTATTATCCATCAAGCACAACTGTATAATGGAGATAAACACATGTCAACTTGTATTTTATTATCCATCAAGCACAACTGTAAAATGGAGATAAACACATGTCAACATGGATTTTATTATCCATCGTTTACAAAGTTCCCATTGAAAATCCATGGGCCCACAGCAATCCATTAACCCTTTCCTTACCTCATGGCACTCCAGTAGCTAGCACAAATTCTGCTATAAGGCATCACTTTCATTTTTTTCAAATGTCATTTATCTCAGCTGAATCAACTTGGAATTTTATAAAAAAATCATCAGAGATTATATAAAACACCTTTATAGTGATAATTAATAAACGATTATATAGATATCACCATGGAAACATTGACAGACACCTTTAAATACTGTGGAAAAGAATCAATTTTCTCTACAATTGTAACATAGGCCTGCACTACAGAGGTGGTCTGGTGTCAGGCATGCTGCATTTAAAGAATCGCCCCTGCGACCAGGTCCTGTAAGGAAAGGGCTAACCATTGCTTCTATGTATCACAATGAAGGCTAGCTGCAGACTGCCAGTACATTGAGAGGCAGCGCTATATGATTACTTGGTGTTTATGTGTGGGGGCAACAGCATTGAGTTAAGGGATGCTTCTTGTAAAGCTATGTGGAGCGAGCTTGGCCAGTTAGGCCAAGGGAAAGTGCACATCTTTTCTCAATAGAGAAATTGTAAGATAACAGTTTACAGATTTCAAACCCCATTGATTACAGCCTCAAAGCCATTGATTATGGGGAAATAATTCCGTTATGCTGGAAAGAAAAGAAAGTATTTAATGATAAACCCTATAATATGGCAATTCCTGGGTTTAATTTATGCGAGAAGACGGATAATAAATACAACAAACGATGGATTTCTGAACAGGTGGCTCTGTAAACCACTCAAGGTTGACATCATAATACACTCGTTAATGTTCGTGTATGTGGTGCGAAATAAGGTACAACTCAGCCACCACTGCACACATGCACCCACACACTCTACCCATTACAACGTCCTTCAAAGAGAGCACTGTACCTGCGCTAATCGCAGGCATGAAGATAGAGAGAGGAACCAGCGTGCCATACACCTGAACTACCTTCTCGTAACCTGGCAGACAATATGTATACATTGAATTAAGTGAGATTTAAGTATGTGACTTGAGGAGTGTCTTACCACGCGCTCTCGCTCTGACAGCTTCTCGTAGCCCGGCAGACTGGCGATGTCCAGTGGCGGTGCTGAACGGCGAGCTGAAACAGTCACAGAACACGTGTGTAACAGTGGATGGTTTCACGAGTCTTTCGTTATGAGTACAAAAATTATCATAGTTGGCTACGAGCAACACAGCTGGAGTTGTGGTCAATACAACCTTTCTGTTATACCTGGCATCCTTATTTTTCATTACTTTTTTTTAAAACGTCGGTTCTAAAACAAAGCCAACCAATAATTAGATTACCTTGGTTGTTGTACTATTTCCTACTTTACAATTTTTTTTAAATCATTACAGTACGTAATATGACTGGGTATTGGATAGAAGGTTTCACTATACTACAAACACCAGGCAGGTTAAGATACGAGTAACTGCACTGACGGGCGTTGGGCAGCGGGACGGGGATGCCTTTAGATACATTCTCCAGAGCCGCTTGTCGATGTAACCACTGCTGACATGCGAACTCGTCCTAGAAACACAAACAAAACATAACTTTATGTATTATGCATCGATTACAAAGTCCCCAATGAAATTTCCTGAGGCCAGAATAAACCTCTACCTTTCTATTGTTTCTAAGTAGTCAGAATCAAATTGATTACGGATTTGATACCCATTGGAATATTGTTATAGGATAATAACAGCATTGACCTAGCATGGACCCCTGAGGTACCCCATTCTCCAGTACTCTATATCATTATATACCCGTGATCGAACATCTATGAAATACTAGCCGCTGATAGGGGTGCATTCTAAATAATGTGCGCGACCTAGGGCCATTCTGAATGAGCGCTGGCATTTGAGGAATCAAAATGGCGTTTTTTTAAAGATTTTCAGGTCTATAATAATCTTTATTAAGACCGCGAACGAACATCAAGTCGCTCACAGTAAGTGCCTTTCCCTAACAATAATATCACGTTAGCTATTATTATATAACCGTGTCCGAATGTCTACGAAATACTGCCCGCTGCTAGGGGTGCAGTAATAATATGTTCGTGCCCGCTGTGAGAGTGACTTAATAAGTCATTAAAATGTCGTTTCTTTTTTTATCGATTTATGGGGTCAGGCAGTATGATATCGACGAATGACCTCAAACAGGAACCGTTTCCACAGTAAGGACGTTTCCTAATATTACGGGTTGACCTGTAGCTGCAGATTAGTGATGAGGTGACCCAAGAGGGTTTAGCTTACGATTAAATTATATTTATTTCAGGACCAGAGGCTGACTGGGAGACGAGTGATGATGTTTGCCAGTAAGTGATGATAAGTTGATCGTTATCTTTACAATGGTTAAATGATATTTATTTCAGGTCCAGAGGCTGACTGGCTTACCTCGAGACGAGTGATGATCTCTCCCAGTAAGTAATGATAAGTTAATCGTTATCTTTACAATGGTTAAATGATATTTATTTCAGGTCCAGAGGATGACCGGCTTACCTCGAGACGAGTGATGATGTCTGACAGTAGATGGCGCTTCTTCTTCGCCTCGTCTCGCTTTGCTCGGAGCTGGTCGTACACCCTGCCCGCCGCCAGGTGGCGGATACCCGCCTTCCGGTACTCCGCCAGGTGGCGCGTGTCTGCCCGCAGCTCGCGTTCCACTGGTACCGGAAAGTAGTCAGACGACAATGATGTAAGTCTCCAACTTCAGTCCTCAGAGCTCCATGTACAGGAGAATTCAAGTGAGGAAGAAACTTGACTGAATGAACTTCCATACGGACTGAGCACAGGAGGTGAAATATGGATTGAAAGTGTTTCTCAAAAGGAGGGTAGGATTCCTCACTCTTAAACACTAGTCCCTTTAAAGGACTCATAATTTGATATTGTTCAAATGCATTGATTACACATACACACAAACATTAGACATATTTTCATAGCTTCATAGGAGATATTACCGGCGAAATTCCTTATAAACATAATCAAATGTTTGAGTAAATCGTACGATTACACCGCCGTTATTGTATTCAGATAGAGCTGATATGCCTCTTTGCCTTTAATTGTGTGTGCCATTAGTGTAACTACATACATATGAACTTGTATAAACTAAATAGGGTGTTATGTGGTAGAATTAGAAATCAGTTCAGGGAACTCACTGAGCAGGGACTGGATGTACTTGTCGTAGTCTGCGGGTGGAAGGAGGCGACACGCAGACTTCAGTGTGTGGTACGCGTCACCGAACACTTTCTCTTCTCTCCTCGCAGATCCTGAAACCAGTAAACAAATTGTAGCATCAAGTTATCGAACACTTTCTCTTCTTTCTGAACACATATTGAAATCAGACAGTAGACAAATCATTCATCATATTACTGAACAAATTGTCTTCTTTTTGAGCACAAGCAGACATTATCACCTTTCACACTGACTTCTACATGGTCTTCTGGTCGCCCAGTACACCAGCAATTAAAAGTACGCCCTTTTTTTCTTGTAACATCTATCATGTTAATTTGGATCAGAGATTCATGGAAATTTTTTTTTTTTTTTTTTTTTTTTTTTTTTTTCGGACTCGGACAGAGCCAAACATCTAAGAGACCTCTTAGAATTCAATTGGATTCAACGCCTACACACCAACGCCCCGATGGGCTTGAATGTCATGGACCCGACCAGACATTAACTCATACCAGTCACATTACCTTTAACCGACCTAGCCACGTCAAAAAATTTTTACTTTTCGAGTAATTTCGGTTAAAACCAATGTGTTCAGTCATCCTCCGAACTCTACCAAAGATTTCGGTTTTAATTATCTCGCATTTTCCTTTTCTCAACTAGTCTGAACTCACATTGAGCCCAGCCCAGTTGAATACAAGAACAGACTAGAGTTATGGTTGTGCCAACACACCCATTTTGATCCTAACAATTGGTTCACTCTAACTAAACAAAACCAGCACTCACCCATAACTCCAGACCATTCTGAAGCCATGAGTCTCGTTTTCCATGCCCAAAACGATTGGGATACCGCCTGTCAGATAGCCCCTGACACCACCAAGTGTCAGACCAAGCCTCTGATAAATTTATAAAAGCAGCCTGAAGATTCCCAGTGATGAAACCGCCACTTGTTGCCTATTGCCATTGCTATAACAACAAACCACGCCCCCCAAACCATGACATCACGGTCAGGGCGACCGATTAATGATCAACGTAGCGATTCACTTAGAAACGCATTGATCGACAAGGGAACTGTTCGAAAGCGAGAAACGATGACGTCATCGCCCTGTCGCGAGACAGCGCATTCAAGCGGTAGCTGCACTGATAGCAAGACATGCCTCGTCCTCTCTCAACAGAGATTCATGGAAAAGTTATATTGTATTTTGAAAACTTTTTTCGATTACGTAACATCTCCATATTTCTGAATAGATCCACGACAATTAAGAGACGTTTATGATAAACTAAATATGTATATCTTAGATCAGTATATAGATGGTTTTATGGTCTTCACTGTATTATTAAGAACAATTCATGTTTAAGGTATGATTTACATATTGTTGGGAACTTACCTACTGTTTTTCCTATATTTATCAAACCATAGTCTCTGACTATCTTTTTTCGTCGTTGTCTTTCTTGTAGCTTGTTTAGGTAGATGTCAAGCACTGCCACTTTCAGTTCTGGGTCCGGTTTGAAATTATAATGACGTTATATATTTCAGTGATTCATTAGGTTTAATTAAATATAAACATTTTAATTTGTATAAACATGTCATGTATAACTTAAAAGGACGTTGATACCACAGACTTTGGTGATAGGTCCGTGTTAGTACATATTGCATCACATTTAATGATTCTTTTTATTGTCTTTTTCTTGATATTGTAATGAATTTATCAGGGGAGTTGGTGTTCTAAATAGATAATAGGCTGCATTTACTGAATAAACTCAGTGTTCCCGTGAATTGAAAATGTTAAGTATTGTTGAAAAAATGTACCGAACCCACAAAGAATATAGAAATTAGAGCTCCTGTTCACCTCGCTCTACTTCTTCCTCTTCATACCGGACTGTGTCAAAGTCCATATCCCGAACGTCAAATTCAGCAAAGTTATCAAACTCCAGCGCGAAGTCGCCTCGTGCCGCCATGAAACCCGACATCTCCATCTGTAGCGGGGAGTCCTCCTGGGGTCGCGGGGGGTCCTCGCTCACTGTCAGATGTCATACGAATAAAACATCAGTTTGTCATGTACGACTCTCAGATCTTACATGAAGATGATACTAGTTTGTCATTACGACTGTCTGATATTACACAAATACGATACTAGATTCACTTGTCTGATCTTTGATATAGCGATAAGTCTACTACTACAGGGGGTGAAGGAGAAAAGTGGCTGCATACCACACCACATAGACATGGTATGAGACTAACTTTTGATATATGCTGGGGATAAAAGGCCTTGCATTTACAATGAGGTAATCTTACCTTTGTACGGTATCGGAGGGGTCCCATAATCCACGTCTGGATCTGGTAAAACTGTAAAGAAAAAAACAGCAACTGTCTCAATGGTAATTCACTTCAAAGAGCAGGATTTAGCCTCATGTGGTGGTCTTCCACGACACAGATCTCAATGCGGTTTGACAGAGCACCTTGTTAATTACTTAGTTTTAGTTGGAGAAAAGGGTATAAGATTAAATCTGTGAAGGTGAATACAGGTACTTATAGCGGACTGTACTAATTGATTTGGGTACTCCTAGTTGTATTGTCTTTGATTTGGAATAAAATATGTGATATGATAAAATATGTTTGTTTTATTGAGAATCGAGCATGTATTACAGAAGTAAAGTAGCTTTTGCGTGGGTTCTCTGTCAGGCGACAGACTCGTAGGTTACCTGGTAAAGGGGGAACGGGTCTGGTGATGTACCACTTCTGATAGTGATCCTCACATTGCTGTTTAGTCCTTGTTGGCACCTGCTGAGCTACATCACTCCTGTAACAGCAAATATCAGTTAAAATACTACATCACTCCTGTAACAGCAAATATCAGTTAAAATACTACATCACTCCTGTAACAGCAAATATCAGTTAAAATACTATATCACTCCTGTAACAGCAAATGTCAGCTGAAATACTGCATCACTCCTGTAACAGTAAATATCAGTTAAAACACTACATCACTCCTGTAACAGCGAATATTAGTTATAATACTGCATCACTCCTGTAAGAGCAAATATCAGTTAAAATACATCATCCTGTAACAGTAAATATCGGTTAGAATACTACATCACTCCTGTAACAGCAAATATCAGTTAAAAAACTACATCACTCCTGTAACAGCAAATATCAGTTAAAATACTACATCACTCCTGTAAGAGCTAATATCAGTTAAAATACTACATCACTCCTGTAAGAGCTAATATCAGTTAAAATATTACATCAGTCCTGTAAGAGCTAATATCAGTTAAAATACTACATCACTCCTGTAAGAGCTAATATCAGTTAAAATACTACATCACTCCTGTAACAGCTAATATCAGTTAAAATACTACATCACTCCTGTAAGAGCTAATATCAGTTAAAATACTATATCACTCCTGTAAGAGTTAATATCAGTTAGCATGCTACATCGCCCTAAAACCAGGAACGTCAGTTAAAATGCTTTTGAACTCAATACATATTTATATTCATGGAAACGTGTGTCCTGGTGACATGTCTGAACATTGATCGCTGCTACGCGGCAGATCTGTCCAGTACAAGTGTCCTGCCTGCACAGTTTCCGCATGTGGGAGCCCTCCCGCTGCCACATGGTTGTGGGCTCACAAAATTCACATCAATCACTCCTGCCAACTATATCCTGGGTAGAAGTAACTGAACTCAGCTTTCCCCGTATCATCTGATAACTTGATGTACGTATGACCGATTCTAGTTAGGTATTTCTTAAGATAGAAGAAATCCATGATCTTACGCTAAAGTTAGAAATGACTATTACCCATGCCGTATAATACATGTAAACACTGAAAGTTTGAGAAATACTTTCTTGAATAGTTACTTTCCAAAGATATCTATCTAAGTACTGAAATATGATTCAGAATTACTATATTAACACAATAGTAACAACTTCTTACCAGTTACCGATTCCACAGTTGGATATTGCATTAACTAGTTTCAGTTCTTCTCCAGCCGTCCATCCATCACCCAGTACTTCAAAGTCATCTTTCTGGAAAGTACAGATAGATGATAAAATTTACTGACTACATTTAAAAACAGTGAAATATGGAGCGGTAAATAAGTTGAGAATGACTAGTAGACAAGGACATGTGGAATCATAAGCGTTTCTACCTTATAAACCCTTCAGACACGCCCCCGTCCCGGCAGCATTGTTTATACAACTCATAGATATGTAAGGGGCCATCCATAAAGTATGTACGCAGAATTTCTGAAATTTTTGACCCCCCACCCCCTCTCCCAATCTTGTACGCAATAGAAAAAAGAGGGAGCATATATATGCAAAATTTCCAAATTTTTTGACCCCCCACCCCCTCTTAGTTCGTACGTACTTTATGGATGAGCCCCATCGAAAATATATGTAATAGTTATTTGTTAGTTTTTTCCGCATTTTTTCACCATAATAAGATGATATCTATGAATCAGTAAATCTCTGGCCTCATCTAAAAGGCCTTTTCTTTATTCTTATTTCGTCGACCTACCTCCTCCTCGGAGTTACATCGACAAGAATAACCCTGGGGAACTCTCAAGTCTGTGTTTGGAAAATGTAGTGCTGGAAACAGTCTCTGTATGATGAGTGAATAGCTAGTTTAACACTGACGTGATTTAATGCTCATCCATTTTGTACAATATTTCTAGTGAAATAGAAAGATTATTTTGGATTTCTTTTTAAAAAAAAGAAAAGTTATCCTTGGGATGTCAAAAAGTCCGGGATTCTGGGAGAATCCTTTGCCTGATGAAGAAATGAAAAAACTAGATTCGAGACGAGGCAACGTCTGCTCCCTAAACTTGATGCTACCTTGAATGACAATTTTAGAACTGCACCTAACCACCGTAACCATGTACACTGGTGGGCGTGCACGTCTGCTCCCCTGTGGTTGCATGGCTAGAAGAAGAAATGAAAATACAATATTTTGTGATATTTAGTTCTCGTGATATAGTTATACATATAGGTAATTACCCGATTACTTACCTCTGGTTAAAGTATGAAGGGGAATTGATCTTCTAACGAGCCTGAGGCACTACTGAGTGCCCAATGATAACAGGGAGGGACTGTCGTGTATATAAGAAATCCTGTGTTTATCCGTCTTTTCTCCTTATAGGACACAACCCGAAATCAACTTGTCCTTTAAAACTTATTATTTACTCAACTGGTTGTATAGGGATGATGGAAGAGCGAGGTTCTGTACCATCGAATGATTTCTAATAACAAGGATTAAAAGTTGTCATGGCATTGCCATGAATTCGGTTTCAACAAGGGAGGGAGGGAGGGAGGGAGGGAGGGAGGGAGGGAGGGAGGGAGGGAGGGAGGGAGGGAGGGAGGGAGGGAGGGAGGGAGGGAGGGAGGGAGGGAGGGAGGGAGGGAGGGAGGGAGGGAGGGAGGGAGGGAGGGAGGGAGGGAGGGAGGGAGGGAGGGAGGGAGGGAGGGAGGGAGGGAGGGAGGGAGGGAGGGAGGGAGGGAGGGAGGGAGGGAGGTGGAAGCCTGTTGCAATATATAAAAATACACTACTGTCGCCGGGTGCGGACCACATCTGACCAGAGCAAGCCCCACCCGCTAGTAGGTATTCATTGAGCCGTAACGGGTACCTGCGCAATATATAAAAATACACTACTGTCGCCGGGTCCGGACCCAGTATCAAGGGTATCGAGGGTCTAATTATTCAGAATATATTACTGTAATGTATTATAATGGTAGCCGCAAAAACCGTTCCCCGTCTCCCCTAATATATTTCGGTCTTGACCTACAGGTCAAACCGAAATAATAATAAAAATATTTTTACTCGGATGATGAGAAACTAAAGCCGGCTTACCACCACGCTATATTTGTGGCTGTTCTTGTGCTTGTCTAACTCGACGCCGCGGGAGAAGCAGTGCAGACAGAGCTGGAGCGGCGGGCGGACGCACTCGGCACACTCAATGAAGGGCTCGGCCAGCACTGACGAGCAGCCGGGACACTTCTCAGTCTCATCGTCCATGAACATCGTGCATGTAATCTGTCACTCCCTCTGTGTCTTAGATGTCTGAAATGGTGTACAACGAGGGCAGTTTTAATACAAGTCACAACTTCTTTCACAGAGGACCTTTATTGGTGTCTTAGATATGGTACTCAATACCACGGACTCGGATGACCTGTTAATAGGTCCGTGTTAATACACTGTCCATGCCTACACATAATTATAATTGGTTCGCAATTATTTTACAACATCTGAGATTAAAAAACCAATCTCTCTAAACAAACAAGAACACTACTGGGTATTTCAATCTCCATTGGAACTATTTTTTTAATAATATATCTAGGCCATCACTTGTATATAGTGTAGCGGGGACGGGGTGGGTCTGGGAGGCGCGGCGTGGTTGTACGACAGCCCTACGACAGTTTATCCGTAAGCTCCCCGAGTGGAGCAGGACCTCAGGAGAGGTCACTCTAGCTCCCCTATGGAGAGAACCCCCGAGTGGGCTTTCTGGCTGGTTAGCAGCCCCCCTGTGTTCCGGAGAGACAGGTTAGACGGGCATCCCGACGAGGAGGGGGTCTTAGCCCTTAAATGAAAAAAAAGAGGAACTTACTAGTAATTGAGGTAGGGAGAGTGTAGCGGGCACGGGTGGGTCTGGGAGGCGCGGCGTGGTTGTACGACAGCCCTACTGAGGGTAGGACAGGAGGGTGGATATCCTCCTCCGAACCACACCGAGTGCCACAGAACCACACCGAACGCCACCGCATTACACCGAATTACGATGCGGTGGACGCTGAGTTACTGCATGTGACGTCACGTTTTACTATAAATACAGCGAACGCAGCTCAGTCATGCATTCTGGGTGAACCAGCCCTAGAGGCGAGGTCATGAACACTGCTCTTAGACACGTAGGCCAGGCTTACAAACCGCGTTAGTGTGATTGTATCCGTAGGCTCATGTGATAAATCATAGTATCCTGTACACTGTATCTGGTGGTTCTTGTCATTCTGCATTAACCGTTACAATATATACCAGGGAATGTGGTCATATATAAGCACAGATTCCTATGTCTTAGAGAAACTAGGTCAAGTACGACCTTAATCTAGGATTATTGGAATCTGCCTGGCTATCTTCTGTCGATGGCAGTTCTTCAAACACCAGTAGCGATTAAGAGGCTCCTGTCCAGCGGCCATGAGATGGCAGGTACAGCAAACAGCATCAGGGAAAGATCACAACGTATGACAGCCGTCTGAAGTGGGGAGCTACACGGAGCAGTTCAAATGAAAAGCTTGGAAGTGCGGCTGGAGACAAAAGGAGAAACCTGATGGCCTGGTACAGCACTTCAGGGATGATGCCTTGATCTTTGTTGGTTCTCTTCCAAAGAAACCAGACGAGGCTACAGAAAGGTAGTGGAGTCCCTTAAGGTTGTCTGAATGATACAACTGTGGGGAGACAGGTCACTTCTCAATGGAGTGCACAAACCCAAAGGCACAATAGTCATCAAAATCTAATGAGGAATAGCTTGACTGACCCGATTCCATTCCAAGCCGATAAGGGTTGCCCACTGGAACTCATAATGATGGGTTGCCAACTAAGAACCATGAATTCCCAACAGAATCTTACACGGTGTAAACTGTGAAGGATAATACCAGGGTTGCAGATCAGATGGTTCAAAATGTATACTTCTGTTGTATGAGTGATAGATGCCGATTAGGTGTTTAGTAGCAATGCTGGGAATTTCTCCTGAGGCTGTCTCAGGCTCAGGCGTGATGCCGTCATTGTAGGGATCCTACTCCTACCATGAACTTGGGGACATTTCCAGGCATGGTTAGGCAGACTACTGTTGGCTTTTGCTGTGAAAACATCTTCCTTGAAGCCAGTCTCACATCTACTAAGGTAAGGCCTCTGACATTAAGGTTCAACTAGAATATTCTTACGGTACCGATATTTACATTTGACTACTCAAGCTGAAGGTAGTCCGCGAGGCCCTGAGGGTCCGCCCCGCTATACGGCATCTGGACGCTACGCTTTGTAGCCAGCACGCTCCGATTTTCAGCAGGTGACCGACGGATACATGTTTTTTTTTTCTCGAATTATGTCAGAATTCTGTCGAAGATTGTCGTAGAGACATCAAATACAGATCAGTATATAGCTAAAGATGTGCACAAAACAGTTGGTAAGTTTATATTTTCATTCAAGATATGCATCAAATGATTATTTACATGAAGTCCAACTCTGTACACACGCCATTAAATTGAGGGAATCGAAACAGGCGTGACAGGGTATCAGACGATTCGCACTGGCAGCCCATTCGCACCCGATGTTTCGCACTGTAAACAAACCCATTCGCACTGGAAATCAAAACAATAACAAACCACGATGTTTCGCTTTTCGCTGCCAAAGGAGTGATCCTATATCAATTACAATAAATCAAAATGGTATCAAATAAAAGCCAAGACTCAGAGGACCATAGAGTTGATAGACTACCTAATACAATAAAATAATATTGGTCAGTTCAGACACCAGAATGACTTAAACCCGGCGCGAATAGCAGTGCGAACTTGACATCGGCCGTTTTCGTGCTCGTGGATATTTATAATTTTTGTATTCACTTTATTGACCATTTTCATACAGACAGTTCTTCCAATATAGTAACGGATATCGGCAAATTCTGGTATGTTGCCTTTCAAAAATCAAAATATAAACTTTTGCACTGTATTCTACATGTGAAAATATGAATATAAGCCAAGGCAAACAACTCGCAATGACACTGACACTGAGTTTGTTTGTTTGTGTGCCTCTCCCATTCTAATCGCGCTATATATGCAAGAATTGGCAATAATTGAGGTTATTTCAAGTAAGTGTTAGTAAAAAGATGTCTGCTGTGAAAGACTGACAAAGTTCGTAATAATATATTTTGTTATCAAGGAATGCTAAGACTTAGTGCGAATCGTCCGGTGCGAATCGTTCTAGTAGCAGTGCGAATCGGCTTCCAGTGCGAATCATCGTACATTCGCGTGACACTCGCTAACTCGCAATATTGGGCGATAATAGGTGTCGTCTGGTTTTACTATCGATTTTATCACACACTACTTCATGACACATAGTCAAACCATTTTTATTACAAGGAAAACCATAAATCTAAGCAAGAAAATTACCACTGTATTGATTAGATTGTATGGAATCTGGGATACTTGCTTATTATCGATGTAGCACATCGGGTAACATGACCGGAAGTGATATTCTTTGGAAGTGGTAGCTGGTTATCGGCGATCTGGTATGTAATTCCGTTTCACATTCACCTACCAGCAACCTGGCTTCATGTGCATCCGGTAAGTAGACACCGGTCTAAAGATCAACAAGTTAACGTTAACAAGTAGGAAGAAAACTGAGTTTTCCAATTAACCGGTAATTCCGATCCCTGTAAATCGTACTCATCGCTTCAGGATGGTGCAGAAGATTTCCGTGGAAGGCAGTGAGGCACTCTTCGAAGCCCTGTCCCAGCAGAAGGGAAAGAAGGTCTTTGTGCTGTGTACTAGTTCTCTCGGCGCGGATGGGAAGAGTTGGTGTCCCGACTGTGTAAAAGGTGGGTGTGGCCCTCTGTTTTTATCAAGTCATCATAGCTGTAATTAGATTATTAGACACACTACTTTAACACGGACTATTCTTTTTACATTTGCATGATCCCTTCCCTGCTATTAAACCACAAATTGCACCCCATAGTCGCATGGTCCCCTTCCCCATATTCCTGCCTCTGGCGACCCAAACTCCTTGTTTCACATGTGAGCAACTCTAACAACTACTCATGTATTAGGTAAAGTATCCACCCCTTATCTGTTCGTTCTCCCCAATTAGGGGTGAACGGCTGTCATTTGTAAACAGGCCTGCTGGAATTTACAGCCTCAGAGAGACTGAGAAAACATGGAAAACCTATCGATGTTGGTCGTGGAATAGGGCTGTGGTATGGGGGAGGTTTGAATCACTATTTATTGGTGTGAATGAGGCCCAGGACAGGGCTCTCTCTCCTTTCCTTCCTCCCCCTCTCCCTCTCCCTCTCCGTCTGTTCAAAATAGAACATTACTACATGTATTAGGAACTTGAACATGAATCAATTAAGGGTTTTCTACCCAACAGTACCGTACAAGTTAAATGTATTATTCTCTAGTGGTAGGGGAATGGATGCCATGCTCATGCTTTCCTAATTTCTGACTGGTTTTTTTTGTTATTTCAGCTGACCCAATTATTGAAGAAGGTTTGAAATCAGCCCCTGAAGATGCCGTCTTCATCCAGTGTTCTGTAGGAGACATTCCGTTGTAGGTGTCACCGCTTTATTACACTATAAACAAGTGATATCGATTTATCCCGATGCAGCATGTCGTAATTTTTTACTAGATTACACACATTTTGAAACAAAAATCAATTCGAACTTGAATAACTACTGATTCTAATAGCCCTTCGCTATATATCAATAATGAAATAATCAATTTATACATAAGTATTAAAGTATGTTGACATGCCTAGCTACTGGTACTATGTCTGGTATCTGTGTATGAAGACACACTTGAGGGGAACTATTATTTATATTATTGACTTGGTCTGGATAAAGATACAATCGTAACGAAACATTGAATGTACATGTATGTCCAAAATAGTTCTGTCATCAAAATTTCAAACACCAATAGTTTTCTTGATAGAAAAAAACCTGGTGGACGAAAAATAAAACAACATAATTCTGTCGTATCTTTTCCTTATCACCTAAAGATAAATAAAAGCCAAGGTTTTGTTACATTTCTTACTTATTGAATGATTGCACAAGAGTGAAAGTAAGTGGTTCACCGACTAAGATATTGTCATTGTTGTATTGTTGTCAGCTGGAAGGACCAGAAGAACACGTTCAGGACGCACCCCGAACTGCGCCTGAAGTCTATACCAACTCTCATCAAGTATGGAACAGTAAGTCATCACCTTTGTAGTTCCCTCCTTTAGAAATATTTATTTTCACTATAACTATTCAACTTTGATTACTTTTCTCCGAATTATCTAGTAAATATAACGTTTTAATACATATCCGTGATAAATTTTTGTTATATATTTCAAATTGTTCAATTATTTTTCAGAAAAAATAATGTTTATTTCTTTAATAAAATCAAACTTTTGAGCCCATGTTCAGAAAGGTGAATGATGAATCACTCATTAAATGCCAATTGTCATTTTTTTATTTTTTTTATTTTCAGAATCAACGCTTGCAAGAGAGTGAATGCAGCAAATTGGATCTTGTGCAAATGTTGTTCGAAGAAGACTGAACTATTTACATAAATTCCTTTTCTTCTATAAATACTTGCTGAAAAATCATATCATCAATCCACCAAAACAAATTAAAGAGTAGTAGTTATCTGTCTTCCCCGTGGATAGATATGTTTGTATGAATAAAATGGCATTGCTTCACAGAAGTTCAATGAAGTCTTTTGTACTTTTCTTGTATGTTTTGATAGTTATATACAACAGCTTGACCATGGTCGTACTTCAGACAAGACGAGATGAGGCTTGACATTGAATGACAGCAACCCCTTCGAGTGTTTTATGAAGTATGACCGTGATATGCTGTTCTATTTTTATCATAAACCAGAAATTGATAATACTTTACCATGTAAAGGTGACGTTGCACATTCCAGCTATATCTCAACTTGTTCAATATCAGAATGTTAGACTCTTATACAAGGAAATCCTTGTTTCCATTTTCAGTTTATAGAATTCTTTTTTCTTCTTTAATAGAGAATAAATTGGGCCTCATCTACACCAAAGAATAGTGGTTCAAACGTCCCCTATACCACAGCCCTTTTCCATGACCAACATTGATGTGGTTTCCATGTTTTCTCAGTCTCTCTGAGGCAGTAAATTCCAAATGAAAAATATTTCCTCTGTTTCCTGAATCCCTTACGTATAACATGGGTGCTGTACACAATAGGCAGTATGGATTTTTTTACATTAATACACCCCCCCCCCCCCCCACACACAGTTTTTCTGTCCAATCACTCATTCAGAGTGAGTTTTCTGTCTAAAACCACATCAATGAAACATTCAGTAGCTGACGCCATCATATTTCCCATGTTTTCATTCGGAAGCAGACAATTCCACTTTACAATTTTCCCCACATTTTTTCCCTACGTACATTAGGACCCCGAGTAAGTGAACATCCTTCGTTCCGAGCTAAATTGTCTGCTTATGCGGGCTGACCACTTACACAGGGGTTTTAGGTTTATACTACAGTAAAACCCCGGTTCTGGGACATCCCGCTTAAGCGGACAATTTGCTCGGAACGGAGTTTATGGTGTCTGTGTGTACTGCCCAGATAGTTGTCGCAACAAGGGGACACCCATAGATCTATACCAAGACAATAGAAAAAGCTGTTCATTGAACTGTGTTGGATACTGCAGATATTTATCTATTTATTTATTTTTTATCTTTTAATTGATTTTGTATTTGTTTTCATGTATTTGCTTAGAATTGTTCATTCAACAAACCCTTATCTAATAACCGACGTTTCCTTCATCAATATTGGTATACTTTATTATATAACCGTGAACAGACTGAAAACCCCGCTTAATGGGACACCCAGCTTAAGGAGGCCCTTGGCTCGGAACGGAGGGCGCCCATGAAGCCGGGTTTTACTGTAGTTATATAGTGCTTGATTGCCTATTACATTTTTTCATACAATATAAGTATAAACTAACAGTGATTAATATATGGAAGCTTTATTAAATACAGTACAACCCTGCGTAAGCGGCACCCTCCGTTCCGGGCCAAAGTGCCCGCTTACGCGGGGCGACCGGTTACGCGGGGTGTCCGTTAGGCGGGTTTCTACTGAACATGAATAATTATAATGAATAAGAAAACACTTCACGAAAATGGAAAAGGTCACCACAAAAAAAAGATAAATAAATATATGTTAATAATTAAATATTCAGTGGTGAGATCAACCTCAGCTTCAAAGACAGCCACTCCAGCCCGCCGCTGACTGTCCCCCTCCATACCCAAATCCCGCCAGTCAACTTCCACACACTCCTTGTAAGAGAGACGGTTAGACAATCGGACTTTTGGTTATGAAATCACTGCATGTACAGGTCCACCCGCCCCCTTCCAGAAACACACACCAAAAAATGAGATTGATATAGATAATCTCGCGTGCTGTCCCCACACCGATCAGCCACATTAGATAGTGTGTCCGTCTGGGGTCTACTTATGCGGGGTTTTATGCCGTTCCGAGCAAAAGTTGCCGCATACACGAGTAGTATCTATATAGGTCGAGTATAGCACATCGAGCGAAAACACGGGTCGAGTATGGCACACTATGTCACGACCCGTGTTTTCGCTCGATGTGCTATACTCGACCTATAACAGGTTAGGAGTATCGACTTCTTTAGGCTGTATAATAGGTGGTTACCTATACTTTCAACATGTTTGAAGCAAAACCTTGGACTGAGTATGTGAAGCTTTGCAAGCAGAGTTTATTTTGGTTTAAAATCGGACTCTTAAAAGAGCCCATGCAAAAATTATCCTTTCAGTAGGCGATCGAAAGGTAAGCAAGTAGAGTCAGCACAAATTAAAAAGACAAGCGTTCTCCGCTTTGTCAAATAAAGAATCATCCAGTTGAATGGTGATTTGTTGTACAGTGAAACGCGGTACGCATATATTTAAAGGCTCGATTCATGTTTTGCAAAAGGTGTCGCAAACCCTCAATTTCATATCTTGGGAGATATACCTTGTTTATAATAGAGTTGTATATTAGTTTTTAACTACCTTCATAATTCCAGTTTTAAGCATCCTCCATAATTGTATTTACTAACCTAGCGACGCTAGACAAGATTAAATTAGATTGATAATGTCTATATGAGCAGACTGTTTTGAGGTGACCTCTAGCGGATAGATTCGATAATGTTTTATATATGAGTAGACTGTTTGAAGCGACCTCTATTGGATAGATTCGATAATGTTTATATGAGTAGACTGTTTGACGCGACCTTCAGTGGATAGATGAGGTGTTAATGTTTCATATAAAGCAAAATACGATCGTAGATACGATACTCACCCGAGCTAGCTATATAATGGTTGAGTATAGCTTTGCGGTGAAGTTTTTACAGGGAGAGTTTATTTTGGTTTTAAGATCGGGCTCTTAATAGAGCCCTTCAAAAATTAACCTCCCAGTTGGCGGCCGAAAGGTTCAGTGAACAGAGGAAAGGTTATCGAGAGAAAGTAAACAGGGAGAAAGGAAAGAAGACAAAGCGTTCCCCGCTTTGTCAAATGAAACAAATCACAAGGTTGAAAGGTGATTTGGTGTACAGTGTAACGTGGTACGCATATATTTGAAGGCTGGATTCATGTTCTGCGGAAGGTGTCGCAAACCCACGATTTCCATATCTTAGGAGATACACCTCGTTCATAATGGAGTTGTATATTAGTTTTTAACTACCCTCATAATTCCAGTTTTAAGCATCCTTCATAATTGCATTTACTAACTTAGCGACGCTAGATAAGATTAAATTGGATCGATAATGTTTATATGAGCAGACTGTTTGAGGCGACCTCTAGCGGATAGATTCGATAATGTTTATATATGAGTAGACTGGCTGAAGTGATCTCTAGTGGATAGGTGAGGTATTAATGTTTCACCACATGAGCAAATGCTGAAGTAGATGTACTAATCACCTGAGCTACATATACTACGTTAGTTGTTTGTAATGGATAGTTTCGCGGAGATATCAAGCTATTTAGTAATATAATAATACAGCTACGTGGTGGGGAAAGGAGCTCGGACATTGCAACGCCCCATGACAAACATATATAATAATAGATGATTTACCTATATTTCCGAATACTTTTAGATGATCACTATTCA